>JAOXNZ010000177.1:18235479-18267910 GCA_028566095.1 Kryptolebias brasiliensis | reverse complement strand
GTTCCATTTGTCAACATCAGGATTTCAAGCGGGACGTCTTAAAAGCCGACTCGGAGCCAACTCTTTCGGCAAACAAAAGCGAAGGAACTTAAATGTGAAATCCTACCTTTTCTTCTCACGCTGAGTTCACCTTTACACCAATGGGTACTTTTCGGCATGCAACTACATGAGGTTACTTTCTTTTCAGCAGAGATGGCAGATAAAAATAAATGACAAACATTCACAGGGCCTCCTTACACAGCCTTAAGGCTGCACTATTTGTGTGGAAAGGCTTTCTGAACATTTTCCAGGCAATTTTCTTTCTCCAATTTCCTGTTTTTTTCTGCATCTCTATTTTAGCTCTTGCTTCTATGGTGAGCTGTAGTAATTCACTGTGACAAGCCAAAATAAAGCTCCACTAAATACCTCTGTTTGATTGTTTTACTAGCCTCTAAGAAACTAATTCTTCCCGATATTCTTCAGCTCTGTGACGAGTCAACAGATTAAAACAGCCAAGGATTTACAGACCTTCCATGATATGTACAGTAACATTTCATGCGTGTGTGTGTTGTCAATACTGGGTCCCCTCCACATTTAGCCTTCCATATGGCTTATGTAGATAGCGTTCTTTGGGTCATGTCTTGGCTCGGCTTTAATTAGTGGATTTGCTGCTAATAGATGGAGCTAATTAACCAGGAATGGGGTTTTGCACATATGCAGCCACTCCCATCTGTGCATGAGTGTGTGTGTGCTCAAAAGTGTGCACGCTGACATGCTTCCGAGTGTGCAACAATGAAGACAATGAATGCCGTAACCTTGGTAACCATGTAAAAATGGATTCCAGGGGTGGAATCAGCTCGGGCCAATTAGACATAGACATGCAGTGGAGATGGCAGGACACACACACACTCATACGTGTAGTCACTCAGACAGCGTCTTGCCCCAGGCAGTGTGAATATAACCATCATAATCACATCACCCCCACATTCCCCCTCCCCAGTAACAATAACTCTGCTCAGGGATGCAAATAATCTGTGCGTCCACGTGTCTTATTATTACAATCAATAATAGGGAAGCACTCCAATACACACTCCTTCACAAAAATAACACTTCTGTCACTCTAATGAGAAAGTATGGCCTATTAACATGCTCTGGTTGGTATTTGTGGGTGTGTGTTTGTGTGTGTGTGTTTCAGCAGCTGTGTCCCCCTTCTTTAAAAAGTGAGGAGATCAAAACAGAGCAAAGGGCTCACAGGGCATAAAAACTAATTTACTTTTTTTTTTAAAAAGTAATTCTTCCAGCTGAGTTTCTCTGTTTTCTGCTCACCGTCAAGTAGTCCCACTCTTCCACAAAAGTACAGTGATTGAGAAAAGGGCTAAACATTTAAATAAATAAATCAGCGATCACTTCGTTTTTGATTCAGCAGTTTCTCCCCAAATCAACCTGGTGACCCATGTGCATTGTTACTGCTCTCTGATGAAACAGCTGCAGTATTACTGCTGACTTTGTGATAAGACGAGGCTACTGATGTCACACTTTACCTCTCAGCGTGGATGTGTGTTTGAGGACAAGTGGGCGGGGCGGGGTGACTTACTCGCAAGTGTTGATAAGTGAGTGTGTTTGCGGAATATGTGTGTGTAGCTGTACGCTGATAAGTGTTGATAAGGGAGCGTGTGTGGATGATTGCTGATTTGTGGCAGGGTGTCTCTTGTTAATGAAATCCTTTGTGCGTCTCTGATTGGCTCATCAATCAAACAACATATTACCCATAACCCCTTTCTGCTCTCTCCAGGTGGTGGAGTATTGTGGTGCATGCCCATGTGTACACACAGACAGAAAATAAAAGGATAGAAAAAGTCATAAAAAATACTTTTAAACGCACCTTTACAAGACAAATGGTCACACACAAACAATTGTAATTCTATGCTTATTGGAACATTGTATTGACTTCCATACAATTTTCCTGACTAACCCAGACCGTAACATCAACTCAATTCACACTTTAGCCCTATCATTAACCTCTAACACAAAAATGACTTTCCACTGCATCAGGACAGGGCTTTGGATCAAGAAAGGACTACTGGTTCTTAAAAGGTAGAATATTATACCACATTAGGTCCTAAAAAGGTAACAAAACCAAGTAAGTAAAAAGTAAGTAAAACTTTATTTCTATAGCTGTCAGGGTTTGGAGTTTGGCTGCTACTTACATCTTATTCCAGGAGGTGGCGTTCGGTTCCTGGTGGTTCCAGCAGCAGGTGCAAGCTGTTATCCTGCAATCAGAGGAGGCATAATAGAACCGCCCTGTCAGCAGTTCCTCGTCGGAGTGTTCACTCGTATGGTATGTTCGTTACCGAACCGACCACGTTGCTCAAGATTAAGCTCATGTATTTTGTCTTCTTTTTGACTCCAGGTACTCCTCGTTCACGCTTGGTCAAGCTATTTCCAAGGGACTCAGTCGAGCCAGTTACCTCGTCCACGAGACCTTGCTGAAGATCTCTGGTTTCTTCCGTGACAGAATGCTGTCCACCTTCCAACACCGCCATTACCTGGACCTTCTAAACGCCAAGCCTAACTCCCTCCGGGCAGAACCGAGCCAGACTACCTGCAAGCCAAACCAGATCAACCCAGTCAAGTGTTTTTCTGAAGCCGCAAAGTAACTTACCTTTTCTGCACAGCTGCCTTCCAGTCCTGGGACTCCTGACGCTGTTTTTTGATCCTCGTCTTTCAAAAAAAAACTTTAAACTTTTCATGGTCTCTTGTGAATGTGGGCTAAAGTGCTAGCTAAAAACATGACAATAGCACCTTTCACAGTCATATAGATCACAAAATGCTTCACAAAGGCAATATAATTAAAACATTAGGCAAACATTAAGCAAAAGCCTGTATGAATAAAAATGTCTTTAGATGTTTCTTGAAAGAGTCTGTGGAGTCTGTGCAGGGACAATGGGAGGGCCTTCCAAAGCCACCGCCCAAAAAGCGCGGTCTCCACGAGTTTTAAAACAGGTTTGGGGTACAGTCAATAGCATTTGACTCGAAGACCTCACAGACCTAGACGAAGCTAAAGGAACCAAAAGGTCAATAGTGTATTTAGGAGCCTGGCTGTGGATAGCCTTGAAAGTTAAAACCAAAATTTTTAAATTAATCCTCAAGTGCACGAGAAGCCAGTGCAGGGAGGCAAGAACAGGAGTAACGTGCGCTCTTCTATCAGTTTTAGTCAGCAGCCTTGCTGCAGCATTCTGTACAGACTGAAGGCAAGCCAGGGAGGTTTTATTAAATTAAATAAAAAAATTACAATAGTCTAAACGAGAGGATCACACTCCTAAGCCTCCCTGGTAAGGTCCATTCAGGGGTTCTGGAGAGAAGGGTCTGCTGGATAGGACGAACAGTGTGGTTGTCGTCCTGGTCGTGGAACACTGGACTAGCTCTACACTCTCAGCAGGGTACTGGAGGGTGCATGGAAGTTTGCCCAACCAGTTTCCATGTGTTTTGTGGATTGGGAGAAGGCGTTCGACCATGTAACTCGTGGTATGGGGTACCAGGCCCTTTCATACGGGCTGTTAGGTCCCTGTACGACCGGTGCCAGACCTTGGTCCGCATTGCCGGCAGTAAAGAGGGCTCGATTCGGGTGAGAGTTGGACTCGGCCAAGGTTGCCCTTTGTCACCAATTCTGTTCATAACGTTTATGGACAGAATTTCTAGGCGCAGCCAAGGTGCTGAGGGAATCCATTTTGGTGGCCTTAGGATTGTGTCTCTGCTTTTTGCAGATGATGTGGTTCTATTGGCTTCATCAGATTGTGATCTCCAACTTTCGCTGGAGCAGTTCGCAGTCGAGTGTTAAGTGGCTGGGATGAGGATCAGTGCCTCCAAGTCCGAGTGCATGGTCTCGAGCCGGAAAAGGGTAGCGTGCCTTCTTTGGGTCGGGGAATGGGTCCTGCCCCAAGTGGAGGAGTTTAAGTATCTCGGGGTCTTGTTCACAAATGAGGGAAAAATGGAGCGAGAGATCTATAGGTGGATTGCTGCTGCATCTGCAGTGATGCAGGCGTTGTACCGATCTGTCGTGGTGAAAAGAGAGCTGAGCCAAAAGGCGAAGCTCTCGATTTACCGGCCGATCTACGTTCCTACCCACATCTATGGTCGCAAGCTTTGGGTAGTGACCGAAAGAATGAGATTGTGAATACAAGCAGCTGAAATCAGTTTTCTCCGCAAGGTGTCTGGGCTCTCCCTTAGAGATAGAGTGAGAAGCTTGGTCATCCAGGAGGGGCTCAGAGTAGAGCCGCTGCTTTCCCACATCGAGAGGAGCCAGTTGCGGTGGCTTGGGCATCTGGTTAGGATGCCTCCTGGACACCTCCCTGGTGAGGTGTTTAAGTCCCAATGGTAAAGGACCCAGGGGAAGACCCAGGACACGATGGAGGGACTATGTTTCTCGGCTGGCCTGGGAATGCCTTGGGAATCCCCCGCAGGAGCTGGCCCAAGTGGCTGAGGAGAGGGAAGTGTGGCTCTCTCTGCTAAGGCTGCTGCCCCCATGACCCGACCCCGGATAAGCGGAAAAAAATGGATGGATGGATGGATAAACGAGAGGAAATCAAACATGAATAACCATCTCTAGCTCAGTCTGTGACACAAACGGACTCAACTTAGAAATGTTCCTTAAATGATTAAAACAGTTACGAACAAGAATTTTACAATGATTATCAAAAAAGAAGGAACTGTCAAAGATAACACCCAAATTTAGACTAGCATTCACAGTAGGAGCTAAAGACGTGAGATGTTGCTTGATTAAAGCAATCTTTTCATCATGGGAAATAACAAGTTATTGTTTTGTTTCCATTTGACTACAGGTAATTGCTGTCCAGCTATAATTTAATTTCAGACAGACAATTGTTGAGTTCAGACAGTTTGTACATCTCAGAAGGTCGAAAAGAGCAATACATTTGTATGTCATCAGCATAAAGATGATAAAACAAATTTTTGTAGCATTTTAGAATGATCAGCAAAGGATATAAATACAATAAAAAGACGATTGGGCCCAAAACTGAACCTTGAGGTACCCCACAAGACAGTGGTCCACTATCTGAGTAAAACTGGATCATAAAAACAGAAAAAGATCTTTCAGATAAGTAAGAAATGAACCAGTTTAACACAGTACCAGAGATGCCAAACAAGCCTCTCAGTCCGTTGATAAGAACAGTATGATCCACAGTGTCGAAGGCTGATGTTACGTCTAATAAAACTAGCACAGAATAGTGACCAGAGTCAGCTGGTACAGACCTTCATCTTTGTTAGGACATTGTGTTTACTTTCATAGCCAGTATACTAACCCAAACTCAGTTTTCACTGTAGCTTTAACTCCTGATGAAAAATAGAAGTTTCATTATATTAAGAATAGGCTTTGGTCCCTATAAGGACAATTGGTCCTGACTATTGACACATTAATAACCAAACACAAGAACATAGCACAGAAGTTGAAGCCAAAACAGGGCCTCATAGCTGGCTGCAGTATAAGTTTAGGTCCATGTAAAGCAGAGGTGTTCAATCCTGGTCCTGGAAGGCCACCATCATGCATGTTTTAGGTGTTTCTCTCCTTTGATACACCTGATTTGAATAACTGAGTGATTAACAGGCTTCTGCAGAACTTGAAGACCTGCTGAAAAGCAGAGAAACATATTTTTGTGTTTATTTGATGATGAATAGAGTTGGTGTGGTTTTTTCAGTACACATTTACATGTGTGTATAACCGGTTTTTGTCACCTTTTTTTAGTGAAATCCCCTACCTTGTTAGGACCAGTAGTCCTTATAGGGACCAAAGACCAGTCCTAATATAATGGAATGACATTTTGAATTAGCCGTTAAGTAAGTTGGGTTTAGATTAGGTTTAGGCTACACAATTGAACAGGAGTCAATACATGGTCCTGTTAAGGATAGAAAAATGAAGATGCAGACATGCATAACCTTGCATTTGCACACACTATAGATAAACACCCTGCAGACTTGCTAAAAGCGTCACATTGGTAGGCTCCCCAATGTCACTGTCATCTCAATATCCAGCCACACAATGATCAACATAATGAGACAGTGAATGCACCATCTGCATTAATTCCTGCTTGATTCAAAGTGTCGTGGCTAAAGAGGGCAAAAGGAGGGGTACTGGGGTGGTAGGGGGAGGAGACGAGGCGCTGCTGCATGGGTAGGGTTGGCGGGAAGAGGAGGGAGTTATGAGAGGACGAGGCCTTTGAGGGACACCTCACTGCAGCTTGCTCTGGGGCTTGGAGAAACACATACTTTTTACTGAGATTAGCAAAAGCAGACACACACAAGTGCACATGATCTGACTCTCACATAGGCACACTCAGGCAGAAAAGTTGCAGATGTAATAAGGTAAATATCCCAAACAATGATAAAGATATCAAATGTGGACACAAAACAGGTACAGTTGTTTCATGTAGGTAAATGTTGTCAATATCTCTCTCTGGGACTGCAACAGAACTGGACATGGAAGTAATGATTTTAGCCAAGAAGACAGCTAAAGCTAATTGTTTGTTGGGAATGTTGGTGTAAAAATTTGTTTCAAAAAGTTCTGAAAAAAATGTCTCCTCGAACTAGATTAAGTTCTTTCTGATAATTTTAAACTGGCAGTTATTTGGCAGACTGAAAGTTGAAACAAGTGTAAGTAAGTCTGTTTCATGTTCATTTCATGCTTGATCTTCATGGTTTTTCTTGTACAATCGAAAATCTTTACACACATACATACACTCTAAGTTTGGTTAAACCTCAGCTTGACCTGTTGCATCATTTAAAAGTAACTTTCAGACTATTAAAACAGCAATTCCACCTGTTTAAGGTCCTGTTTACAATACTTATACTAATATATATTTCAATATCATGTTAATAATAATATTTTTGCTGTATTTATGCCATAGACATATTGTATTATATTGATAGAACAGATGTCCCCACCTTATCTGAGGCCACAAGATCTTGCCTTCCAGAAGCCCCCTTCAAACATTATGATGTTACATGAGCTTGTTTTAAGCATGAAATAACTAATTACAGATTAACTTATTAGAAAAATGAATATTCAAACATACATAAGCAAGGTGACTCCCAGGTATGAGAATCAACAAGATTCAACAATTGAGAAAAATATCCAAGGTGTATTTTTATATATATATATATATTGCCAACAGCAATATCCTATTTGTTTATGTGGAAGGGGCAGGACTTAAAACTTGTATTGGAACCAGCTGATAGGGGAGGTTGGTCTTAATTAGCTGTGGCAGCCATCTTGAATCAGGTTGATTTCAAAAGGTAATGACCACTCCAATGACCACTGGAGATAGTCACCAGCTCCCTGTAATCCTGCACAAAGAAAGGTGGGTAAAAGAAAATGTAGAAAAAGGAAGGAAACTATGTGTATAAGACTGTCTGGACTGGAGGGCCAGAATATTCACAGTCATGCCCCCTGGTTCCCTATTGATAAAGCCCCTGCATGACAAGGGTGTTTATAAACCCTTTCTTTACAGTTGTGTAAAACAATTAGTGGTTTGGCTAAAAGAAAAAAAAATTGCAGTGACTTTAGCTTTCAAAATTGAATTTGCTTTAATAATGTTGTACTGCAACATTTTTTTTTTATCAGCCTAAAGTTAGAGGGAAAAAACTGCCTTAACTGACCAATCTAACACATTTATTTTCATAACACAGATCAAGCACTTATTCTGTTGTTTTAGCACAACTAAGGACCTCATAATGAAGATAACTGACATCTATAAACCATGGCAAGGCTATAAGAGGAGGCTAAGGTGCTACCGGCTCACAATTTTCACTTTATGAAATATCAACTGGCAGGCGAAGGGAACTGTGAAAGTCAAGATGTGATCTAGGGAAGCATGAAAACTGTCAGGAAACACTGGATGTCTGCTGGGCACAAAGATGAACTGACTGCAGATCGGCTGACACAGAGGAAATTGTGCAGGAGTCCTCTGAGCAGCGTTGTTGCACAGCATTTGTAGAACAGTCATCACAAAGAAAAGTTATCTGCCACCTCATCAAAAAAAAAAGGTGTAGATGAGTGGGCTTGGAAACAAGTGTTGTTGACAGATGAAGAAGGAATAAGTCGCCAAAGCCAACAGTATGGTTGAAAATAAATGGTGAAGCAGTTGATGAATTGAAGATCTTGCCAACTGTTGTGTGGAAATGTTAGGCTTTGCGGTTGTTTGACGAGCAGCGGTGCTGGAAACATCACATGCTCAGGCGGAAGAGCAAATTTCCACAAAAAATTTGGAAATTCTGATGACAAATGTCATGCAAGTGAAAGTGAAAAGGTTGATTTCTACATGAGAGTGCTGCATATGCAAGACAATCAAAAAATTGCTGAGAGTGAAGTGATTTGAAGGGTGGATGAAAAAAATGGGGGCTCAATCAGGACTAACAAGCAGGGGGCTCAAACATTTTTAGCGACATTGGGTTAATTTTTCTTGTTTTCATTTGGAAAATTGTCTGTACAATTTAAGGCCTACCAGTTCTTAAAGGAATGGATATCACCTGCTGCCTTTCATGTCAGAGATTTTGACTAGGAGCATCTTATAACAGAGTTAGAGCCATTTTGGGTCAAATCTTAAAAACAACATTATGAGCAATCTCATGAGAAATTACGATAGCTAGTGTAATCTAACATGATCTATTAGCAGTTAGAATATGTGTTGTGACTGACTCTCAGCTACTACCACACCAAATCTTAGCTCAGTATCTGTAAAGGTCACTGAGGGGTAGCCATTTGTGTGTGGGCTAATGGCTGATAAGCTGTAGTTTTTTTGAAAGTTTTATCAAAATGCATCCAATTGATCATTAGATGATTTGCTTACAGGCAAACAGAGTTAACTCCAACAGTTAATGCCAAAGTTTTAAGCAAAGACGTCATGCAATGTGTTGGGGACGATACTCAGCTACCACCACATCAAATTTTAGCTCAATATTTCTAAAACTGGCCAAGTAAGGGGCAATTTTTGTATACTAAGGTTAGTTGGCCATGGTGGCCATCTTGAAATGGGTTCACTTGAAAAGTTAATTAATTGTAGAGTTGTGTCCAGTGGTTACTTTCTGTAAGTTTCATTAAAATCTGTACAGAGGTTTATGAGATATTATGTGAACAGTACAGACAAACAAACACACACAAACATGGCCAAATACATTATCGTCCCTCCTTTGGTGGTGGGCAATAATAAAAATGGGAGTGGACAAATATTTGCATACAGCTGCACAGTCTGTGTGCCAAAGGTGAAGGACATGCTAAAGAGCAGCTGGAATGTTTTGTATGTATTTAAAAAAAAAAAAAGTTTCTTAGGTTTCCTAAGTTTTCCACATACAGACACTGATGTTTGTTTTAAAAAAGAAGCCTTTGGAACAGTTTTAGTTCTTCAATAAATCAGTACAAGAACAGAAGATGTGAGTATACAGACGCTGAAGAATATATATATATATTTTTTTTTTGGTATGAAATGTTCTATATAACAAGTAAAAAAAAATCCCTTCATTTTCTCTCTGGCCAGTCAACCTAAAGAAGCAGACAGGAGCCCTCTTTCCTCGTCTCATCCTCCTGTCCTCCCTTTTTTTCCTCCAACCTCTCGTTCCACATCTCCACTCTTTCGTCTCAACAGCCTGTCAGCTCTGGGACACGGTTATGACTCATCTGTCTGTCACATTGAAGATGCCAGACAAACAGACAGTCAGAAAGTCCGTCCTTATCTCCCAAAGAGCGAGTCGCAATTTGTTGCTGGAGGCCTCGTCCAAATATTCGGCAAGCTGTGCTGTCTGCACCCTTCCTCCCTCAGCAGTTGGCCGTTTGTTTGTTTCCATACAGTATACTTTATCTTACATCTAAGACTGACAGTCTGAAGTAATTTTTCTTCAACCTAAAGCTTTGTAGTTTTTTAATTAGTTTCTACTTGTGTAATGTGTTTTATTAAAACAGGTTTTCATGAGTGGGAAAACTACTTTAGAGGATTCTCAGTCTAGTAGTATAGTAAAAGTATTTTTTAGGTTTTTGATGAAAAAAAATTATTGGAAAGATCTTGGCTAAAAGTAGTTTACCCAATATTGTTGCGAATAAGTAATTTTTGTTTTATGTTAGACTTCTCTTGGGTATTTTTTGTATTTGTCCTTCTATTTTGTACTCCTGTACTCCATGCTTTTTTTAATAAATTCATTATCACCTGCCAGCATGAAAGGACAGTGATCCTGTGTGTTTGCCTGACTGCAAAATATCTCATAAAATACTGAACAGAAATAAAATTCTTAGAAAGTAATTATTGGATGTACATCTACAACTGATTAACTTTTGGTGTCAAACTGATTCAAGATGGCTGCCACAGCTAAACAACCTTGGCAAACACAAAATTAGCTCAAACTCAGTCAATTTTACAGATACTGAGCTAAAATTTGTCATGGTAGTAGCTGAAACAAATTCTTAACTTATATTCTGTAAGCATTCTGATTGCTTGGAATTAACTTTTGGAGTCAATTCTGTCTGTGTGTCAGCAAAATATCTCATGAACCACAGGATGGACTTTAATGAAATTAAAAAAAAATAATCATTGGATGAACATCTACAACTGATTCACGTTTGGTGTCAAACTGGTTCAAGATGGCTGCCACAGCTAATCAACGTGGCAAACACCAAAATGGCTCAAACTCAGTCAATTTGTCCA
Organism: Kryptolebias brasiliensis; assembly: GCA_028566095.1. Classification (NCBI taxonomy): domain Eukaryota; kingdom Metazoa; phylum Chordata; class Actinopteri; order Cyprinodontiformes; family Rivulidae; genus Kryptolebias; species Kryptolebias brasiliensis. The sequence goes on along the minus strand of JAOXNZ010000177.1, from coordinate 18,257,231 downwards.
AATATTGAGCTAAAATTCAGTGTGGTATAGCTGAGACTGGTCCCTAACACATACTCCAACACTAACAGATTGTGAAAAGTTTTTGTTTAAAACTTTGGCATTATTAATATCATTAATATTTAAATTGTTTGCAAATTTAGTTCTTTTTCTGTTTTTAAAGTTTGTTAAGTTGGTAAGTTTCCTTTGCTAATGCAACAACTGGAATTGTCCCCCTGAAAGACAATTGAAGAATTATTCTATTCTATTCTATTCTATTCTATTCTATTCTATTCTATTCTATTCTATTCTATTCTATTCTATTCTATTCTATTACTAGAGTGACTAAATGGTAGAACAAGTGATGGATGAGCTGAAAGCCCAGATGAAGACATACAAGCCGGATCCAGTGGAGCAAACCCAGCTAGAAGCAAAACTTTGATGAGTTTTGCTGAACCCCAAAAATGATGTAAAACCTGTATCATTGTTTACAGTATTTTTATTTTAAGTAATTCAATTTTCTGTATTTTTGTTTTGTATCCTTAAGTTCTACTTATTTCTGATCACGCAGCTTGCTTCCTGATTTATTTTGAGTAGAACTTTCTCTTGTGCATTCTGTTCAGGTTGCTTCCTGTTTTTTTGGGCTTGCAAGCAGTCCACTTACAGCTTATTTTGTAATTGCTCTTCTCAGTATATATAGTTCATATAAGTTTCATTGTTCTTGGTCAGATCTTTGTTTTATCAGAACCTAATTCTTGTTACAGTTACAGTTGTTTGGAGTCATATTGTTTCACACTTAAATTAAAGAACCACTTTGAGTCTCATCAACCTGCTTCCTGCTGGCCTGCGTTTGGGTCCAACAACACATTTTATGACTCTCAAGCCATATTTATGGAACCACTCCAATTAAAAACAAGGCAGCTGTTTAGTTTTGCAGTGTTAACTGTGTTTGCCGAAAGAGACAGATTTCACAGCAACAGAAATTCTACAAAACCCTTTTGCTAGCATGTCAAAGGTAATTAAAGTAAAAAATACTTGTACTTTTGCATGGGAAGTTAAAAAGACATTTTCATATTGTTGTAAAAGACTTTGTGAAAATTTGTCAAAAAGACAATTGGTCCATTTCACTATTGTCTGCTATACATAATGCAGACAGAGGCCGAGGTCTTCATGTGACTCATACATTAAGAGCAAAAACTAATAACGACATGATACAATGCAGCCCTAAACGAGATGTGTTGAATAAGTTTTGATTTAACACGTTGAGATTCAACGCAATACAATACAACAAAGCAAAGGAATGATTCTGTGCCAGTTATTGTTTCCTATGGCCTAGTAAATAAATGCCTGCTCATAAACTAGTCTGGTTTTAAATTTACAAAACACTGTCATCAAATCAAAACTAACCTGTGCAAACTAAAAAAAAACTAAAAAAAAACACTTTCAGTAACTCAGCAATGAGCAGCAAAATGCATTTTCTATATTATAAGAAATAAAACCATTTCAAAACCCTTCTTTTGTAATATTAGTTGGTCCACATGATCAGCGTGAAGCACGTGTTCAAGATCAATTGTTGTTTATAAAAGTGTTAATGCAGTTTATCTTTTCAACAGTAGGTGCTATTTATGAGAAAATAATGCCATTAAATAACAGGAACTGCACCAGAAGAAAAGCTGTCCACTAAAGGACGAATCTAGAGGAGATACATTCTTCATACACTAAGGTAAAAACACTTTTACAGCTTTCTGTTATTTTCTAAAGTGAATGTCTGTTGACACAAATTTGTTTGCAGACTTTTCAACGAATAATTAAATAGATAAATTTGTGCAAAGACATAATAAACCGATCCATTTTGATTTAATCCCCAAAATGCATCAGCACCCAGCTGCAATGTGCTCTTCACAGTCAGTAATGCCTCAGAAATGCTACAGTTACTGCCATGGGACATACCTATATAATCATTTGAAGCTTTTAAAAGCTGTGTATAGCATAAAAAGGAAAAAGAAAAAAAAAACTGTACAACTTTATCACAAATGAATTTGCAAACTTCAGATTTCTATTTTACCTTGCAAAACATACACTCTTCCAAATAAGTTGAAACATGTTTGCTAAATAGCCAAACCAGATTTAAATTTGGTTTGTAGTCTTGGAATGGAGGGTCAGCACTAGCCTTGACATTGGCCATAACTCATGGCTGCTCAGATTGGAATATTTCACATAAATCACCTGTAATACACTCAAGGGTACGACTGAATCTGATTTTATATAGCATTTCTGGAAAAACCACATCTCCCATGATCCATTGCCAAGGTACCACATGAGGTACGACATCTGACAGGGGTCGGTCCAAAGGCCTTTAAGTGAAACCGTGTTGAGAAAAGAGAGTTTGTGGATCTGTGTGTCAGTGCTGAAGACTGACTGTGCTGTATTTGGGTGTGCGTGTGTGTGGGGGTGTGTATGTGTGTGTAAGATGGCCTACAGCGAGCACTGTGAGCTTTTCCAGCCAGCGCTGAGCCAACTCTGGTTGGAGCACAGAGCCTCTGTGTGACCTGCCAAAACACACAGCAGCCGCACCAGCAGTGAACTCTGTGTGGCTGGGGATGGAGGGATTAGTGCTGGAAAAAAGAGGAGAAAAGGAGGAAAATTGAGGTATATAAGGATCAGGAGTGGAAGCGAAGACGGGGCAAAAGTCAATGAAATGAGGTAAAAAAAGAAAATGTGCAACATCCTCAGCTGTGAGGCTTGAATGTGTGTGTTTACATAGTACTGACAAAGTGACTAATGTAGTTCTGCTCATAGTAGGTAGAAATCATGTTCACTAAAACCTCCCACAAGTAAAACTCTCAATGTGTCTATATGTTTGTCTACTGAATACAAAATCTTTGCTCATTAACTTAGACTGCAAGTGCCAAAAGGGGTTATCCATTCATCCATCTTCTTCTATGTATCCATTATAAAAACTGCAAAGGTAACAGGTCCAGGAAACCTTTCCCCAGTGACACTCTCCAGCTTCTCCTGGGGGATTCCAAGGTATTCTCTGACCAGACTGAGTATACAATCCCTCCAGTGTGTTCTTGTTCTGCCCAGGCCTCTCTTTCTAACATGCCCAGAAAACCTCTAGAGCAGTGATTCCCAACCTTGGTCCTCGAGGAACACTATCCTGCATGTTTTAGCTGTTTCCCTGGCTTGACACACCTGATTTGAATTAGTGAGTGATTAACAGGCTTCTGCAACACCGAAGACCTGCTGAAAAGCAGGGAAACAATGAAAACATGCAGGACAGTGTTCCTCGAGGACCAGGGTTGTGAACCACTGCTCTAGAGGGAGGTGCCCAAGAGGCATTCTAATTAGATGCCTGAACCACCTTAGCTGGCTCCTTTCAGTGCGGAAGACCAATGGCTCTACTCCCCTCCACCTGATGACAGACCCCCTCACCTTATCTCTAAGTCTGAACCCAGCCACCCTATGGAGAAGGCTCATTTCAGCTGCTAGTATCCAGGATCTTATTCTTTTGGTCATGATCCAGATCTCATGACCATAGCTGAGGGTTGGAACATAGATGGACCAGTAAGTCAAGAGATTTGTCTTTCAACTCAGCTCCTTCTTTTGTCCTACAGAGCAGATTGATGTCCTTATTACTGTGGACGAGGTCCATCTCCCACTCCATCTTGCCATCACTTGTGAAAAAGACTCTCAGACCATTGAACTCCTCCGTTTGAGGCAATGACTCTCCCCAGCGAGCCTTCCACCTTCTTCCAGGGTAATCATCATGCAACAAAACAACAGGTCAGCTTTGGTTTGAGCTTTGGAATTCATTGGAGGTGAGAACTAGCGAGACTGAATTCCACAAGAAGACAGGAGGCGACTATAAGAGAGGAAGGTGTGGTAAATAAGTGCCTTTCAGTGTTGTGGAGCAGAAGATGAGCAGGGACTCTGACAGCCCCAAGTGTCTGACAGCTAAATGACAGACCTAAGACAGATGAGGTGATAGTGGAAGAGGAGCTGCATAGCAATGCAAAAAAAAACAAAAAAACAAAATGTGTGCACCTGTTGACAAGGTGCCACAAACAGTTTTGTAAGATTCAGCTTGTTATATTACCTTGCACTTCTCAAAGAAAGCCATCATTTCTGCATTAGCCTTGCTGGTTTGAGTAACACTCTTTCCTCACATTTAAGAGGTTAAGTTGATACAGTAGTCTTACAGTGTAGCTGGATTATAGTTTATATCAAAGAAACTGTCAACAACTTTGCAAAATCTACTGTCATAGTTATTCAGCAGCAGAATCATGATGTAGCATTCTGTTGTGTCCGTTGTCATTGACACAACAGAATGTAAGCATAACTGAAATAATCCATCCATTTATCCATCCATCCATCATCCATCCACTTTCTGTACCCAATTAATCCCATTCAATTTTTCAGGTGGCTGGTGTCTCTTCCTGTAGTCAAAGAGCAAGAGACGGTGAACTCCCTGGACAGGTTGCCAGTCCATTACAGGGCCAACACAAACTGTAGAATTGCCAATTAACATGAATGTTTTTAGATTGTGGATAGAAAACAAAATACCCAGAGACAAAGTATGGATGCTCAGGGAGAACTTGCAAACTCAATACAGAATGGCTCCAAGTTCTGACTCCTGAGGAGGTAACTATTGATAACTGAAAGGTGTGCACAGGGCACAAAGTATTTTTTTTAAATGTACACAATATAATTATAACCAGGATACATATTGCATTTAGCTAATCACAGTCATGTAAGTTTTTATTATTGAAAGACCAACTTTAAGCAGAGGCCATCATCTCTAATGCAATTTTGAATCTAATCCTCAAAGTTTCACACCTATTTGCATCTTAGCTTAATGTTAGCAAGTTGTTGCTTGTTTACAAAGGCTATTCTGGCTTACTAGTTTCATTCTTTTTAACATTGTATAGCATGTGAACAATCTTAACTAACTGACTAAACTTTATACAAAACCATTGCGAAGAACATAAATCAATAGACACATGCAAGTAGAGGTAATGACAAATTCCTGTTTGCGTTCAGTGATTTAGTATTCTCATATCCCCATCCCGTGGCATGGTGGAGCAGTGGTTAGCACTGTCTCCTCCCAACAAGAAGGTTACCGGATTGCTTCCCGATGTGGGGCCTTTCTGGGTGGAGCTTGCATGTTCTCCCTGTTCACACGTGGGTTTACTCCGGTTTCCTCCCACAGACCAAAAACATGCATGTTAGGTTACTTGGTAACTCTAAAATTGTCCCTAGGTGTGAGGGAGAGTTTGAATGGTTGTTTGTCTTGTTTGTCTCTATGTGTTCCTGTGATGGACTTGTGACCTGTCCAGGGTGTCCCCCAGCTTTCGCACAGTTACTGCTGGAGATAGGCACCGGCTCCCCACGACCCGGAAAGGAGAAGCGGGTAAAGAAAATGGATGTATATCCCCATCACACTTTTGCATAACTGCCTTGTGTTTCTATGATTTATTAACATACATGGCTGTAGCAAAATAACTTCTCAACATTGCTCTCTTATGTATTTGATACTTTAGTATATGTAGCATGATCTCCAGTAATTCAAGGTTGCCACAGATTTTGATTTCTGTGGCATTAACACAGCAACTTTAAAACATAATTTAAACAGTCTCTCACATATATGCCAAAATAACAATATTTTCATAGCCGCAAGCCAACAATAATATTAGACAATCTCAGACTATATGCATAACAGGCATTGTCATTGGTTGTCTTTTTTAACCGTTTTGTTAGAGCATCTCATCAGATTTTTATCATTCAGACTCTTATCAATTCCTTTGTTGTTAAATTTTGTGACTTCAACACAACAACTTCCCTTTATACTTTCCTGGGAAAGTGACAAATAAGCAGCACCAAGGTCTCAGGTAAGAAATAAATTCCACACCAACAGCAACAATGATGCAGTGACACTAAGGCTAATACGTATAAGTGATTCTTCTGTTATAGTATGATGTAACTTCTCCATCCTTCAACCAAATACATATGTAACATATGTAATGTGAGTGCATTGTTAATTTTACATATTGCGTCACAAGACAAGACATTTCACAAATCTCTGTGTTGGACTCATGTAATAGGCGTTTCTGGATATGCCAACGTAAGTGGCAAAATAAGAAACAGTGTGACAAAAGGGCAGTAATGCCCACATACTATAGTTGATCAGACAACACACACACTTCAGAAACAATTTACATGCAATATATCCTTTTATATGCGAAAGTAAGTTGAGAGGTTTTTCAGTATAATGCCTGTAGTCATGTGTTCTTTGTGTACTTTTAATGTAACCCCTCGATTTAGACAGAAGAAGAATAGTTCCCACACTTTGTGAGAAACGTTTAATATGTTGTAAAGTCCTACAGTGATGCAAACCCTGTTCCTGGAATGTAATAAAGTGACTCGGCCCGTGGCTGTAACCATGACCTTAGCCAAACTCATAACCTTTTTTTCCACCTGACAACAGGCAGAAGTGCACTGTGTGTGATTATTGTGTGGCCTATATGTGCACATGTTCACCTCACACTGTCTGCCACATCTATAACTTTTTATTTCTAACAGTCTGCACCTCTTCTCATTGGAGTAATTTACTGCAGCTTTATGCAGCGTGTCCTGCAGGTCGTTCAAAGTTTACCCCCTCTGTTTGATTTTAATGTCTCTGACTGCTTCATGCTTCTGGCCAGGCTTAGGGAACTCTGTTTTCCTCTATACTTCTCCTCACATCCCTATTATGCCTGTTGAAATGTATTAAATAGACCTGAATGTTCAGGAATATTTTCAGCCTGTGTGTTGCATGGGATTTATTAATTGTTCTAAGTAATCGAGATAGAAAACAACATTGGGACTTTCAGAATTAATAACATCAGAACTTTGGTTAACCTTCAAGTTATCAATGATGAAGCGAATTAACAGACAGAATGGAAACAGTATATCTTCTATAAGTTTAATTTATTGTTGGAACAGAAATTACACAAAACGTTGATCCATCACAAGGAATGTCTGAGAATATGATGTAGTTTAAACTTTTCCATTGCTGTTTTCCCATGATGTATGTGTATAAGTGTGTTAGCCAAACATGACATGAGGTCAATAAAAACGAAAACTCCTTGCAGACCATTTAATCAGTGAAGATGTTTCTTTATAAATAAGTAACATAATAGATCATAAGCAGTGCAGGCTTTTTGCCATCAGTTTTACAGAATTATCTTGTGTATGTGCTCCTTCAATGGTTGTGGGAAAAGAAAACAGATGAGATCACTGAAGATGAACTGTCAAGTCATTGATCTGATGTGTAGAAATATGATGAAATTCCCAGCACATCTGATGAGAGGTGTCGGATTTACTTCCAACTATCACCCGTGGCTGTAAGGTAAAAAGGGCAATAATGTTTTGGCCTGTAGGTGTATGTGTGTTCATGTGTCTGTTCACAAAATATCTAATGAACCACTGGACAAATTTTATTGAAACTGACAGAAAGTAATTGGATGGACATCTGTGTAGTTTGCATATTCCCCCTGTCCATGCATCGGTTTTCTCTGGTTACTCCGGTGTCCTCCCACAGTCCAAAATTATGCATGTTAGATTAAATGGAGATTCTTAATTGACTTTAGGTGTGAGTGTACACATGCAGGGTGAAACAGCGTTGCGGTGGTTAGACCTGTTGCCTCCCAGCAAGAAGGTCACAGGATCTCTTCTCAACCTGGGGCCTTTCTGGGTGGAGTTTACATGTTCTCCCTGTGCTCACGTGGGTTTAGTCCTGTGTCCTCCCACAGACCAAAAACATGCATGTTAGGTTAATTGGTAACTCTAAAATTGTCCGTAGGTGTGAACGGTTGTTTGTCTCGTTTGTCTCTATGGGGCCCTGTGATGGACTTGTGACCTGTCCAGTGTGTCCCCAACCTCTCGTCCACTAACAGATGGAAATAGGCCAGATGCAGCTCCCTGAAAGCCTAAAGAGGAAAAAAGTATAGGGTGTAGAACATAAATGGATTGACAACTTCTCCGGGGTAGTTTGGAACAGCTCAAGCAAAGAATAAACTGCTGATTGTCATTCCGTCATTTTACTACAATCAGCTAACAAATCTGAGACTTTTGGACTTTTTGAAAAAGGTTTTAAGAGACAGGAGTTCTTTGAGGTAAAAATAGTGCTTCAAGAAACAAACAAGAACATTGAAAAGTGAGAAACGTGTTTTTGCGGATGCCCCATAAAGAAAAATTATGTTTATATAAATTCCTAGACATAAAATTTATGTATAAAAGGGGTCCTATTATTACATGTGTAATTCAGGTTAAACATAAACTCTTTTCACAAGCTTTAAAGGCAACTTTATTTATTAAAGCAAGATTTGATCAATCATAATATAGAAATAGACCCAGAAATACAACCAATACCTTGTGTAGATCAACTTTAAATATAAATGTTAGATTTGAAACACTTTAACACATTGTTCTATGGTGTTGGGACAGAGAAAGGTTAGATATTTAAACAGATTTGAAGGCATTGCTCAGATTTTAATCTCATAAGTAAAATTCTTAGACCCTGGACATCTAATATATGGGACGTGCAGAAACAATGTTTGTCCTAACTGAGGACTTATGGTGGCTCAAGCAGAAACTTTACTGGCAAAATACTAAAGTGGTACAAGGCTTACTTCTCATGGCCTGCAAGGGTGTTGTGCAGGGGCATGATGTTTACACCTTTTTTTCTATTTTTTTTTTTCTTTTTATCTTTCCTTTAGTTAGAACTAAAATCGTGCAGAAGCGTGTCAGAAAAATAGCAGGGAGCATGTATGTCATCCTGTGTTGTGCTGTATACAAAGGCTCTAACAAGAGGTTTATTTACTGCTCATGGCTGAAAGCTGCATGTGCCAATTTTGCTCTCCACAGCAATGCAGCAGGTGCTCGGTGATCATGTCAGCCTGACTTGACATAACTTTACTCTTCTCTGCCTATCAGTCTTTATCCCCCTACCTCTTCTTGCCACCCCAAGGCACAGCAATGCGGTGAAGGATATCAGTAAAAGCAATGATCAAAAGTAGCATTCGGATGCCTACAGGTTCCCCTGACATGAGAGGAGGCTGTGTTCTGGGAAGCTAGATGGCGGAGTGAGGCTTGGAGGAGTCGAGGGAGGAGGTGAGAAGAGGAGGAGAGAGACACACCTTTTACTTTTCAAGCCCGAGCAGAGATGGGGTTCCTCAGGATTGCGAGAGATGTAAAGAGGGAGGGATGTTGGCTGGGTGCAGGGGAGGATGAAAGGTTTGAGGCATAAAAGCGCGGCAGACGCAGAGTGAATAGATGCGGAAATGAGAAGAAAAGGGGGGAAAAAAAGATGACAGAAAAAGTTGGGCTGAGCAGATCGCGACATGGGGGTCGGGGTTGGCGTGGAAGCCCATGTTGAAAAGCCTTCACAGGTGAATAATTGAAGACGAGCGCAGCTGCCTATTACCATAAAGAAAAAAAAGTCAAAGCACATGTGGAGCTGTATGTGACAGAGTTGGACTAAAGCAGAAAATCTTTTTGTAATGAGGAAATTCTTGACTCAGTATAATATTTTCCTAGTTGCTCAGCTCATCTTTTCTTGGGTTGTAGCTTGGCAACACCTTGAAAAAACTAATAAGAAGCACACAACTCAAGACCTCTGTGATCTGCACAGAAGACTACAATGACGACAATACAGTGGCATGCAAAAATATTCATCCCTTTGGAATTGGTTCTGTTTTGTTGCCTTGCAACTTTGGAGTTTAAAGATATCTGATTTCAAGTAATGGACTTGCATTAAAAAAATCCAAATTCATGAAGTTAGAAATGAAAAAAATGTTCATAGACCTAAATAGTTTGTGCATATGTATTCACTCCCAAAATCAATACTTTGTAGAGCCACTTTTTGCAGCCATTACAGCAGTAAGTCTCTTTAGGTACATATCCATGAGTTTGGTACATCTAGTAACTGCTCTAGCTCCTTCAACATGGATGGGTGTAGCTTCTGCTCATCAATCATACCAGAGTTTTGAAACTGGATTAAGGGCTGGGCTTTGACTGGACCATTCCAGGACATTTAACAGTTTCTCTTTAAACCACTGGAGTGTGGTTTCAGCAGTGTGTTCAAGGTCATTGTGCTGCTGGAAGGTGAACCGCCATCTCTGTCTTAAATCTCTGCAAGACTCTAACAGGTTTCATCTCAAAATTTCTTTGTGTTTTGCAATGGAAAAAGCGGGTAAAGAAAATGGATGGATGGATGAATTAATTTTTTGGTACTCCATAGTATGTTAGGAGTTTGGATTTTTTTTTTAAATAACCCAACCCTGATCTGTACTTCTCCACAGCTTTGTCTCTAACCTTGGTCTTCATGATGTCTCTTGCTTGGTGGTAGCCCTCACTACTTAGTATCAGGTTTGCAGTTAAAGGTTGGAATCCAATCCAGAATGACTCGAAGATCAAATAGAAATGACTTTTATTAAAGAAAACAAAAGGCTGACGTGCCAGCAAACAACAGAACTTACTTTAAGCTGATCACAGGGAAGCATGAGGAGGGAGACAACAAGGAGCAGACCTGATTGTGGTAAGATCAACAAGAAGCACTGACAAGAAGATGGACAAAGCTGAATATAAGGCAGAGCTAATGAGGAAGTGGAAACAGGTGAGTGATTGTAAACTAGGGGCGGGTGCAGATGGGAGTGACAGGCTGACAGGGAAAACACAAAGCTGCAGATGACTGAGGGCAGGTGAATAATGGTACAAGGAACACAGAGAGAACAGGGAGCAAAAACTTCACAAGAATTTACAATATTAATCACAGGGAAAAAACTAAACACAGGGATAACAGAACTATGGAAACACTACTGGAAACATGACCATAAACCTAACACAAATAATTATCAAACAGAGCTCAAAAGGTACTCATGGGTGTTCCACTGGTATTGTTTCAGGGGACTATCAGAACAGAGAACAATTGACACTGAAATTGTCCACAGGTGCATCTTATTTAACTGATTATGTGGCTTCTGAAGATACTGGTTGCGGCTCCAAAGCAAATGGGGTGAATACATATGCACGCATCACTTTTCAGTTTAATACTTTTAGAATTATTAAAGTTGTTTTTTTCCCTGGGCAACTTCATCAGTTTGAAGTGTTTTCTGTAGAATTACTTGTTTTTCTATATATAAAGAAATTCAATTTAAATTCAAGGTTATAAGGCAAGAAGTCAGAAAGAATACCAAGAGGACTAAATAGCTCTGCAACCCACTGAATGTGAGTGCTTTCCCTTCAGATATTTTGTCCTACAGGTTTTGTTTAGGCTTCATAAAAATGGTTTTACTCTTTCTCTCAGGAAATGATTTACCTTCCTGGTACTGTTGGGTTCCTGGTGTCTACTTGTGTGTGAGTGTGCGACTGTTTGCTGCCCCTCTGTGTCCATGTGACATGATTTCTTGGTCACACTGCATGTATAATCCCTAATCCAAATTATATTTTACATGTTTGCCTGCTCCACCCACCTCTTCCTGTAGCTGCAAGCATGGGCAGCCACTCTAATACACAGACTTTGGCACTCAAATGCTTTATTTGGCCAGAAATATTACCAATTCCAGACAGATTTATGACTTCTAGAGTCCGTTTATTTCACCAAATCCCCAGACAGAACGCATTTCATGTCTGTTGTGTGTGTGTTGCCTGCTCTGTTTTTAAATCTGATAGTCGCAACACTGCAGGCATTCCAGGGGAGTTATAAGGAGTCTTTTCTACATTCACCAACTGAGAAAGAAAACATGGCTGTGGGCAACTTTTACTACACTCTCCTTCAATTACACCATCGTCATAAAGCAACACACATATAATCACAACCTCAGCTAGCATGATGAATTATTCCACTGCAAAGAAATGCCAGGTCTTCACAATGAAAGCATGCATGTTAGAGTGGACAGATATTAGATATGTGTCAATAAAAAAAATGTAGGGCTTGCGTACACCAACACAGAATTTCTAAGAAGGAAGAGGATGACATGTTTCATAAATATCTGACTCTAGAGCGCACTAGTCTCCCCAAGGGGAGAATGGCATTCATGGGGTGGTGTTGGGGGGGAGGTAGGGGAGATGCTCCACCAAAGAAAACAGTGACAATCTGTGTTGGTTATAGAGTATTAAAGAAATCTCTGAGGTGGGAAGTTTCTGCTATTAAGATCAGTTGAAGGTATAGGGGGATTCACACTGTGGTTTTCTTACTGAGAAAAGCCTAGACTAAACTAGACTAGAAATTAAGCCTAAAAAAATATAATCACTGTGCAAATACTTAGTTGTATTAAATAAAATTTTGGACTGTAAGTAGCAAAAGTGTCTAGTTGTCATGCATGTTTGTTTTTATGTTTATGCTGTTTTATGTAGGACAAGTTAGAAAACCCTTCACTTCTGTTTCTGATGAGAAAAATTTGACCTCAAATGCAAGTTTAAAATTCAGGTGCTTAAAGAGAGTTTGGGTGTGCACACGCTGTAATTTGTGAAGATTTAAGAGAAAACTACAAGTCCTATAGCAGTGAGAGAAACAATTCGCTGAGGAAGACCAAAAAGCCTATGATTTGTAATGTTTGTAAAGTAATGTTTGTGGGAGTTGCAACCATTTTAGAAAGTTTAAACAGCCTAAAAGTTAGTGTGTGACATCAATTTAAACTACTTATTCTGCGATCATGTCAAAACTGTGAAAGATACTGTATTTTCAGTTCAAAAACTTTATGTGACCCAATTGTAAATTTAAAATAATGTTTCTACTGTAAACCCTATCTTACTTAAAAAGCTCCAAAGAATAGCTTGTTTCACCAAAATCCCATTGTTGTCTATGTGGAGGTCATTTGCAGTTTTTTCCAAATTTCATCTGAGTCGAACTATGTATTACTACCAGTATACTATTTGTAATCAAGACACATGGTTTTATGTGCTTTTATAAGTTTTTATGGATTTTCTCAAAACTGCAGAAGGAGGAGTGAATCAAAAATTGTGATGCTTCCAGGACTGGCCATGCTGGTCTTATGACTAGACTATAACGGTGATCAAGACAAGGTCATGGAAACAACCTAGCACTACCAAGATACCAATAGAGGTAGCATTGTGTTAGCGTGCCATGATCTTTTGCATCCTGACACAGGCCGAGGGAGTCCTGCCAGGATGGGAAGATAGAGAATGGTGAGTGTCCATGAGTTTGTCTTGAGAATGTGGACAAAAGTTGGAAAAGCCCATTTGACAAGTACTAAGATCATACCAGCAACACGTTTGCCTTCAGAATAAATGAAGGTTTCCAAATTTACCGCAATCCAGCCACATTCTAATAGGTTGTGTTGGTCATAGAAAGCATTGCGGAGGTCCTCATCCAGTGTGAAGGGAGCCTTTATGACACAATGGTAAGGAAAAAATGCATAAGGAAACAAGTTTAAACCCTCCTGAAGATAGGAAGAGAAGTCCTTGTATCTTTGGGTCCATTTGACCCAGAGGCCACGGGAGGGTTAAAATACTGAAAACTGTAACAAGGGTGTTTTTGTTTTTAATTTTATTTATTTATTTATTTATTTTTCCTGTGTGAATGCTCACACATTTTTGAAGAACCAGGGAAAAAGTTCTTTTTCAAACATAGATTCAGTACTTCTTATTTTCTAACACTGATGTAGTATTTTTTCCACACATAAAGTACAAATCATGTCAATAAAGATGGCAGAGCAGAAAATACTCATAAAAATCTTTTTACAGCGATCATTTGTAACTGTGCTGAAGCGCAGCGACTATCAATGTCATTCTTATTACAGCCTTGTCAAATCAAAAAACATTAGCTGTATGAGTGATCGTAAAATTAATGCAGTTATTCACAGGGAGATGTGTTGCTGCATATTGTTTAGTCTATTCATAAAGCAAAATTCATCCCCAGTTGTTCATGTTGTATAATGATAAATGCCCATTTAGGGAATATTGCCTAATTTCATGATCCTACACTAATGCAGATGTATGTTGACCCATGTCAGCTCGTTCTTCAATATCTGAAGCGGCCTAAACATTATTTACACTTTGCCGGTGTAATTGTCACACATGAAACTCTGAGCACCAAAGTGTCAGCTTGATCCATTATCCAATTTGTAAACTAAAAACCAAATACAAAAATCAGGAAAGGGTTTGGAATGCCTTTAAGGTAAATGTCATATTTTTTGGAACACAGTGAGGTCAGTTTAAAGCTAAATTGAATAAATAAAAACAAATAAAGAATGCATATTTATCATTACTGTTAGGGAATTATATTATTTATGTTTCCTATAACTGAATAAATTGACAGTTAGCATAAACACTGTCATTTTCAGAGTGCTATGACTCATGTATGCATATAATCAATCATTAATATTCATCAGTTTATGTATCTGTGTAAAAACATGCTTAATGTGTAACTTTAGGCCAAGGTTAAAAGCTATTCATAATAGAAAAAGGTGATGAGACTGATGTAAGGACTTGATTCACCTTGAAGCAAACAATACTTGTGCTTTTAGAAGCAGCGTTTGATACATTGGTTTGCTCTTTGCTTAATGATGTTTTCATTTTGTTTCATTGTATAAGCAAGAAAAGAATCCAACAAAGCCTTAATGAATTTTTTTAAATGTGTGTGAAGATGAAAACATTGTTTTTAGTCTTAATCTTTATGTACAAGCCTAAAGCAAAGGACTTTATAGCAATCTTTGTATTTATGCTGACTGGAATTTCTGAAATTGTAGAAAAAGTGATTTTTATACCATTTACAGGCCTTAAGTGCTATACCGAAAGTTCGTTGCAAGAAAATTATATTTTTCCAGTACAATTTATTTTAAAAAATACTACTGACAAAATCAAAAACAGTTGAAATTTGTCATTTTACAGTCAAGTAAGATTTTTTTGTTGGCATAGATGGTGATGTCACAAGGCCCTTCTGATCTGTGGTTGATACAGTATGTATCTCAACATGCTACCAACGATATGATACACTGAAGATACCCAAACAGCAAAGACTGATATGACGTACTATTCAGCCCTTAATCACAATAAGGTGCAATTCAATATCAGTTTTAATTCAAAGCAATGAAATTCAAGGCAATACAAAACAAAAAAGTAAAGGAATGATCGTTTATCATTTAATGAGACAGATAATTTACTACCTAATACAAAATCACCGCTCACAAACTTGTTGTGAAATGATAATACACATTCATAAAACCTCTATTGCAATTAACAATGACTGCATGGTGGAGCAGTTGTTATCACAGTTGCCTTGTAGCAAGGTCACACGTTCAACTCCCAGCTGGTGCCTTACTGTGTGGAGTTTACAATTTCCCCTTGTGCATGTGTGGGTTTTCTCTAGGTACACCAGTTTACTTCTACAGACCAAAATGTTGCACACTGGATTAACTGTCGACTCTAAAATGACACTAGGTGTGAATGTGAGCATAAATGGTTGTTTGTCTTGTTAGTCTTTATGTGGCCTTGTGATAGACCATCCAGGCTGTACCCAGCTTCTTGCTCAATGACTGCTAAAGAGTGGCACCAGCTCTTCATGACCCTGAAAAGAATTAAGTGAGTAAAGAAAACGGATGGATGGATGGATTTATGGGATCTAACAGTGCAGATAGTAACAAAGACATCTAGTGCAAAGATTAAAAACTGCCAGCAGCAGAAGTGCTTAACACTCTTTCAGTAACTCAACAGTGAACAGCAAAATGCATTTTCTATATTATGGGCAATAATAAAAAAGTTAACCTTTCACAAAAGGGTCTTTCATGACTATTTACAAATGGGGGAATATAACCTCTTGACATCCACATGCTGCTGTACACAAACAACAGTCTCACAGTTATAATAACAGTCATGACAGTAAAATAGTTCGGCTCCAGAGAATTTGTTAACAGTGTCAGCAGCTGTACCGGTTCTGTAGCACTCTTTCAAACTGATGCTGTTTATTGTGGTACTGCTGTTCTACTCCTTAACAGTGGGTGTCACTACTGAGTAAACATTACGACTGCACAGCAGGAATTCCGAAAAAAAAATCTCCAAGAAATCCATTCTTCATATACAATAACCATTTTCAATTTGTTTGCGTTACTTTAAAGTTTTACTTTTATTGGGATATTTGTAGAAACAAACCCTCTGCAGACAAATCTAATTAAATGGATTGGAATTTATTGGTGCATGACAAACTACTGATGCATCTATATATAATTCCCAAACTGCATCGATTCACATCCCTATCAGTCCATTTGTATCATGCACATGAGTTAGTAGAAGTCAGTTATGCTCATTTATCTTGGAAATCAAACTTGGATCTGGGAATGGCGTCACACCCAAGTTAACCATATTTCAGGTGCAAGAAAACTAGTAGTATTTTTCCACTTTTGTGCTCAGTAACCAGGCTAACCATTCTTAGTTTTGCAAGCGGATAACAATGTATTTTTTTCACTGTCTGCATTAAAACACTGAAGCAAGATGTTTTTAATAGAATTTGTAAAAGCTAATCTAATGAGATTCAGAATGACAGAAGTGAAAATTAAAAGTTCATTAGTACACCTATTACAACTTTTCATGTGCGATCGAGCCATATGTTGACTTTTCTGACTTTGAACTGGGACATTTTAACTTCCGAGTACAAATGGAATGCGTCATTAATTTTCACATCTCTAAGCCCTAAGGTTGATGGTAACCAGTTCATCATATTTAGCAACTTTTGTAACATTTCTCTTCCCACAAACAGTTGTTCAGGTTCAGAGGAGTCCCCCAAAGCATCCAGTAAAGAGCTGCCTTCATTCACACCCAGTAAAATCACTTCTATAACATGTGATTTTTTAAATTTAAACTAAACACTACTTCCAAACACTTCCTTATTCAGGTTTTATTAAACAAGATGCAACAAGCTGGACTTCCCATACACTAAATGATACTTCAGGTTCTTAGAGTCTTAACAACATATAGACAGAATCTGTTTTCAGAAAACAAACTAATAAATTGACATACATAAGCCAGCAGGTATTTAATTTTTGCTTTCAGCTTTAAAACTATTTCTTGATGAGAAACACACAAAAACAACATTTGTAAACCATTAACAATAAGGTCATATTTATCCACATAGCAGAAAATGACATATTTTCATTGTTTTTAAAGGAAGTTATGGTTGGAATTTTCAAGTTCCAAGTTGGAAAAATCAACTTGAATGACCCCAAAGTTGGAACTCTGACATCCTTACTCAGCCCTGACCTCAGAATCTAATATGTGCATGAAACATGTAAGAGCTGCAGTAATAAACTTTTTACTTTCACTTCTATTGGCTTGTATCCCACTCAATAAGTTGTCCACATAGTACTTTACAACTAACTTGTTCCTACAGGGCTTGAAAGCAGATAATTCAGAGAAATACATTATCAGCTTGTATTTCTAAGAAAAGTTATTGTATCTTGATTAGCGCAATTAGCAAATCCCACTGGTTTATTGACTTGCACCAAATACACAGTTAAGTTGGGATTGATGACATTCCCAGACCTAAGTTCCAAATGTTGAGGTGAATTGAACGCAGCATATCCAGTGTTGATTTCTCACCTTGTACTGAATGGTGGGGAAATAGGGATAGTCCTATAAACAAATGGTACCAGGCTCCTCTTGCACTGAAAACAAGCATCTATTTTTCTTCAGCCTACCACATTTTACATCTTCTGTAACTAATAAGCAAAACCAAGAAAATCACTTTGAAAATTAGACAGAATAGATGAGATGAAAGAAGTAAAAGCCTATTTTTAGTTGATGTAGAGCTCTGAACACAGAATAATTTATAAGAAGAGAAATATTTAGCCACAGGAACAAGACTGGAGAAAAACAGAAACGTAGATTAGAAGGTGCCTAGAGACAGTGATTTTGATTAAGAGGAGGGAGAGGAGCTTGGGGTAGGGGTAAGGGTGGTGGGGTGGTGGTGGTGGTGGGGGGGGGGCTTACAGCTGGGAATTAGAAGGCTAAGGGGGGTGGAGGGACTGCCATAGAAGTGCAGGTAGCCAGTAAGTGGGCGAGAGAGCTGGAGGGAGCCTGGGAGAGCGAGTTCGTATTGCATTCGTGTTGCATCAGTTCAGAGTAACGAGATTTGAAGATGCAGGCTCAGACACACTAATGGGTTTTGCACTGACGTCCCCCCTGCACTCACCAACAGAAGGCAGTTCTGCTCAGCAACATGGCTCGCCAGCCACTCATATTTAGCCTCTGCTGATACCTTTGTGGTCGTATCTGTCTCAGAGTGACACAGAAAAAAAAAGGATGAGTGACCAGCTTACGCTCACACACGTAAGAGAAAGAAATATCCAATAATCCCCTACCAAAGAGGCTGATGAAGACAATGACCTTGAGCCCAAGTGAATGGAACCATCAATGGAGCAGATAAACACAAGTAGGGTCCGCAATAATAAAACCCAACCTTTCTTCCTGTGCTAATCTAATTTAGCCATTTTCTTCAAGTAGAGCCAGGACTGTGCGGCCTTTAGCAGCACTGCCAGAGCTTCACAGAACCATTGGCCTCCATCTGTTCATGCCTGAGGAGATATTGTTGTAGTTTTACATCAAAGATAAAAAGCCCTTTTACACAATTGAGAATGTATTTGAACAACAGCGACATGGAGAGAAGGGACTGTGGGGCATTCTCTTGTTTTCAAGTGGGTATTGAATCAAATGGATGCTCTCGCACGCTTTAATCTCAACCTCGACTGCTTTCAGGACAAAACAAGTGAAGGGGATCCACACAGAATGCCGACATCTGGTCTGTTAAAAATGTTTTGCCATTGTAGAGGTTTGGGATGTTTGTTTATGAGAGGGAAAACTGATCCCGGCAATCTGCATGAGACCAGTTTAAATCGGCAGCTTGGTGTTGCCATTATGTTGCAACATCCCAAGTATTTTTAGTCAAGGCCGTAAGAATGAAAAACAGCAAATGTTTTCCTCTGGCTTTGTACATTATGTAAATGCACAAAACATCATCAAAAAAGCAGAGACCATTAAAGCTTCTATAAAGATACAATAAATTAAAAAGAGGCTGATTTAACAACAGCAGATTGAATAAGTCAGTCAGTTTTCCTGCTCTTTGCTCATCTTCCTTAAAGCTACAAAACAGCGCAAGCATAAAGTTTATCTGTTGTCTTCTTTTGTCATTCTACACTCCTCCAAGCTGTTAAATCTCAGTTCAGCCCGGGGTTTAAAACTCCCCGGTGAGTGTTTCCCTCAAAGGACCCACACCCCGTTTCTTTTATCCTCGCTTCTTTTTAAAGCTCGCGAGTCCTTTCAGGTCGAACTGGTACCTTATGTGTAAAGAGGAAAGACAGTCAATCAATAATCAAAGCTCACAGTCTTGGTGCCTAAAGGCGAATGTTTTCTCCCTCCTCAGTCTCTGCTGAAGATCATTCATAGTGTATAAAAGGCATTGCTAATGCCCCGCTGTATGAGCAATAAAAGAAAAAAAGCCCAGCTCTTTTTCCCTGCGCAACCTTCTTTTGTTGATCTGTGTTGTTTCGGTTTCTTGTGATCCCACACCACAAGAAAGAGGATCTCTAAGCCAGTTACTGGAGCATTGTGGGTTTTGTTAATTTGATTTATTAGGAAAAAAAAATAGAAGACGGCCTGCCGCAGGTGAAACAAGTACCTTTTTAGATCTCTTTAAAGTGTAATGTAAAAGAGTGTGTTTTACTGTGATGAAAAGACTGTTGATTGTTTGGAAGTGTTCACTGTGGAAGAATGTCTTACACACACACACACACACTGAATACACACTAGAATAAGTGCACACAGCACAAACAAGAGCTCTTGCATATATCATTAAATAAAGGGTGATTAGTTCTAATGGTGGGTATTGATCGTTGTAGGCTGATGTAATTTCAGAGGGTAAAAGGCTTAGTGTTACAGCACTTAAGGCCTGTAAAGTGAACATTGCAGAACCTAATGTGGTTAAAGTTTCCCTCGCTTGTTTGTTTAGCATATAATACTCTTATGGAATTTAAGCAAGAATCAATTACTATTACTATTCACTGGATCTTTGCTCTGAAAACATTTGAATAATTTGTGCGCTTGACATGTGTCATAGACTGATGTAGATGAGAGTTTTTTTTACTATCAACTGCCACAAGGGTGGTGTCTCACAAGGCTGCAAATGCTTGACACACCAAGCATTTAGAAATGAATTTAGAAAAGAAAATAGGCCAATTTTTAGTTGCAGTCTGACTGAATGAGATGAGTGTTTGTGACCAAGCGACTGGCAAGCCATGCAGCCTCATTTTGTGAGGCCAGTTTTTGAAAATCACAGACTATTTTTGTGTGCATGACTTGGAAAACTATTCTAGGCCTTGCACAGAGGTTTTTTGATTATTTTGTTTCCCAAGTCTGCCCACTTGGTACCCAATTTTGCAGTTGTCCCCATGTTTATGATTTAATCTACTGGAATACACTTTTATAATGAAGGCTGATGTGGACCAATTTTTGAATAATTAATATTCATCATTGGAGTGGTTAAACCACAACACTTGGGGCTGTAGCCTTGGATGTTTTATGTTATAAGGGGAGGTCCCACACAGGCGTCAAAATACAGCTCTAGCACTCTAGGATTACAGAAACTAAATTGAGAATGGTTTGAGACATATTTTTTGGGACAATTTTTTAGTGAATCATACATATAGCTGGTCCAGTTTAAAACACAAAATCCAGGTACGAAAGCTGGAATATGTTAATGGTTTGCTGAGGCTGATTAACAGAACAATCACTGTCTTTCTTTGTTACTCAAAAAAGGTTTGTAGTGCGATGTTGATGCAGGCGAATGTCTCTCTGTGTTCTCTTTTGAATCAGTTACGTTTCATGATCTGAAAGCACATTAGCCCACAGAAGGGCGAGTGAGTGGTGACCTTTCGGAACTTTTAGGTCATGGGTCGCTCATAATCTGCCTATCACCATTCTTGTCATAACCCGTCTGACATTTTACTGACCCTGACTCCAAATGCCAAGCCCTAATCTGTCAAACACTGCCAGGCTGCACCCCTCCTGCCTCTCGCTAGATATTTTCCTCCTTAATCCTATACGTCTCTTCAACCCAGCATTTTTTCTGAGAATAAGGTTTACATAAACAATGTAGATTTGTCCCTGTCTATTGGGTTCAAACATCTGCCTTTCTTTTTTCTCGAAGCTGAGCAGATTCTGAATTTGTACAGCAGGACAATAGTGACCTGTGTTTTGTTTATGTGAGATAAAAACAAGGTAAACAATATTGCTGTTTTTATGTTTACTCAAACAGTAGAATGATCTAATGGAGTGGATATTTCCCATTCAAACATGGAAAAACATGAAAGAAATGAGTGTTATGCATCATTTAAGCCTCTATTATTTCTCAATGCAATTTTTACCCCACATATTTCCTGGACATTTGGCAGGCTGTTCACATTCTCCCCCCATTGTCTGCCTGCCAAATAAATACACAATAAACGTTATACAGTTTAAATTATAACTGCATTCCTAAAACATTCTGAGTTAAACTGGAAAAAAATTAAAAGTAGAGACAGATTGATCAATTTAGATAAAGAATGTTGCATAACTCTAAAACATTATGTAGCTTAAATTGTTTATTAATTGCACATCTCTCATCAAACTTTGACTAATTAATTTAAAATTTGTCAAAATATGGGATATTTTTGCCAAGTAGTGGAAAAAAGTAGAAGCAAAATGAAGAGAAGCAAACTCCACAGGGCTACATAGAAAAAGAGAGAAAAAAG
>JAOXNZ010000177.1:18218347-18229260 GCA_028566095.1 Kryptolebias brasiliensis | reverse complement strand
CGATCTATACAAGAGTTCCCACTCAGGTTTTTTTTATATATAATATTTTAATATTATGACAAATTTTAGCCATGATAACTATGTTGTGAAAGTTTATTGCAGCAGTTTTATGATGAAAAATGACTTGGAAATCTACAGTACATGCCATTTATGTTAGTAGTTTTTGCAACACTGATCATTTAAATACAAATTTGTGTTTGTAATGAAAATTGCATGGCAAGTCAATCTTTATGCATTTTGTAATTACTTTTGTTGACAGAACCTAATTGGATCCGGAACATTCTGAGAGAAAGTTGTCCTTTTGTTTCTCCTCACAAATTACATTCATGCACCAAGTACATAAAAACGTTATATAATACAGCTGTTCTTTATTTATTAAAAAAAAAACTGAAATAAAGCAGTATTTCAGTCCATCTGTATAAGACCACAGTGATTTTATTTTTCCACTTAATATATATTATATAGATTTCCCCCCATCAAAAGGTAACATAGCTTTTATTCAAACTGGCATTCCCAATGTTCTGTTTATACAAACACCTTTTTGTCACATATTTTAAAATAAGTTGTTTTCAGAACTGATGTGAGCTGTATTATCTTCCTGGTGTCAGTGTTTAAAATATGTAATAAAACATATCTTTTAACACCACACTCATGTCATAATGTTGAATATTATCATTACAATAAATCAGAACATCAGTTTTACAGAAGCTATTTATATGTTTCCAAGTTGTTTTAACCTGACAGAATTAAGTTTTTAAATTTTTATTTTACCAATTTGTGGAACCAGAGAGAAACTTTCATGTGGGATTCAAACTAACAGCTGTTCAGAGAAGGATCCATTCATGAACAAATTTCTGACATTTACAACTCAAGCTTAACATTTTATTGAAATGAGCTCAGTAGAAAATATTTGTTACACCTCATTAATTCTGCATGGGGCAATTGTTTACTTTGTCACACAAACATTGATCATGTTACTACATGTACATAGCAAGTCTCTCTGACCAGCAGTTCTTCAGGTGACGGTTTGTGTGGTCACATTACTTTTGCATCTGACATTCACCAACAACAACAATGAAGGTTGCCATAGTTGGAGTTGTGGGTCTTTAGTTTAACTTCTAAAGCAGAACTTGAAAAAAGTGCTGAAAACATTCAGAAGAAAGAGTTAGAGTAGCCAAAACTCATATGACAGATCAGTCTACCTTACGCTGCACAATTTCAAAGAAGAGCCCATCATAGCAGAACTTCTACTTTAGCAATGTAAATGCAGTTTTAATAGTGGAAGAGTGTTTAGTTTGCTCGGCTAATTAACAAATGTTTAAATATGGACTAGGGTTGTACATCTGTGTTCTGTGTGTAATTGATGTGATACATATCTTGATACACTGCCAACGATTCAATTTATTAACAATACATGAGCACCATGAAAACCAATATATGATACAGTTCAGTCCCTAATCATAATACAATGCAATTCAATATGAGTTTGATTCAACACATTGAGATTCAATGCAGTTGATATAAATGATCGAAGAGAAGCACAATTTCCAAGTACTATCGTTATTAATACGCAGACATATCTACAGGTTTCTTTAGAACTTTTTTTGCTATGTTTTTTATAATGAATGCTTGCAGAAATTGCAAACTTTTAACTTTAATCATTAACTGGATGGGATTTTATTGGTGCATGAACATATGGCTGCTCTACAGATGGAGTTGTTTTGTGAACGTCCATGAATTTGTACAAACTGGTTAATCTTCACATTTTTAGTATGGTCTTATCACATCCTCTATGTATGTCACTTGAGAAACCCTATTAAACCAAAAAAGCGCCTACTCTGAAGCAGAAGCTGAAAAAGACCCAATAAATGTAGTTATGAGAAGAATAAACTGCCACAGTAACACTGAGTGCTAAAACAAACAAACAAGAAAAAGGCAAACTGTGTAAAATGGTCATAAGGACTGTGAACTGGTCTCCTGCAGTCTGAAAGCTTATATCCACCCATATAGGTACTGATTCTGGTGGCATTGTAATTACTCATTTTTACTGTTTGTAGTTGTTCGTTTTGAGATTAGACTTTATGTCGAAATAATGAGTCACCGCTGATGAACAGCAGAATACAGAGAGCAAAAGTTTTGTTTATACAACTCAGTGTAGCAACAGGGTATAATGTTTGGGTGAAAAAAATACAACAACATAAAAATGGGTTGTAAAAATATTTTTACATAACATTTGATTAGGATGATTTAAAATTTTTAAACTTGATTTAAATGACACCAAGTCACTATTAAATAGCCCTGTTCTATGCAGCTGATTTTTCCATGAGAATTCCTCATGATTCACCAAACTGAGATTACTCAGACTGCTATTTACATAATTAAGATACAGATTACTCATAAGTACTTCACATAAGAACACAGACAAAAACCTCTCTTTATAAACTGCTAAAAAAAAAGAAACTGACAGTATAAAAGTTAGCTCTTGAAAGCTTATAACTGCCAACAACTTGTCGATCATTTTGCTCCATGGGAGAGATTTAGCAACAGAACATCATAATTGAGCCAGTGAAGCTTTCATTGGCATCTTCATTGTAATTCTTAAGACAAGTAAACCATCTGTGTATCACAACTGCACAGACTTTGTCACTTACCTTGGGGGACAGATATTGGCGCGACGTATCAAGAGCGGGTGATAATTAACGCACCGTACCATGTTGTTGGCATAGTCCTGGCTTTCCCCGAGAGTGCTACAAAGCTGTCATGCAACCAAAGCTGCATTTGAAGCTTCCATGTGCACACGTACGTATGTATGATGATTGTGTTTGAAGGTAAAGATGGACACATTCATTTGTGGGGAAATCATTACCAGTGGGGCAAATCAAAAGAGACAGTACATGTGCCATACAATGAGAAAGAAAGACAGAAGGGAGAAGAAGAATGGGTGATTGAGACAAAAGCAGATGAGGGGAGAGTTGAGTGTGTCCTGTCTGATAAACAGGAACATGGCTCATCATTACATGGAGCAACAGGGGAGCACTGCAGCCCATCTGCCAGCTAATACATACTAATGCTCCCAGCACACTGTACAGCCACCATCAACGCCACAGGACACAGACTTGACATGTGCATTCTGTCTCACTGTTATTGCAACACAGGAGCGCGGGGAATCAAAGAAGGCAGTCCAGGATTTCATGGACGGACTGTGATGCATAATGAAACGTGTTGACATGACGGCAAGCGGCAAATCCCTGTAAACACGCAGCAAATATGAAAGTTGCAGAAACCTGCAGGTGTCCATGGTGCAAGCATCATTTCCTCAGATCAAGAGCTAAACGCCCTGCTGATATGAATTTAAAACAGTCTCCAAAGCTGTTCTAGTTGCAGGAACATCATACACGTCTAATGGGTTGAGCATGGCCACCTCCCTGGTAGAGTGTGCTGCCATCCATCAAGTGCTTGCTAGAATTTTTGATTTTTCATCTTCTTCAAGTTATTTATTTTTATTTTTGGCACCTAACATCAGATCTTAGCTCAGTTTGCATTTTCTTCATTTTCCTCTCTCTTCCTCCTCATTAACTGTAAACACAAATCTAGAGGACGGTTCGTCACACAGTGAGGTTTATTGTGCTGAGATGATTTCAAACAAGTTCTCAAACTGGTGGGTTTGACACCCACTCATGCATGCTATTGCCTTCGATTTTGTGTTTTTACCTTCCTTTCTATTTTAACATGTTTGTGTGTATGTGTGTGAAACACAGAGATGTGTCAGTAGCGTAAACACCGAATGTACCCAGTGTCTGGAGGTATTACACTTAAGCGCGGCCATGCATATAGGCCTTGGAGGGCCTTTCTGAATCAGTGGACAGGACTGGAGCGACCTTTTCAACTCAGATTAAAACAAGGTCACCTCACTGGTGTTTGTAGGGGAGTGACACAGAGAAGGGATGAAGAACACAGGTGGGCTCGAGCTTGCATGTGGGTTCATTTTTTCTGGTATCTTCTGAAAAGATGCCCTTTCATCATTACAGTCTTCTTGTGTGTGTCTGTCCATATGTATTTGTGTCCCATGAGTCTGGGAAAAATGCACTGTACATAGTTACAATATCCCTTCATTTGAGCTTGATTTATTGGTATGGAAAGGTTTCAAAGTTCTGCTTTAAGAGAGTTTAACAGAACAGAATACACTCAGAGTGGTTCTATAAATGTTCATGTTGTCTCTTATATCAGTTTGTGAATCCAATCAAACTCAGTTTCTGCATTCCCTTACAGGCCTGAATAAACTCACGGATGACTGCACATCTCCTACCTCAGCAACAATTTGTACAAAAACATGCCTGCATATTAAAGCAGTGTGCGTGTGTTTGTAGGGGTGTATAGACTGTGTGTGTGTGTGTGGGTGTCCTCGAGTCCATGAGAGCATGTGTGTCTCAGTGCATCAGACCGGTGAAGAGATGAATAACCCAATTACAGATGCAGTCTGCCTCACAGATATAGTATGAAAGTGGGTAGAAAAAGTAGTGTGTGTGTGTGTGTGTGTGTGTACTTGGTTTTGTTACCTTTTAGGACCTTTTCTGGTATAATCACCTACCTTGTCAGAACCAGTAGTCCTTACTGGTCCTGAATCCGGCCAGTAAGCAAAACAGGCGTCAAAGCCAAGGCATGGATTAGCACACATCACTCAGGATTCCACCTCCTTTGTTTTTAGCCAAAGAGTGAAAATTTGAAAGTCTTTGGATTTATAGTTAAATTCCTTTTGTAAATTTAAAGACTGAAATGGCATTTCAGTGACGATGTTAGATATTTGAGACACATCTTCAGTTGTGGACTTCAGGTAAATTCTGTGTATCGGCCATTATCATTTAAGGTCAGTTTTACAGATATGCATGTGCATCGGTAAAGCAGTTGTTAGCCAATGCAGTTTTTGGAACAAATCTATATGCATTGGTTTATTATGTCCACAGACAGATACAATCCAATTCATTCAGTGATTAAATAAAGAGCCTGCAAGCAGGTTTGTTTTTTACAGGCATTCATAATAAAAAATAGCAGAAACATTATAAGCATGTAATTTTGTTTGTGTATACAAACTGGATCCCTGTCTTCACCTCTTTAAATGGACAACTCTTCTTCTTTTGCTGTTCCTTCTGTTTGGCAAGATTTTTCTTCTCATTAGTGGCATCTGCTGTTCAGGAGGAGAACTGATATGAACAGCAACAAACTAATCTTTCAGGAATGAAGCGTTAACGTGTGTTTTATTATTTATAATATAGAAAATCCATTTTGCTGCTCGCTGCTGAGTTACTGTTAAACAGATCTCCTGCAGGTATTTTTAATAATTTTGCATGCATTACTTTTGTGAATTGTTTAATTAAATGTGAGTCAAATTTTATGAAAGTGTATTGTAATTTTAATTTGTGAATGGATGTTTTTTCATTAGGCAGTAAAAATTACTCTCAGTAACTGAGAGGATCATTCCATTCCATCTTTGTATCATATTGTATTGAATGAAAATGTGTTCAAAACTTCTATTGAATTGCATCATGTTGGGATTACGGGCTGTATTGTATTGTGTCATGTTGTTTTTTTGCTGCTCAAGCGTCTTCAAAAAATTGGATCACTGGAAGTGTATTTGGATATTGTAATGTATTGGCTACAGATCAGAAATGCACAACCTTAGTAAATTGACTTTAGTTTAGGGTTAGGCTACAGAAATGAATATAAGTCAATGCAATGTACTAATAAGGACAGAAATACAAGTGTGTGTCTGTGTGTGTGTGTGTGCATGTAGAGGAGGACAGAGAGGGGAAATGATTTTTGATGAAAGGAATATGCACAACAAAAAAGATGAGAAGTTCCACGCCTTAAGTGAGTGAACGCAGAGTAAACCGGAAATGTGCTGAACAAAGGTGAACCGGTTAAAAATACAGTGCAGCTCCAGAAAATTCTAATATTTGAGGAGAGTGCAAATATTGAAATAAATGGATTTATTTAAATGAGAAATCCTGAGGGTGGAACTGCACTGTGCATCTGCATGTACAAAGTGCCTTCTTCTCTGCTGTTTTTCTTTTTTTTTTCAAGAAAGACGAGGAAAAGGAGGGGGTATGTGGCCCTGAACCTGACAATTTAGAGGATGTGGTTGCCTAGCAACAGACAGCAGCCAAGTACCTAAAAAGCAAAGAGAAAAAAAAAAGCAAGGCTATTTGGCTTGTTAAATATTCTCTGCCTGCCAGAACAACACTTAAAGTAGAATACATCTCTATAGAAGCAGATTTAAAAATTTTGCTTTAGAAAACAGCCCATAGAGTAGGAGCAGACCACAAATGAACAATTCATCTTTTTATTTTATTCACTTTTTAATCTGTGGTAAAATAAACATGAATAAAGCATACTAATTACGCAAAAGGTGATTGCATCTTAAGAAAATAGCAAAGCTTTTTTTTTTTTATAATTTGATGTTCATTATAACAAAAAGCATCAGCTGACTTATTTCACTGTCCACTCAGTATTGTGTTAAAGTTGATCTAATAAGCCCACACAAAGGAGAATTTCCATTAGAAATGCCATGCGTGTCTTTGCAAGCTTATAACATGCACCAGGGATCAAAGTCAAGGTGTTTTGTCATATTATAGATCAGTAGAAAGCAATCCCCTCTTGAATTTATTAACATTTCAGACTTCAATCCCCAATCTGCCCACACCGGTGGATGCATGTGCTGTGAGTCCTGCAGGCTGGAGAAATTTCAATAAGGCAATAAGCTTCTGAACTCATTTGTTGTCAATAAAGTCAGCTAAAGATTAATCTAGATGACAAAAAGAAAAACAAACGAACCCCCTCCCCCCCTAAAAGAAAAAAAAAACAACCAAAAAATACAAACAATAATCTAGTTTATTAAACACCTTTGACATACAATACCAGCTTCTATTGAATAATACATAAAAATAACCTCTTTTTTCTTGCTTAATCTAACTTGTGTTGAATCCTTCCTGGTGCTGAAAATCAAAGCTGTGTGCCTTCACGGGCTTTTGCCAACTTTGCAGCCTCTCTGCTATCTGCAGCTGCAGTTATTAGGGTTCCTTTTGCACATGAACAGGGCGCAGCTGCTCCGGGACATATTGTAAGTGACTGCTGTTGATCTCGACACCAGTAGTTCTCACAGAGCGGTGAATAATAGATAGGAAAGCTGACCAGAGATAATATGTCTCTCATTGAGAGCGTAGCTCCTAGCGAATGCAGTATCTCAGAGAATGCTAACAAGGAGCATCCCCCCGCATCTCAATCTCCTCTTCTCTTTATATTTTGTCAAAGCTGCAGAATGTTCCTTTTTTTCTGTTGGCTCTCATGCATTTATTAATAAGAGAGAGTTCCTTTCAAAACATCTCTGGATAAGATGGATAACGTGCTCCTTTTATCAGGCCCTCTCCCTCCCATACATACGCGGTATAGCGCACTGACAGTGATGAGCTGTGAAATCGGATGGGAGGGCTGGGGTGCGGTTTCGTAGCCTTTCAACACATAAATTTGGGTCACAGAATAGATTATCGCCCCACACATGTCACTCTGATACTGATAGATGCGTGCAATCCCTCACCACTCATAAATTACGCATGCTTCGTGAAAATTAATGCACTGTTTAAGTTTGTAAATGATCATTCTGTAGACTTGTATGTACTCGACTTTACATGGAGTTTCTTCTTGTCATATTATTATTCAGCTTGCATTAAAATCTGCAGGACATCTTAAGAAGCTTCATTTATTTAACTTCTAGTCAAGATTAGACTATGTTTGGCATTGGCTGTGCATAAGAATGGCTTATTTTATTGGACTTTTTATGAGTTTAAAGGTCTATGTTTGTAACAGCAAATGTTCTGGACTGCAGAGGCCATATCAAAGGGAACTTATAGGGAAATAAAAACAAAGAACGCTGTCACAAGAGAAAGCACTCCACTGTAAAGAACTCACTGTGTTTGAAGTCAATGACAGCTTTTAGGGATTTGCTGCAGACTCAAGCCCTCTCTTTTTACCCTTACACATAAAGATGAGTGTTTGCTACTTGTCTGTGTGGATGTGTCTGAAGGTGACAAAGACATACAGTACAAACTCATCTACCCTTGAAAGCCAGCCTTAAAAGTCTCTATAGATTTAAAACTACTTTTCCGATTAATGTCATTGCTGTCTAACAGCTCCTAGTATTTTGCTGACATATTTGCATTTATCTTTGTGTGTTTTTAAATGACCCATACAAGTGATTGGTGGAATGTCTTTTTCCCACTTTGGGGGATTTAAATCAAGGGTAGACAACTTAAACTTGGATTTGGGCTGAGAATTAATCACTGTCCAGCCTGAGGTTTGAGAACGAAAAGAAAAAGAAACTCTTTCAATTTCATGTTTCTTCTCTGGTGTCAACATCAGATCACATTTTTCCCAAACCGCCACTCCTTGAACACATCATTAAGGCTTTATTTAGCCTTTGTGGCAACTAAACATAATTTCCAATATTTTGTAGTTAAAAAAAGTCTCTGTAAAGTAAAGTTGTGCTTTTGTCCAGGTTTTCTGAACCAAACTATTTTATGTTGCCAGAGGGAGGGAGAAGAGCTGTTTTTATTGTAAAAGCTGATTTTTTTCCATTCAAATAAAACACTTTTATGTGCGTAATGACACTGCTACAACATCCCCCATAAAAGCTTAAAGATCTCTCAGGCAATTTTTAATGCTTTTGTTTAAGTAATCCATTCACAAACGGCACAATAAATTAAGCTCAGTTCAGAAAACCTGATTTAGATGTTTTTCTTGCCTGATCAGTCTTTATTCTTATAGCTGAGTTTACCATTTTCAAAAAAAAAATTGGTAAAATCAGCTTCATATTTGTTTGTATTTCTACAGCATAAAGTGACAGTGGTTTTATGCAAAATAAGCTGCTACGTCATTGTTTCCCAAAAGCTATGGATTTTGATTCTATGTCCACCTAAAACAATATTAAAAAATTAAAAATTCTCCATTAAAATCTTAATTTTTCCCAATAAAAACTCATTTGTCTAATGAGAGGCGATTCAAGCACTGCAGAAAATGTCTGATTTAAAAAATATCCAGTGTAGTGTAGATGAAGTATAAAGCTGATTTTTGATTGTCCAGTCTCAGTATGACTCGCTTTGCCCTAACTTAGCTCTACTCGGTTCTACACGGCCTTGGTGACTTTACTTACAACTGATTGCCGCCTAATTGTTGTCATAGTACGGCCACCCAAAACTTACCACTAATGAGTGAATAAGTGAAATAACGTCACAAAACACTCACCATTCTCCGCTACGATTTCCAAAAATGCTGTGGCCGAGCTGAAGCCACCTTCCCTCCGCTGGTCAGAGCCTGTAAATAGAGTCCATTTGGTCTTGCTCCCTCTAAATTTTGTTGTCAGCCAAAAAGTATATAACGTCTGCACCTCCTCATAGCACCACGATGTTGGTTTATATCTTGCCATTTTAATGGATATACAATATATATGTTTTTAAAAGTAGAAGAAATGCTGTAGTTGCGACGTTTAAAAAAGGATCGGTTTCTTGTGAAGGAGATGCTCTCGTGATTGATGTCACTCTCTGGCCAATCAATGGCCTGCAGTCTGCTGATGTCAAATCTTCAGCTCGAATCAGCTCATTTGGAACTACGGCCAAGTAATGCACTAAGAGGTACTAAGAAGTGAGCTGAAAATGGGTGGGACCAAACAATGGATGGAAGAAAAAGGGTGGGAAAGCCTCTGAACCTGTGCTGTGTTGAGCCGAGTCAAACCCGTGAAAAAAGAGCCATAAGTAACAGTACTAATGTTGTTGTTTTTTGTTTTTTTAAATAGCTACTATATTACATATTACTAATTGATATCAACTTCTAAAAAGTAAAATCATATTCATGATTGGTGAAAGAAAAGTCTGAAGGCAGGTTAATCAGTATTTACCTACTGTTGATGAATAACAGACTATTTTCAGCAGATACTCCTTAAGTTTCACCCCTGAGTTGAACTGTAAACTGTCAGAGATTGTTATCACAAAATTTTCTTTTTTTTAATTTTTTTTAAGAAATTGACCCTTGTTTGTCTTTATGAAATTTATATCCTTTTCCTCTGTTTTTATAGGGAAACCTGTTCTGACCTGCTTTTCTATACCATAAGGCAAATTTTCATCATGTTGATTGGTAAAGCCTGCCAATCCTCTTAGTAATGCTCCTGGTGGTTAAAATAAAAAAAGTCGTACCATAAATTCCATACTGCAATTCATATGTCAGTGAGGATGTTCAGGAGCCGTTTTGGTTTTGTTTTACATTTTCCTTCCCCACTAACGGTTTTACAGGAGATCTGTCTGCATGCCTTTATCTGGCCCATGTGGCTTGGCTGTGAGGCGAAGCAGAGGCAGCTGTGTTTGTCTTATGTTTAGATGACAGACAGGAGGTCCACCCCTCTCGCCCCCACACATCTCACCTCCTCTCCCTTTGGTGCACATCAAGGGGATTAGCGTCTTATTTCTCAGGTAAAACAAGCAACATCAATGGAGTCACGTAAAAGATTTGCCCGGTGTTCTGCATAAAGCGTGAGCCTCAGAGTGTTTACGCAACCCTTTGTGAGTTGAACATTTCAACATCAATCGATCTGCTGGTGGAACAGGCAAATCCTTTATAGATTCACCTTCCCCTCCTACGAAATGAGGGGATGAAGCCTAATCTTGATGGGTTTAATTCTGGAGAGAAGATGGAATAAAGGTGAAAGAAAGGAGAAAGAGAAACAAGGGAAAGTGAGGATGAAGTTCTCCTCCCACAAGGTCTGGAAGGGAGCTGGTGGGAGGATGAGAATCTGAAAAATTCTTTCTTTCTTTCTTTCTTTCTTTCTTTCTTTCTTTCTTTCTTTCTTTCTTTCTTTCTTTCTTTCTTTCTTTCTT
>JAOXNZ010000177.1:18199836-18217971 GCA_028566095.1 Kryptolebias brasiliensis | reverse complement strand
CCCCCACACCCCCCCCCCCCCCCCCCCACCCACACCCACACACACACACACACACACAATGGGAGTCAGGGAGTTTTGGCCCTGGAGCAGGGAACATCACGCTCCAGTAATGTGATGCCGGGGCAACACGGCGGCACAGCAGTGTGGCATTAACATAAATGTGCATCTCAGCGCAAGGAGGGGGAAACATGAGGATATTTGGAGCTATCTGCATGTGAAAGCTGTCCGATTACTTCTGCTGTGGTCCTACAGTCACCATAACACACACACACACACTGCTTAAGTATGTCCATCCCACTTTATCAAATAATCTTTTATTCAGTCTCATAATTTCTCGCAGGCTAGATGATATTTGTGGCTGTGAAGGAGACGATGACCCTGCAAGTCAGAAGGATACTTGTCCTTGGTGCAGAATGTGACAAAATATCTTTATTTCAATTTGTTACATTTGGTACTAAATAAAGACGCATCCTTCACAGCTTACAACTTTATGAAATCTTGAAAATCTCTCTTGTCTATTGTTCATTCTGAAACCAGATTGAGGCCTTGCACACACAAAAACACAGTTTTTCCAAAACAATCTTTTTATTTGTTGTTTCCTAAACTATCCTTGTAAACATGGCAATGTTTGAAGAAATGTCATTTCCATGCATAAACCAAAAACTACCAAAAACTCTAGTAACTATGCCAAGCCTGTATGTGATGCTTTATTACTGCTTCAAAAATACACCAAAAACAAGGTGTGGAGCATGTGCATAAAGCATGTACACTGTGCATAAAATGTAAACATGTCAAGAATAAGAGGACGCTGTTGTCTCATAGGTTAAGACCGTCGCCTCAACATAGGTAACGCTACAACATCGTTTTCAAAAGTTTGCGTTTTGGCTGTCTACACAAAAATGCAAGCTTCAAATTTTTTTTACTCTGGAACTCATTTCTTTAAAATAGCATTATACGACTCCTAAAACTCAAGATGCAAGGCTGAAACAATAAAAGCTTTTGAATATTCACTGAAACCATTCTCGTGTGGATAGCCCCTATTTGCAGCTCTACCTGTTACAATAAATGTACATTATGATCATTTGCATTTGTCTTGATCTATTGTTTTTGGCACTGTTGCATTTGTTTCCAAAAAAAGCAAAGATGAGAAGACAACAAATAATCCAAAAGAGCCACTTCAAAAGGTTATCTGAGAAACCTGCATTAACATTACATTATGTTTGCTATTCACGATTTAGAAATGTTGATGCACATCAAAACCTAAGCCTTGAAACCTGTTGTGTGGGGCCGCATTAACTGGGTGTGTAGCTCGTGATTTTCCAACCTGTGATATGCCGCACATTTGGTGTATGGGTAGTACAGCATTTTTGTTAGAATTTATCCAGAGAAGTGTAGAAGGGGCCTAAAAGTGAAAAGGGTCGGTAAATTTAATGAACAACTTAAAAAAAAAAAAAAGAGAGAAATTTTGAAGTGCATTGATCTTACAAACTTGCTCCTGTACAGATCTCGGGCTGGACTGCATGTGTAAAATTTGTTAACCCTTAAAGCCTTTTGTCAACACAAATTTCCTCAAGCGATGTTACTTGAGTCAACCTTGGTTAGTTCTGAAGAATACATGTCTGAAACTGAATCAATGTATAAATATATGAACTCACCAAAAACACTACAAAGTATAAGTAGCACATCCTTTACCATCAAATATCTAGAATTGGTTTGGTTTTATATATATTCACTTCTAATGCTGGCTTTTTGCACAGCATCATGACGGAGTGAGTTGTAGTCTGATTCAGCAATGCGTGCCCCGGGGCTCCATTCACACCTGTGTGAGAACAGACCATTTTGCAAAAGCAGCTTTTTTTTAATAAGCTACTGCTGTGTGTTTGGCAGCTACACAGGTGGAGGGTTTGCTCACAGCTGATTGGTCAATGTCCAAAAAGACATTTTTGGACAGTTGGCTCTTCAAAGCACAGAGATGGCCACATCTTGAATTTCCCAGCTCTTACATGTCTAGCAGCCTTTTTTTCTTGTTATGAAAGCTGTTTTACTCCAGTTTGAAAGCTCACCTTTGTTAACCTGTAGCTTGCTCAGCCTTCACAATGTATTTTTTTTAATCCACTATATTTTTGAGGCTCAGTGTAGATTCTTTGAGTTATTAAAATAGAAGCTTTTGCGCTGCAGAGCTTCGCTGTTCACATGACTTTTAGCTCCTCAGCTGCTCTTACAAGTTCTGTAGTCTACACTTTTTCAGCTTCCTACCATCCACTCTGTCTCTGGTGTTCTCAGGAGACCTGGTTAGATAAGCCTGCCTGGGCTATAAAAGCAACAAAGGGCCCACAGAGAAGAGGCTGGCGCTCAGAAACATTCAGCAAGTGTGAGGTACAGAAGCAAGCAAACAGAAAAATAAAAGAACAGGCACATATACTGAGGCTGACAAACACAGACAGCCCTTTTTCTTTTTCTTTTTCTTCTGTCTGAACCCTCTTCACCCTGTCTCCTCCTCCTCCTTCCCTCTGGAAACTTTCTATTTGTGGAATCCCCAGAGATCTTTGCATCATTGTGGTGTCATTATTACTATTATTATTTGGTCAGCCTGGGCCAACATGAACTGCTGATGAGTGTTGTAAATCAGCAAATCAGTTTTTTAGAAATGTTTGGAGTTTTATAAACCTTCTATGCATAGAGTACTGTGCGAAAGCTGTAGGCAGATGTAAAATTTCATTTTGTAAATACATATTCCTTTGCTTATTTTTATCAACTAACATTGCAAAAAGAACTGACAAAAGAGAAAATTGAATTAAATCATTCTTTAATGGAACTGTTTGACTTCACATCAGCATCAATTCCTCTAAGTACACCTGCATACAGTTCGAAGAAACTCAACAAGTAGGTTGGTCCAAACCACTTGAAAGACTAACCACAGATCTTCTGAGGATGTAGACTGTCTCAAATCCTTCTGCCTATTCATGTAATTCTAGAAACACTTGATGATGTTAAGATCAGGGCTCTGCGTGGGCCAAAACATCACTTCCAGGTGGAAATGAACATAAACTCCTCTTGTTGATAGGCCATGTGACTGTACTGCAATGGTTACAATATCAGGTTAAATAGATAATGGTGTTGGCAGTATGAATACTCTGCTGTTCCTATGTCAGTAGGGTTTGCCACCCCTTCGGGGCTAGATACAAGCATCAGTTTTGCACAGAGGGAGCTCATACAGCTGTTGTATCCTATCCTGTAGCAAGTTAACCCACAGCTGTTTTAACTGGCCCTTCAGATCTAGCAGATCACCATGACATTTTTGACTGTGGAAAAGATTAGTCTACCTGGCTGGCCCCTTGAGGACTTCAGCATGATGCAGATAGTCCACAGACATAAGTGCTGTGTGTGGACAGGCATTACCTTGTTAAAAGACTGTACAGTTGTGCTGTCCCAAGAGGGGTAGAACAAGCAAATGAAGGGTATCACTAATGTAATGCTATGCTGTTAGGTACCTTATCTATGACACATTCTTTGTGTCTGCTGACCTTCTCTTGCTGTTTTAACTGACTGTCAAACACTCAGGCAACTGCCTGATAACAGTATCGCTCTGCTCATGATGCCAATACTTATACTTGTTCATTCTAGACTTGCCAGCTTATTGCAAACTGAATCATTTAAACATGCATTTCTGGTCTGCAATTATGTTCAGTATATGTAGATAATGACATGTAAGTACTTATAGTATATGTGGTAGCTAACAGGGGAATTTATTACCAATTACTATCCAATCACCTGCCTCTATATAAAATTATACATATTATGCAGCTCCCCTAAAGTTCTAGAATGGTTTAACAGGTAGTTTTACTCTTTTGGTTCACTTGCACTGTACATTTTTTGTCCACCTATTTAACAAAGATTATTTTGGAGTTGGTGAAAAACAAAAACATACAGACTAAATAATGATTGTAACCTAAACTGTCTAAAATGTTCATAGTGTGTTTGGCTTCCTAAATTGCTGTGTAACCAGTTACTTAAAAAAGTGTACCCTCTTTTTTTAAGCTTTGAAATTTGCAACTACACAAATATAGCTCAAAGAAATATTTACCTCCAACATATAACAGTGGACTTTTTTCAGATTCAGAAAATAATTTGGTGCACACAGCAAAATTTAAAAATAATTTTCAGTTGTAGTACTTAGGATTTGACTTTGTTTTAGGGGTCAGATTCAAATAACAGCCATAAACACAATGGGGAGAAATTGACAAAAATTCACTTCCTAAAAAGTACCTAAGTAAGGGGTAATCTTGCTTCAAAATTTGACCATTACTAACCATCAAATACAAATCAATGCAATACACCTTGGGCATTGCTAAGGAATGACCCGTGTCTGCTACAGTGTGACATGAGCACAGACACAAGCCCGTACCTCCTCAGACGGCTGACCAATTATGCATCACAACACAGCTGATTTGCCCTATGGCTTGACACCCGCTGTCCACTCCAATCATATTAACCATCCCAAGCTAGACTAGCGGTGTCTGTTTATTTGCGACTAACAGGTATTGCTGTAATTCCATTGTGCGTTCAGCAAAACAGTTTGTCACTACACGTAAAGTGTTAAGCCAAGAAAAAAAAGCTAAAGGCAACAGGATGGAGGAAAAAGTGTGTCACGAAATTTGATCGGGTTGCACACTGCTTTTTTTTTTTTTTTTTTTTTTTCTAAGAAGGAGGTCACACTGGGCAAGTAGTTGGAAAACTCTATGAGGCCTTTGAGAGAGTGGTATTAACCCAAAATACACTTGTGTGTGTATATAAATAGTATTCTGCCTCAGGCTTTGAGCCTTTCTGATGGTATACCAGGGCTCACAGCTCCACACAGCTTCAAATTTCTCAAATAACATTTTTTGTAACCATGTCACAGCAATTCTTAACTGTGCCTCCCCAAAAACCATTGCCTTTTTGTTTGTAAGGTCCTGAATAAAAAGATCTGTGGGCCAATCTCCTCCGGTGCTTTCAGATAGTTGTTGCTTGTGTCAGTATTAGAGGGTGTGGAGGCTAAACACATTCTGAACTTCATATGAGAGGAGAATTGTGACAAAAAGCTTTGGGTATACAGGGAAAACTTGAAACATGTTGTGAAATGCACTCTGCACACACAATAAACTTGTGAGGTTTACTGTAAGGAACTGAGCATGCAGCCAGAGATGTATGGCCAGATGTAAGATAAACACCAGACTGAAGTAGACAAACTCATTCCGAGACATCTCGGTGCTAATTTGGGACTTGGGGAGGAGAATTGTCTAACTTGGCAAATATAAATACTAGCATAAGCATTGGGTATCTCTATAAGAGAGGAAGTATAGGGTCTGGCACATGTTTCCATGTGGTGACCCACTTTTCTTTGCAGCTGGACCTTATAAGTTCCCTCCTCAATATCACTGTGAAGGAGATCCAGACACTGACATCTCTATGCTTCGTGGTCTGGTCTGACTTTGAAACTTGACTGCAATATTTCAGAGTCAGGCCACAATCAGGCAGTGGAATGTGCTGGATAAATAAGGAACAAGCTCCTTTCTGTTCTCTGTGAATTTAACATACGTTAGGCATAGTATTCACAAATGTTTTTAAAGCTGATCAGTTCTTTAAATTTAGGAGGATGGTTAATATTTTATGTATTTAAATATCCTGTATACTTTTCAAACCATGCAAAGATGAAAGTATCATTATGTGAAGGAATGCATATTCTCCCCTGTATTTCATTGATCTTTAAAGGTTTTGTGTGATTGGTTAGTTCTCAAAGTCTGTTAGAGATGACTCTCAGCCTTCACCACACCAAACTTTAGATCAATATTTCTAAAAGTGATTGGGTTATAGCTGTTTTTGTGTTTGCTAATATTGATTAGAAGTTGTGGCCATCTTGAATCAAGTCGACTCCAAAAGTTGTAGTTGTAAATGTACACCCAATGATTGTTTCTGAAGTCTTTCATTAAAATCTGTTCAGTGGTTTATGAGATATTTTGCCAACATACAGACAAACAAATATACACACAGATCCTTGCAGTTACATCATCAGCTGCCTTTCATGGTGTCGGGACAATAATAATTTCAATAATGTGCACTTTTGAATGTAAAAATGATGGCAAGTGGCCAATAAACATTTACTCTTCTTAAATTTTCCCTAAAAGTACAATTTCTAAGTTGGCGATAACAAATAAGACAGGAAAAACTTTCTTTTTTTTTTTTGTGAAGCACACATTTCATAAAAAACAATGATACACACACACAAAGAAAAAAACAAAATGTTACAATCCAAAATTAACAACTTTGATGACATTTTTCTCAACATCAAGAAATAAATCAGTGGGATTTGCTGAGAGTGTTATTAGCAAAAATAAACAACAAAACAAGTGTTGCAACATTTTGATTATTAGAGGTTGTCCAGTCTTGTGTGTGACTATTTGAATGAGATACAGCATTATTTTTATGCATGAGGCAGTCATGTTAGATTTTAAAATTTGATTTCTTGGGGAGCACTGATTTCCACGTCAAAACTCCAGCTTTGGGGGGTTTACTGGTGGATGCTGGTAACTTTGAATGCAGTAGCTTAGCACCAAAACAAATATGAGAGTAAATGCATTAAATGCTAAGTTTAAGCTATAAAAAGTAATCACCCCTTGGATGTTGTTGTATGCTTTTATTGTAGTCATAAATCATTCATGGTCATTATAAATTGGCCTTTATTTACAAAACATTTTTCAAAAATATCCTTCTTCAGTGTCAAAGTGAAATCAAATTTCTACAGAGTAATACCAATTAAATAAAATTATGTAATGTAAAATAAGTGACTGAGATTGCAGCAACTCAGTGGTCAGTGCCATGGTCTCATAACCCTTTCTACTTTCAGCTTCAGAATGTTTATCATCCTTTCCTGCTCTCTGAGTTGTTTTTGGAGGTCCAGATGAGATGGCGTCTTCGACTGAAGCTCCTCCACACTCCACACTTCTTCAGTAGTTTCAAACAGGCTTTGGGATCTTTTTTCTGCAGAAAGCCGTTTACAGTTTTCCAGAGAAAGAAAATCATTCTTTTTTTCCAACTTTATCACGCAGAATGTCCAGAATGATATTTGAAGTAGTACAACTGTTCTAGGAGGATGTGTCGAAGTGGTAACTGTGATTGTGGGTTAAAACCATTCCTGGGATGTTGGGAATGATTCTTTTGTTGAAGGCTTTGGAAGCCATTGTCCAGATAAGAATGGTTTCCATTGTTAAAACCTTTTTGGGTCTGATAACGAGGGCCCCTCTGGATAAAGCTGATCCAGAGTTTTTTACGCCAGAGTTCTGGGGCCGTGCGTTCTCTTGTATATTTGCCAGGAGACGCAGTGTCCCAAGTGCTGACCTCATCCATTGGACCCCAATTTGTTTTTTTTAGTTTGAGTCACAATGGCGGTAACCTCACCCTGGCAGATTTGCTCTGGAGATTCTTAGCCATCTTGAGACAATTTGATAGAGGTTTCTGGCTGATCCATGGGCTTCATCCATTGTTATAATTTAAGGATGTGATACTGCACATGAAATTTACACATCTTTTGGGGCCAGCACCGAGGACCAAAGTGCAAATCTTAGAGTCAAAGTAAAAGTGCTCTACTTGTTTCATTCTCATTATGACCAATGCCACTTTTCTTTTCTCAACATGGTTTTTGACTTGTTGCTTGGAAACTTTTCCTTATACCTCTGATGCAGTTTCTTAATTGAAAAGAAAAATAGTACAAATATCACAAATAAATTTAGTCTCGGACTAGTTTAATATGGACTACTTGGGTAAAAAAAAAAAGAAAAAAGATTTGTTTTGGGGGTCTTGCTTCCGAGGGGTGATTTTAACTGCAAGTGCTTCATTATATCTCAGTTGATCAAATCCGTTTTAACAAACCAGGTATACAGTCCTAACAAATGAGTTAGTCTTTTATAGATTACCTGCTAGCCCACATTATTGTAGAAAGCTTTAGAGAAGAAAACTAAATTATCTCTTGAAATGCTTGAACCATCTTCAATCCTCAGCCTTAGTGAATTGCTGACCTCACCAATATGAATAGACTTGCCTGGATTTTACTGTGGCTCCTAAGGTAGTGTCCCACACCCCCCTACCCCAACCCTAACACAACCAATATACTTTCTCTTCAGGATGAAGACATCATTAGTGGGACTGAAGTATGTTGATTTTTAGAGCCTGACTTCCAATACCACAGAAAGTCCCAGAGGAGCAGCATTAACATTATCCAGATATATTAGTTTCACTATTGGTATTGATCCATGTTTAGTGGCAATTTGAACACTGGGGAGAAATGATCAAGCACAGCCACTCAGGCACACATGGGACACGATCAGTCCATGCAAGTGCTGCAGATAGCTGCATGTATGTATTTGCAAA
The DNA here is from genome assembly GCA_028566095.1 of Kryptolebias brasiliensis. NCBI lineage: Eukaryota > Metazoa > Chordata > Actinopteri > Cyprinodontiformes > Rivulidae > Kryptolebias > Kryptolebias brasiliensis. Next base: position 18,209,568 of record JAOXNZ010000177.1, on the reverse strand, counting down.
TGCTTCAGCACAGAACCACAGGAGAAGTGCAACGCAGCACCTCTGCTACTCCATTCTAAGAGCAGATTTTATAAGCTTAGGGGAGCAGATGCAGACACAACAACTAAAGAAGAGATGCCAAAACCTTTCCTCTATTCACACACACCTCCTCTCCTCCTCCGCCTCCTCTACCCCTGCAGCTGAAAGACAGAGCAGACAGATAAGCAGGCAGCCAGAGACGGACTAAACTCCCCAGAGTTAGAAAGGTTTCTGATTGGTGTGTGATGAAGATGAAACTGAACTGACAAGAGGAAAAGGGATTCAGCATAAGGAGGGATGGGAGGCAAAAACGTTAAAAGTTAGGCAAGGATACAGATTAGCCACACGTGAGGATTTTTTTTTTTTTGGATATCCAAATGAAAAGAAATTTAGTTCTGAATTTTATCTGGCAAGTTTTTCTTAAAAATTCTCCTCCTCCTCCCTCCTCTTTACAAATGGCATTTTTTTAGATATATGTGCTTTGCAACCAAGCCTCTCAGCCCATTTGCCTGTCTGTACCCATCTCTCCATCATTCCCACCCATCCTCTTATCCCTCCCTTCCTCCTCCCCCACCTGCATCTCTCGCTCTCTCTCTCTCTCTCTCTCTCTCTCTCACTCTCTCTCTCTCGCTCTCCTCCACTCTCAGTCTCTCTCCTCGTCTGACTGAGGCTGATGTAGGTCAGTGCGTCTGGAGCCTGTCTGGAGCTGCAGAGAGCCTCAGAGCCTGCTCACTGTCGACCCCCGTCACGACTGCCTCCACGCCTGAGCCGAGGACAGCTCTTTCTGGGCTATCTGAGGACAGGACCCGCACCGCCTGACCTAACTTTCCCCGGAGGAGGAGGATGCGCCTGCACAGAGAAGGAGGAGGAGAAAGAAAGGAGGGAGGGGTTGGAGGGTGATGTAGGGTTACATGTTTACTTTTTTTGAGAGGCTTAGCCAGTGTATGATATTTGCATTTGTGCTGCAGATGCAAATGGGAGCGGCAGAGCGAAAGGTAAATATGCAGGAGGTTGAGGGGGAGATAGACACTGCAGTCATCGCTCTGTCCTCGCCAATGTGCAGCGCTCCAGAGAGGTTTCGATGGAGAAGGTTTAAGTAGCGATGTAGTTGTATCCCTCTTCCAAAGCCACACACAAATGCACACACTCCATACTCTGCTCGCGTCTATCTCCACTGACAGTCTAACTTAATAATCACGCTTTGTATCTCTTTCCCCAGACCCAGTTGTTTTGCATCGGCATTCTTCGCCATTTCTGCAAACACAGAAATCAGCAACCCTGCAAAATTCAAACTCCAAATGAAGCAATGGTGCCCGCTCTTTTTTACTATGCGGTGTCTCTGATGCTGTGTTCCTCCAAGATTGACAGAACATCCAAAGTGTCCTCCAGTTGTCCGTTTGTTCATTTCTAGTTTGACAGGGAAGCAACGAGAGCACGAATGATGACTTTTGCAAAAAGCTCCGCTGATGACTTCTCCGTCTCTTGAATCTCTGCTCTTGCTCTCTTCTCTGGCTTTTAAACAATGCCTGCAACAAAGCAAAAAACAAAAAAAAAAAAAAAGGATTTTTCAGCAGCTGCTGTGAGAGTGGCTGTTGTGAGTGAGTTTTTGGCTGTGTGATATCTGTGCTCTCGATTTGTCTCCGCCGCGTGTCCTGCAGTGGTACTCTGGTACTCAGCTGGCTTGGACTGACCATGACTTTGTGCTCACGCATTTGTGCGAGTTCGGGTGCCTCTGTGTGACACAGCAACAGTCTGACCTGCCAGGTCACAGAAGACTGCAAGGCGTGTTTTTTGGGAATTCCTGAGGCGTGGCTTCGCCAAGCTGACCACACCTCATCTACTTTTCTACTCTTTTTCTGAATCCTTCCACTTCTGTCCCAAGAGGGGTGGTGGGGCACTGTCATCAACCCCAGTTTAATTATTGTCAATTCTTTTATGATTTTTATTTTTAGATTTGTTCATACTGTAATGTCAGATATGATACCAGTTTGTCTGTACATCCCTGTGACTTTTTCTCTATCTATTTTAGCAGCCGAGAGAAGGAATGATGCAAGGCTCAGGAGAGTAAAGGAGAGCAGGAAGCATGGACTGAGAAGCTGTTTCTTTTCCATCTGAGGAAATTTCACTCTTTAATATTACAAATATGAGATTTTTGTTGAACATTTAGGAGAAGGAGAAGTGAAAAATGTTTATAAGAAACTCACCTACAAATGTTAATAAAGGTGGAGGTGTGTTGAACCATTTCTCAAGGGTAATAATAGGTAAATATAGCTTTAGACAAAGATTAACTTGTGTTGAGAATTGACAAAAAATTGTAGCTGTTTAGGTCAAACCTTAAAAATAACATTATACATGATCTTACATGATACTGTGAAATCCTGCATGATTTATCAGTGTTTTGAGTAGTTGCCACTGACTCTCAGCTACTACCACAAGAAATTTTAGCTCATTGTCTGCAAAAGTGACCTCTTTATAGACATTTTCATGTTGGCTAGGATAAACTAGCTGTGACGGCCATCTTGAATCAGACTGACTTCTAAAGTTAATCAGATATAGATATGCATCCAATGATTACTTTCTGAAAATTTCATTAAAAGCTGTTCATTTTTGTTTTAAACAAAGCTCTTGTGCAAACTGCTAGCCCTCTGAGTATATGTTGGGGACCAGTCTCAGCTACTACTACACCAAATTTTATCTTAATATTTGTAAAATTGACAGAGTTATAGATACTTTTGTGTTTGCTAAGCTTGATTAGCTGTGTGCGGTCATTTTGATTAATCAGTTAATCAGTTGAAGATGTACATCCAATAATTACTTTCTGGGATTAAAAAAGAAAATCTACGCAGTAGTTCATGAGATACTTTGCTACAGACAGACAAACGAACATGCACACACAGACACAGGCAAACCTAAGCAATAAAAGACACGTTAAATCTAAAGCAAGAAGAAGACAAAATCAGTCATAAAATATACTCAACAAGCTGAATAAATTAGTTATTTTCAGATACCCACTGCTTACATTTCTTTGTATTGGAGGATATTGAGTTCCTTTTCTTTCAAAATGCAATCAAAAAGGGAGTTAGACAGTTACCGATTACATTTGCCTGTATTGATTATCAAAAAAGAGGAAGCAAAGACAAAAGTGAGGAATTATCAGTGTGCATTCTGTGGTAACTTAAAAATAACTGACTTTGTTGAGGCTGTTGTGTAAAGGCGGACAGCAGTAGGTGGGTGATATGGCGAGCCGTCCACCTGCACTGTCTGCCACATCCACACAAAACACTGTGGGGACAGACCGGCTGTGGATGAGTCACAGGCAGGGAGAAACCATGTGTGAGTGTGTGCATGTGTGTGTGTGTGTGTACGTGTATGCAAATCACTGCTTACTCTTGAATTTCTTTCAGTTTAACTGCTGGGCGGAGGGAATTTCCCCACTGGTTTTCAAACTTTTCAATCCCTGGAAAAGGTCCAGTTCAGTTAACGTACATGTGTGCACACAGACACACAAAGGTCTCATTGTGTTTGACTCCTCAGAGGACGAGCAGGCAGGTCAAAGTAGAGCGTCACGCCGAGGCAGCTGAAAAAAAGCAACTACATGGTAATGAGCGCCTCTGCTCGAGACATGCTCGATAACACACTCTCTTTTCTCCCTTATCCTCGTCACTTTCTGCTCCTAATCTCATAACTCAATTTTTACGACACGCTGTGATGACTCCCCCCTTTTCTTCCTTTCCTCATAGCAGTCATGAAGGCCTCAGTTACAATAAAAAAAACGGCTCCCTGTGAAAAGGCACAGTGAGACACACACAGGCGGTCACATGCTGCTTTCTCATTTTGCCCTTAGGTTGCTCCAGGGAAGTTAGACACTATGAGTTAATGTTTATATTTTATTAAAAACTGCATATTAAACACGGCGTTGGTCATCTATGAAACAAAAACACACACAACAAACTAATTCTTACAGCTCCTGAAACAGTTTCAGCATGCCGCTACAATTTATCAGTTCAGTTGAACACGTTTTTGTGCTGTTCCGGATAAATATACTCAAAAACAACAGCACACCCTACTCAAACCCCCCATCTGGCCTAACTACTCCTGCCACAAACTCTGAAGCGGTGTCCCAGCCTCCCTCAGCACTCCCTCATAGTGACACCATCCCTCTAGGCGTCAACAGAGCTGAGACAAAGCGGCGGTGTGTTTGAGGTAAACACACGGCTCCAGCAGAGCAATAGGGCCGGGCCCAACGGGGTCTCGGGATCCTGGTGCTGCTGCAGCGGTGCATCTGCTGGCAGCGTGCTGGTGGAAAGCTACCTGACAGCTGCTTCTCACACATCAGATAAGATTACAGGTCTACCTGCAACACCTGTTCAAACAAACCCATGTGCATGCCACGCCACTCTGTGTGTGTGTGTGTGTGTGTTAAGCTCAGGAAGAAGATAGACTGAGATAGCAAACTAATCCAGTGGCAGGTGCATGCTTGTAATTGGGGCAGCTAAAGCTACAGACCCAGGGAAGGAGTTCATGAAGGGTTCCTATGTATAAGTACTGAAGCACCCTTGTTACTATTCAGCCGTCATTATTCTTTCATTTCTGTCCCAATTTTTAATTTGTTACTCCTCCTGCAGCTTTGAAAAGCTGTGGAAAAAGCAGTAGAAAAAATAAATCAAAACATACAACTTAATAGGGAATAGTGTGCCCTGGGTTTTTGGTAGCAATACATTGTACAACGTAGACAAAATTAGCAAAAAAATAATGCAAAAATTTACACAGACAATGATGGGATTTTGGCAAAATTCGTGAGAAAAACTGAGACATCTTTCAATCTCTACAGCTCAGACATACTTCACAGTAGAAACATCATTTAAAGTTTAAAGTAGATATTTTTGTCTTTTTCCACCCAGTATGTCTCTCACTGCTATAGGACTTGTGGTTTTCTCTGTGCAGAGTGTGCACGTCCGAGCTTCCGTAGACTTCCTGTGTATCTGAGCACAGAATTTGTTTTTTCAAATCTGAAAAGTTTGCCATATTTCCTACATAAAACACAGTAGAAACATTAAAAATTGGCATGTGTCAACCAGATGCTTCAGCCACTTAAAGTTTAGGGTGTTTTTCAATCCGACTAATAGTTTTCTGCACAATAACTGAGGTTTACCTTCTAGTCTGTGTTTCTTTCAGCTTTTTTCTTTTTATTAAGAGTGCTATCAGAGAGTGACAGACACAAGTGTGTGGTTACCATGGTGACTCTAATTAGCCACTGACAGCAGCTTTAACATTTCTTTTTTATCTTGGTTCTCTTTACACTTCTATTACAGTTTATGAATCAAAACATCAGCATTTTGTCAGCTTAGATTGTTATTAAAGGAAATCCCAAAATATTAATGGACTTTAAAGAAGAAATATGATGTACGTTCGTGTTTCATGCATGGTGTTTTTAGTTAATATTTATGTGTTTGATTTATGTAAGCTCAAAGAGGGTTTGGTAAATGACTGTGCATTTTTAAAGATGGCTTCTCTATTTTTAGCCTGACAACATAACTCCTTAGCATTAACCAAGAATAAACACTGCTCCGCACCTCAACTGAAGGGAGATTTAGTGTGTGTGTGTGTGTGTGTGTGTCAGTGTTTGCTCCTTTATTGACCAGCAAACTTGTGAAGTCATGAGAAACTCCTGTCAGTCAGTAACGTTCAGAGGAAGCCTTCCTTCCAGATGATGCCATTTAGTGACGGCAGCTCGAAGCAGGCAATCGCAGGATGGTGATCACATGTTAACACACACATTATGTGCACACGCTGCACTCCTGCTCCCTTTGGCTCTAGCCTGACATCTAGTGACTCGGGCTGTAATGTGATCTTACATGGCACCGACATGTTAACATAATGAAGCTGTGGAGGAAGAGGAGTCTGTGCACTGGGTTTATTTTCCCATGTGTGGTGCAGATACACAACTTTAGCTAAATCCCTATGACTAGCTCTCGGGCATCTGGTTTACCACAGCTGGCTGGTGTGGAATATAAACAAAAACAAGCGGGACTCTGTATGTTTCTGCTGCCTCCTGTGTCATATGATGATGTCATACGATGCCTGCTGGTGTTATCATGATTTCACCCCGAGCTGCCTCCCTGCAGCCTGACTGACACAACATGTTGTGGCTGCTCTTTGTGTTTTCTCAGCATTTCCTTGCCACCACACATTACACATGATCTAATTTTAGTAGGCACTTAAAACTCACGTGGTTTCAAGGTTTATCCGTGGAAGCTGCAGGGGCAATGGACGTTAAAGTGTGTTCCTTATAAAAAAAACACAAACATTTAGACACAGTCTAACTTCTAGTAGAGTCTGACAGGAACGAGGTCAGACACACGGATCCTCAGTGCGCATCATCATCACCATTATTACCAGTTTTTTTTTAATTCAGCCAATGGGAGGCGAGGGGGGCGTGGCTCAGTAGAAAAATCAGGATGGAGACAGGCGCTGATTGGGCGCCACATCTTGCCATGAGCATTTAAAAGGGCCAGGCTCGCGTTGTTGTGTTTACAGTAATATCACAGAGCAGCACAGGAAACAGGGAGACTATGAGAAAGCGCAGCCGCTCCATTCAACCACATGGTTCCTTCACCGCACAGACCAGCTGCGCTGCACACAGCCAGGCTCACATAAGGGACTGCTGCCGCCGCTGTCCGCAACGGCGCGTTTCAATTCTCCCAGGGAGAGTTTTCAGCCGCACAGGCAGCTGAGAGTTAAATAGTTGCTGATTCTGAGGTAAAACTTCAAAAGTGTCTCCTAAAAGAGGCAGAGAAGAAACTTGGATGAACTTTTGTGTGGATGTGTGTGTGTGTGTGTATCAAACAGCTTCCAAGCCAGTAAAGGAATATTTTTGCCAACAAGATCTGATTTTCAAGTGAAGTGAGAGCTTCCAGACTCCTGGAGGAAGAGATGGTGCAGCACATGAGCCAGACAGAGAGCGCCCACGCGCACTCTCCCGGCGGGGACTCTACGGACACGGGAGACATGGACTTGGAGATAGACGCTTCTCAGATCTCGGAGTCCCCCTCCTCCCGGGAGCGGAGCGACTTGGCATGGTGCAAGACCCCGACGGGTCACATCAAGAGACCTATGAACGCGTTCATGGTGTGGTCCCAGATCGAGAGGAGGAAGATCATGGAGCAGTCGCCGGACATGCACAACGCGGAGATCTCCAAGCGGCTGGGGAAGCGCTGGAAGCTGCTGAAGGACACAGATAAGATCCCGTTCATCCGCGAGGCGGAGAGGCTCAGGCTCAAACACATGGCCGACTACCCGGACTACAAGTACCGGCCCAGGAAGAAGGTGAAGTCCGGGAGCGGAACGAGCGGCAAGCAGACGGAGAAGACCGCGGAGCGCAGCGCCAAGAGCGGCGCGAAACGGAGCCCCGCGTCCAAAGGAGGCAGCAGGACGCACAGGCAGGGAGGGAGCAGCAAAAGCGCTCCGGGGCAGGACTCTCCCGCTGACCACCAGTCACTCTTCAAATCAAGGTCCGGAGCCAGGCAGATCCCGGACAGGCGCACAGGAGGAGGAGAGGCTAGGCACGCCAACCTGTTCAGCCTGGAGAGCGGACCCCCCTCAGTGGGGGTCCCGGCCAGTCCCACCCTGAGCAGCTCCGCCGAGTCCAGCGACCCGCCCAGCCTGTACGAGGAGCAGTGCCCGGGCTCCACCTCGCGCCTCAGGTACACTCGCGCTTCCTCCCCGACTCCCTCAGCCTCCCACTCTTCCTCCTCCGTGTCCTCCTCGTCTTCCTCCTCAGACGAGGAGTTCGAAGACGAGCGGCTCGACTTGAACCCGAGTCCGGGCTTTGACGGCATGTCTCTGGGCGGCATGGGCTTCTCCGACGCAGAGCTGGACCGGGACTTGGACTGGAGCTTCGGGGAGGGCGGGGCGGGGTCTCACTTCGACTTCTCCGACTACTGCACCCCGGAGGTCAACGAGATGATCTCAGGAGAGTGGTTGGAGCCCACCATCTCCAACCTGGTGTTCACCTACTGACTCAGACCCAGCTGGAGCGGGGCGCCATAACGCAGACCCCTTCCCCAAGTTTGAACTCACCTAACCCCCTCCCGGACAGGCGGTGTGCGGCAAAACCTGAGAGTTCCGCAATTTTTCTTTCGCTAAATAAAGGAGAGTGGGGAAAACAGGAAAGAAAAGATGGCCTGAGCGCGCGCCGCTCACAGACTTGGACAGCGCTCCGTGCGCGTGACGGGAGGAAATGCTTAGTTTGCATTTGGACACAGAGGAGGAGGAGGAGTGAATGTAAGCAACGAGACTGGAGCGCTGATGTTCACCTCAATCCGCACAGGATGAGGTCCGAGACTGAACTTTGATTTGGGTCGGGGGTGGGGACACTTTCTGGAGAGCGCGCCATGTTTGGTTCTGTTTAGCCAACTCACACTGACCATCCAAGTTTTATTCAGGTGTAATTTTTCCCTCCAAACTAAAAAAAATAAAATAAAAAAAAAATAAAATCCCAACACCCTTCCAAGATCCGAATCTTGTTTAGCCAATGCGTAAAGTTACTGCGTAATTACGCAATTTGTGGGGCAAAAGGACACAATTCACGATCACCAGCTTCTCTCTGAACGGCAGGACTTCAAATAAAGACTCCGAACTTCAGATAACCTTTCTTAAAAAAACAAAGAAAAGAAGAAGAGGAAAAAAGAAAAACACTCAGTGCACAATTCAGGACCAATGTGTTTCCCGGATTCTTTCTGCCTATAGTGATTCAACTTTGTAGTTTTTCTGTGTCAGATTTTTTTTTATATCGATGTATTTATACCGGCCAAACCTTTTTATACATAAGAAGTATTGTTCTTGTACAGGTCTCGTTTGTGTTCGTGCACACACACATACACACACACCTGTCTGTATCCAGCGCTGGAAGGGCTAGAAGTGTATCTTATTTAAAAAAAAGTCTGACTTCTCTCTCACTTTTAAGGAGATTTGAGTATGTCATGATTTTCTACTTGTATTTTTGTACAAAATCTATAGGAAAAAAAGAGGAGAGGGGGTTTGTTTCTGGCCTACAGCATTGTTGTTTGCATCATTGGTGTTTAGAAGTGCAGATTGGGGGGTGGGGGGTTGTTTGGCACAATCTGACCTCACACAGTGTTTACAGTATTTACCCACATGCTTCTTAATGGCACAGTGACTCCAGTTTCACCAGCCGAGTAAACAAAGCACCACTGAGGCCCCCAGTCTGAGTGGTGACTGTGTTTCCACTCCACACACAGAGCTAAAAGTTTCTGAGTGAAAGATCCCAGAGAGTTACTGTTTGGATAGAGCTAATACCTCTGTGTGCATTTTGTTCTTTTTTATATTTATATCAAGATAAGTTTTATTTGAACCACTGGATGGACTTTCACACTCATTCCACTTTGCCTAAACTTTGGAGGGAGGGAGATGTATGAAGTGCTTCATCTGTTATTGCGCAAAAATTGCATCAAAAAAACTAGTATTTAACCTTTTCTGTACCTGTTGGCTAGCAGGCTAATTGTTTTCCTATATTATGGCATGGCAAATAGCATTTGTATTTCAGATTCAGGTATATGTAGCTCTAGCTGTTGTGTTTAAGATTTTTAAAAGAATAATAACATTAAGATATTTATGTACAGACAAACAAACACATGCACACACTCAGCCATAGGCAATTACATGAAAATATGCAAGTCAATCCTGGAAACATCT
>JAOXNZ010000177.1:18178937-18199022 GCA_028566095.1 Kryptolebias brasiliensis | reverse complement strand
GGGGGGTGGTTGTGTGTGTGTGTGCCAAAGGGGAGGGGGGAGAGGGTAAAGATGGGTGGGTGTTTGTCTGTCCTGGTGGATTGTGCAGGAGACTGCTCCCAAATCCAATTAATTCCTCCTGGATGCGTTCATTTGTCTCGTACATCTGACGAGGAAGACAGAGAGAGGGACCCCTAAGGTACAGTATTTAGTGTGTATCAATTTACGCCCTATTCCACAAGAGACACGGGTAATTATTTCCATCTCTCTCCTTCTCCCTGTCAAGAGAGCTGGGGTTGTCTCCAGCTTCTCCCTCTGACATCCCTGAGCTCGGTAATGAGAAAGATAAGGCATGGTCATTACAGACACCGTCCCAAAGACAGGACGCCGGGCCCCCACATGTCTGCAGCAAGCTTGACATCATGCATTGAAATAACGGGCGAGGTGTCCCTGTTCGACAAAGTTTTCGAAGTTGGGTTGATATGGGGCCAATAAAGAGCTGAGGATACCCTCCTCCTCCTCCTCTTTCTCCACAGTCTGACCCACATAAACACACATGCATGGGTTGCCCTTAACTTTTATGCCTGATTAATGCAGTTTGGTTGTGTCTCATGTGAACCTGAGTGAGTGTGACAAGATGGAGTCAAGGTGTCTGCTTAGGCCCAAAGTAATATACTTTAGGTAGCATAAGTATACACCCCTTAGTATTCTTTTTGTTTTGTTGCCTTAACACTAGGAATTTAAACTGATTTTCAATTAGATAATAAGCTAAATTTTCAATAAAAAATTTAAAATAATGTTGTTAAATCAGGACAAAATTGTTTTAAATAATTCTGAAAAACACAGAACTGGAAAGTGGCAATCACCCTTTTTGCTTTGAAGCCCCAATTATTACTTATAGAAGCCCCAGAGTTAGTAAAATAGGATCCACTTGTGAGCAACCTAAATGTCAAATGATCTCAGTATATATAAAGAGCTGTTCTGATAGCCCTGAGCATTAACTCCAGTTCAACACCTCTAAGTAGTAAGGACTGCCACCAAGCAATAATGACATGAAAGGAACTCTCCACACAGGTCAGAGACAATGTTGTGGAGAATCACAGAGCAGGGTTGAAGTATAAAACATTATCACAAACCCTGAATATCCAGTTGATCACCTTTATATCCATTATTATTGTGCATTTGTCAATAGGTCCACTATAAGCTGCACAGCGTTGTGATTCATGGAAGCATGGTCAGGAAAACGCCATTGTTTTAAGAAAAAAAAAAAAATATTGTGTGAAATTTTTTCCCAGACATGGTGAAGAAGGTGCTGCGATCAGATGGGACTAAAATTGAACTTTTTGGCCATCAAGGATGATGTTGTGTCTGGTGCAAACTTAACACCTCTCATCATGTAGAGAACACTATCTCCCTCAGTGAAGCATGGTGGTGGCAGCATAATGATGTGGAGATGTTTTTCTTTGGCAGGGATTGGGAAACTGGTTGTAGTTAAAGATAAAATGGATGGAACAAAATATAGAGAAATGCGTAACTGAAACACATCAGTTTTTTGTCAAATTGAGACTAGGATGTAGGTGTCACCTCCGTCCTGAAATCCCATATCTCAATTCAACTGAGAATCTCTGGTATGATTTCAAGACAAGCAGCACCCAATCAACTTGAAGGAACTGGAGAAGTTTTGTAATAAAGAATGGACAAAACTTCAAGTGACTAGATACAGTATACCAGCCTCATGGAGACAAACTAGAAGAGACTTGCTGCTGTAACTGCAGCCAAAGGTGCTCGACAAAGTACAGACTTTGGGGGGTGAACATATATGTGCACATCACTTTTCAGTTTTATATTTTTTTTATTCAAGTTTATTAACTTGTAGTATTTTTTGTATACTTATATTTAATATAAAACCCCAATTAAATGTCACACTGTGATGCAAGAAAGATTACCAAGGGAGTGCATCATTTTGCAACCCACTGTAGCACTTGTGTGGAGCAGTTTGGAGAAAAATACTTTTTTATTATGGAAATTCAGTTATAGTAAAAGTTTATAGTTAAAGTTTTTTATCTGTTCACTTCAGTTCAGTCACATCAGTTCTGAAACATATACATATAATTAAACTATGTTCCATCACGTTGAATTTTTCTGTCTTTAATCACACTTTATCTCCTTCACATCTACAGTGCTTTACTTCTCCTTGGTGCAATGTTTAATTACTCGTTTTACAAGAATGTTTTAAAGTTTGCCACTTTGCACAAGAACTACAAAGTAATTTAGATGGATATCAGTTTTATTTAATTTTACGCCACTAAATTTCTCTAACAACAGGCACTGCTTTACATGTTTAAATTTTATGCACAAAACACAATATCATGCACAATATCACAATATCAGCTTTGTCTCCTGGGTGGAGCTCAAAGTAGAGCTGCTGCTCCTCTGCATTGAAATGACTCAGTTGAGGTGGTTTGAGGATTTGATTTTCCAGGTATATTCCACTGGGAGGAGACCCAGAACTCTAACTTGGAAACACCTTGGGAGCTGGAGAGTGTCACTGAGCAGAGGAATGTCTGGATTTTTCTCCTGAACCTGTTGCCTCCACCACAGATAAGCAACAGAAAATGGATGGATGGATGCCAATGTTGAGATCTGAACTTTAAAACAAATGACCAAAAAACATTTTCTTCCTTATTGAGGTAAGATGCATTTCATTTGAATACAATAAAAACAATTAAAAACACGACAAGACAATATAAAACCATTGAATAGAACACAAAAAGTCAACTCTCATTCTGTATTAAAAGCCAGTGAGTACAAATGTGTTTAAAGAAGAGACATAAAACACCAAGAGTTTGAAGACGGTCTGATGTGAAGGGGGAGCTTGTCCATAGTTTAGGAGCTAGCACTGATCTACAACTGAAAAGGCCCGATCACCTCTGTGAACCAGCCTGGACCTCAGGACAAATGAAAGCAAAGGATCATTAGATCTAAGGCATCTGGTGGGCACATAAGGCTGCAGGAAGTCAGCTTGGTATACATGGGCCTGCCAAATCAGGGCCTTATAGGTCATTAATAAGTCTTTGAAATCAATTGTAAAATGACCAGGAAGCCAATGAAGGGAAGTGAGCACTGGGGAGATAGGTTCATGCATTATTGTTTGTGTTAAAAGATAAACAACAACTTGTGAGTTTCAAGTCTGAGAAATCAACTGGAACCTCAAAGTCTGAGATTCCTGACCAGCCCCTGACCTCAAAATCCAACATGGCTGCCTCATACATGAAAAGTGGTGTTAGCTGTAATGGTAAAACATTTATTTTATCATTTATTTTTGCCACTTCTGTTGGTTCGTATCTCATTAAATCTGCCACACACATCGTACAGTACAACTTCTTAAAAAAAAAAGGTTGCTACAGAGTTTGAATGTGCAGAATGCAGAAAAATACATCGTTATCAGCTTGTATTGCTAATAGTGTTTAGCCACCAGTTAGCAAATTTTACAGTTTTTCTATCTTTCAGCTGGAAAAGTTAAGTTGGGTGTGACGTCAATCTCAGATCTGACTTCAGCTGGAACGCAGCAATAGAAAAAATCATATGAACATCACAGTACCTCTCAGGGCTAGGTTTCCTATTAAATAAAACCACACACCACTGTGATCTTTAGACTATTAATTCTAATATTTATCATTAGTAGGCCTATTCATTTGTGTTTTCTTCTATTTAAGAAAACTGCAAACTTGAGACAACTGTGTTACACTAAAGGTTGTGAATAAAACATTTAAATATGCTTTTGCAACTTGTAGGCAGAACAGCAATATATCAAAGTCACTGGAATTTTACAGTAATGTAAGATAAATCTATCATAGTGAAAGCAGATCACTGTCAGTCTCTACAGGAACATTATAGAAATCATATAGAATATCACAGTAAAAGAACAACAGATAAATGCAAACATATCTTTGAACACAACAGATGCATTCAAGGTCCCTCCAGAGAACTGCAGGAACATTAGAGTGATATTGTTTTTTTTATTGTTGTTGTTTGTACCCTGACAGTGTAAATAAAAGCAGGACACAAAAGATTAATATAAACACTGCATTCTTAAGGCAGGATAGGAAGATCCAAGAGGGGCAAAAATAAACGCAAAATGTTTGAAACATAAGACTGAACTTTCATCTCAAGTCATTAGTTTGCATTTTGATTAAAGACACAGGAAAAAAAGCTGAAACACATGAAGTAAAATAAAAATAAATAGAACCACCAATGGAAGGAAGGAGGCTGGCAGGCTCACCTTTCTTTGGTCATCAATAACCTGCTGTAAAGCTCCTATTGCACAGCAGTCAAAAGAGCTTTATTTTATGTTTTTATGAATGCAGAACTGACATCTTAAAAATATGATTTGCTTTGGTTCCCAAGTCAGTGGAGAGAAACATTGTCTCAAATGTGAGAGTGCTTGCTTTTATTGTTGAGTAAAAAAAGAAAAGAAAGAAGTGAAGGTAGTTTCTTTCAGGAACGCTTTAGTGAGCATAGCAGCCAATAACAGATGCCAGCAAACGCAGCTCCAGAGTTTTGTCCAGTAAATGATTCTGACAGATGAACAGTGGTCGGAGTGCCTGCTGACTGCAGTGATTCAGTGCATTGAGGAGGGGGGGGGGCAGCTGCCTGGACTTATGTGTGCAGTTGTGATGATGACATGTTGTTAGTCTTATGGGTGGAAACTTGCGCAGACAGATGAACATTACAGCACAGTCATGTAAAGTGGACAGTCAGTGTGGGGTTAAATGATGTCTGACAGCATGTAGGGTGAGGTAGGGGGGCATTGGACATCTTTACCCCCAGGGCTTCTGGCTGAATAAACAGCATGCTGCCCCCATTAATTTCCAATCAGCAGAGAAATTGTCGACTGACACAAATTGACTAATCATAGTATGTTCAACACACCACCATGGCTGTTTAATGGTGGGCTATGTTTCATATCAAACATTCCCCACATCAGTCACATATTTCTCCATGTCTGCCAATAACACAGCTACTTAAAAGAAATCCTACTGTTAACTTTGTTTGCACCCGGAGGCTGACTGATGGTGGTGTTGATTTAGTGACTGCACAAAACTTACCAGGGTTGGGGAGTGAATGGGAAGGTTCATTTAAATTTTAAGAGATCTAGATGTAGTGGCTCAGTGTAGTGGCTAAATCCAAACCAATCCAATAATACACCCTAATATCTGGCGTTTAACACCAGTGGCATTAAGTGCTATCAGCATTCTTGGACAGGTTAAATCTACGGCATTAAGTTCTTGTGATAGTGACATTACACCTGGGTGAACAGGCAATGAAAGAATGATGACTTCACATCCAAAATATCTATGTGAAGCTGGTGTGCTCATAAATGAGCCACAAAAATTAGCTCCATGTATGATTGTCCAGTGGTTTCACTATGGCTTATTCAAAATTGCCAATGTGGGTTTATTGTAGAATTTCACTGAGTGCTCGATAAGCTCCACATGAGTTTCCTCAGTCATTTCCTGGACCTAAATGGGCCTTGGATGTATTGTCACTTTCAAACCATACTTTTCCTGTTGAGGATCCAGCAAGTATGCCCACTTCTGCCCATCTGGTAAATTCATAAGAACTCTGAATAGGATGCAGATTTTCAGCCAGTGTACTGAATATTAACCAATTTGCCATAGTGTGGGCAGAAAATACACTCAAATGCTGACTCATGAAAAATGACACAGGGAAAAAGTTTAGTTTTTTTTTTTTTTTACAGTATCTGCAAAAATAATATCTTAAGACATTTGGAAGGGAAATGGATATTAGTATTTTGGATGTAAACATAATTTCCAAGAATGACTGTAAAGGTAACTTTGCTTAATCTACTAGTTTGCTGTCAGTGCCCAGGTGAGAGGAGGGTGACAAGGTTCCAGGAGGAGAAGAAGAGGTCATGGTGGAGAGTGGGCAGGCAGGTGAATAGCAGGTAAGTATTTTTCTTCTACAGGTTCAATCAGCAACAAGGAGAACAAGTTCACAGAGGGAATCCAAAGCAGCAAGTAATGGGAAGCACAGAGAGTTTCATGACAGTCCAGCCATTTTCACAATGGAGGAGAAACTGCAAAAGTAAAAACAGGAGTTCAGGTAAGTACAAATTCTCTAGGGATAGCAGGAATAAACATTCTGTAGGAACAAGAAATTAGCCACAGTGTTCACCAATTGATGGTCTCAGCTGATCTTAGAAATCAATCATTGATGACATCATTGGGTCATTAGACACAAGTAAGACTGCTGGAATGGGATATGAATTGGAACCAGGAAGTGCAATTCAGATGAAACAAGCAGCACACAGCTCCACATAAGAGAAAAAAACAGAAAAATGGGGAAAAGGAAGGGAGGAATCCTAACACAATGTGGGCTATTGAGCCCATGGTGCTTACATCAGAAAATCATATAATTTGCACAACCAAACTTGTCTGGTCTTTGTCCTGTTTTCTAGATAATTATCTCATATTCTGATGCATACGTAATTTTGAGTGTAACATAGGATAAATCATGCAGGCTATATGCTACCAAAAGTAAACAAGTCAGCTGCTTTTTTCTTAAAGGGTTATATATGACTTTACATCTCACATTTGTGGTAAAATACTGACGTTAAAAGCTTCTCATACTTTTGAACTCTCCTGCCAAACAACACCTTCACCATATACTATCTTACACAGCACTGACTTCTAAAATGACTTCCTCTGATCTCTCCACAACTTTCCATCTTTCTCCAATTATTTTTACACAGTTCCTTGCTGAAAGAGGTGAGCTTCAGCTTGCGTCTGCAGACCACGTTTAGTTCATAACAGTTTATCTGGATGGGTGCATGGAGAGAAGAAGTCGTGAGCACAGACAGTGGAAAATAGCAGCAGGCCTTCACAATTACTGCTTACGAATGCAGTGGGACAGACAAGAGACAGTATCACTCCTACATTCAGAATCAGGCCTCAGTGTGTATTCAGACGTCGTGGCTCACTGTACAGCACATAGAGTACTCATTGTTCTAAAACAGTTTGGTATAACAGGGGACTTCTGAGTCATAAGTGGTAGGTGTTGTACTGTAGTATGCTTGAAAAGATAGGAACATGTCCTGAAAGCACAGAGGCCTAGATCATGATTTCTAAAAGATTACGTGGCAGAGTGTGCAGCATGATTTATGCAGAACAGAACACTTTTTAAATGGTGTTGTGTAAGAGGACACTGACAATGCAGCTATAAGTCACAGAATCAAATGAGTGTCACATGACACAGAAGTGATGCCTTTTTTAACTTGTGATGGAGATTTAATGAACCTCAGATTCAAAATTGCTCCTTGAGAGAGGTGACCTACATGTAGTTTGAGTTCAGATGATCAAACTGGGAATGTGTCATGGTTGCACTGTGACACAACCTAGATTACATCATCTCCTTGGACTGCTGTCATAATTATAGCACCCAGCTTGTGTGAGCATGTGCCAAGCAGAAGGATGGTGAGGAATCATGACATAAAGAGGAAAAAGTGTGACTTAAGTTGATTTAATCCCATTAATTGAAATCCTTTTTTGTCTATTAAAACACACAGCTCACAGAAAAGGACAATAAATATAAACATAGAGGCTCCTTCAGTCCTTGGCAACAGTATTTCCAGTTTGGCCAAATAATGCGACTGGCAGAGTTCAATGTTGAGAAGTCAGTAACAGATCATGTCACTGTCATAGGAGAAGTGAGAACAAATTTCTTCACTTGCCAAAGTCAAGAAGCAGCAGGTGACTCCCTGCATGCATGCTGCAGCCAAGTCTTCTCAAAATCTGTTGGATAACTATGAAATTTAATAATGGCTTTAGTGCTCAGGGGATGCATCTTAATGAAGTACATGTCCTCCAGAGGTTCTACTTTATTGATTGTGTGAGAATTTTGTAGAGACATTTATGGCTCCCTGAGGATGATGCCTTATAATTTTGGCAAATCCTGGACTTTTTTAATCTCATGACATGTTTAATTTTAAATGTAGCGTTTTAAAATTAATTTACACATTTTTAGTACTCTGCTGTACTATGGAAAACAAGCAGATCTAACGCAACGTTATGTGCTTTCGGTTTTGTCTTAGCTTAGCCCTGTTAGCATGGTCAACAATTGCTCTAAATCTGGCTAAATTTGTATGTGCTTATCAGTGTTACGATTACCCAATAAAAATTTAAATGAAAGAAATGTAGCATTCCTTGAAGGAATGTATATTGCCCACCTCCTTTCATCCCAAAGTTTGAAACTAAAATCATCTTATGTTAAAAAGGGATGGAGTTATAGTCATTTTGGTCCAATCTTGTAAATTACTTTTTGCGCAATCTCTTGCAGTATTGTGATATCACAAGAGATGTAATAACGCTCAAAGAATATGTTGGGGATGACTTGCTGTTATTACCAGACCAAAATTAACTCAATATCTATAAGAGTGACAGTGTTATAGGTATTTATGTGTTGGCTAATGTTAATTAGCTGTAGTGGCCTTCTTGAATTAAGTTGACTCCAAAAGTTAATCAGTTGTAGAAGTAAATTCTGTCCAATGACTTCTTTCTTGCAGTTTCATTAAAATTAATTAACATTTTGCTAACAGACAGACACAGATGACTCCAGTAGTTAATGGCAAAGTTTTATAAAGAGATTTTGCGTGATCAGTTAGTGTTTAAAGTATGTGTTGTGAATAACTGTCAGGTACAACCACACCAAACTTTAGCTCAGTGTCTGTAAAAACAGCCAAGCCATATCTGTTTGATAATGTCACTTAGCTGTGGCAGCCATCTTTAATTGGGTTGACCCCAAAAGTTAATCATTTGTCAATGTACACCAATGATTACAGTGCCTCATGAAATATTTTGCTAACAGATGGACAAACAAGTACACACAGACAGAAATTGTCAAAATGAGACATGCCAGAGGAGAGCAACAGAGTGCACTAAGCAGGACGAAGAAAATCCAGAAGAGAGATGAGAGGTGAGATGGTGACACAGGACTGCAGTTAGGCTGTTACCACATGCTCATGGAACAGTTGTGACAAGAAGATATTGTTGAATGCTTCAGATACACTACAGCAAACTCACACATAAAAACAAAATATCACACACTAAGCAAAACAACAAAATGGTTATGCCATGGCAACATAGCATTAGCCACTCTTAGGCCCTAATACACTGTAGCTTTCGCAACCATCAACCCAACACAATCAAACCCTATCCAATCTACATAATGTGAACGCATCTTGAATGTTACACTTATGTCCTACATGTCACAAGACTTAACTTTTAATAAAATATGCTTCATTTTTTCAGATTTGAACCCATCTAAAAGAATTTTAAAATACACCAACACATGTGGCAAAATAAAGAACAGTGGGACAGTACCATTACTTAACATATTTCTGTGAGAATATGTCAGTTACCTCCTCCAAGGAGGCTATCTTTGGTGTTGGTTGTTTTGTTTTGTTTAATGAACAAATTTCAATGAAGTTTTCAGGAAGTGTTGGGGTTGTCACAAAAGATTAAACTCTGGTGGTGATCCAGATCACGATACGGATTGGATTATTTTTTTAATAATGCTACGGGGTTGGTGCCCTCTGAGTGCTTCTTGTTCAATTATGAGAAAGTTACAAACACATACTTTTTCCTTCTTGCTATTACAAAACAGTATAATTGGCACACTACATGACAGCTTGTAGTTATACCTCATAAGACACCAAAATTTAAATTAAACTGAAGGCAAAAAGTTGTGGCAGCAGACTTGAATTAAACAGGACATGCTAGAAATCTCCACTAGTAGGATTACAGCTCCACGGGGGTCTCTGATATTTGGAAGGGCGTCAGTAGCAGATGGAGGCAGAGAAACGAACCACAGCTCCTGTTCAGGTGTTGCAGTTTGCTCTCAGTGGATCAGTGCTGTCTGTCACATGAAAGTATTTTCATGAAACGAGCAATAGGAGTCTTGATGACAATCTGTCTTGTCCTTTCCTTCAGCCGGGCGCCCCACTGAGCGGCAACGCAAGCGAAGCTTAGTGCACAGGCAAGACAGGAATGAAGGATGAGGAGATGCTTTTGATTATTAAACCTAAAAATTGCTTTTGAAGCTCTGAGCTACCTGCAAGGTCTCCACAAAGAAAATCCTCTGGCGAGCTTTAGGAGATGTCCGCTTGCTATTTGAGGGATGATGGCAGACTTTTAAAACAGACTCAACTGAGATCACTGTTTAGCTATCCATCTACGGGGGATTAAGAGCATGCAGTTTCTGTCACAAGTCAGTCTTCCATGATTCCTGCAGGTTTCAATGATGGGCTCTGAATTAGTGTTTTCTCATGGTGAGACTGTCCACGCATTACAGTGGGTTGCAAAAGTATTCACGTCCTTGGTATTCTCTCTGTTTTGTTGGCTTATGACCTGGAATTTATTAGGATTTTAAATTTGATTTTAAGTAATAAAACAATATAATATGTTTCAGATTGCCCTGTGATGGACTTGTGACCTGTCCAGGCTGTACCCCACCTCCCACACACCTGGAGATAGGCACCAGTTACCCCGTGACCCTGCACAGAAAGTGGATAAAGTAAATGAATGGATGTATGTTTCAGATTACTGAAGCTACAGGGGGAAAAAAAACTTGCTTTAAATAATTACTGAAACATGAAACTAAAAATTATTTGCTTTGAAGCACCAACCATTACCTTCAGCCACATAGTTAGTTAAATAAAATCCTCCTGTGGGAAATATAAGTGTCAGACAATCTCAATGTATACACATCTGATCTGATAGACTCCAGAATAAACACCAGTTCATCACCTCTAAGTAGTAAAGTCTACCACCAAGCAAGAGACAGCATGAAAACCAAAAAACTCTTCACACAGGTCAGAAACATGGAGAAGTACAGATCAGACTCAAGTTTTGAATAAAACAAATCCAGACCCTTAACATCCCATGGAGCACTAATAATTCATTATTATTGCTCGACACCAAAAGGCAGACAATAATGTTTTTGCCAGTGTCTGTGTGTATGTATCTCTGTGTCTGCTGTTCCAAAAATATCTCATCAACCACTGGACAAATTTGAATGAATTTTGCAGAAAAAAGTCATTGGGTTGACATCTACAGTTGATTAAGCTTTGAAGATGACCTACCACAGAACTCAGTCAGTTTTAAAAATATTGAACTAAAGTTTGATCTGGTAGTAGCTGGCAGTAATTTGCAACACATACTCTACGAGATCATGCAAGATGTTGTATTAGATTGCCCAAAAATTGACCAAAATGGCTACATCTCTGCCTTTCTCAAAATCAGATGATTTTAGACTCAAAATCTGGCATAAAAGCAAACAGGTGATATGCATTTCTTCAAGAAATGCTAGGCCTAATTTAAAGACTGGTGGGGTAGGGTTCAGGGTGCCAGGGTTAGTAGCTTTGTAGCCTACTGTACAAATAAATTGACTAAAAGTTCTCTTATAAACAAATGTTTATAATGATCATTCAGCTAGTTTTAGTTTAAAGCTCTGTGATATTGTAGTAGATTTGCATGCATTCAGAAATGCTTATCTTGCTCTTTGTGGTTCCTAAGGAGCACAACTTCAACTACAGCACCATGTCATACGGTCCAGTAATTGCTCAGTGGTTGGGCCGTCCACTAAATTACGCAGCTTGACGGTGGCGTTGCAGGAGGCACAGTGTAGTGCTCGAGTAGCAGAGGAGGAGAAAGAGCAAAACATTTCTGTGATCCATTTAAGTGCAAAGGAGCAAGCAACAGAAGCTCAGGAACACAGACTGCTGTCTTCACATTAGGAACCACAAAGTGACTCTGCTAGATGAGGTACAGTAAACTGATTTCTGTAGTTTATGACTTTGTAACTGCAATATTTTCAAAACTGAAACAAATAAGAGAAAAGATATTTTGGACATTAGCCAGTCAGTAAATAAAAAAACTATGTTTTTGTGACCTCAAATTAAAATTCAGACCAGTGTGTGATATGTAAAACCTGCCCTGGCATGCTTAAGCCAAAGGTCAAAAAGTGCAAAAGGTCACTTTTTGAAAAAATAAAATAAAAAACTTGCTGGATCAGGGAGCAATGTGATACATATATATTTTACAGTGCTGATCTGCAGTGACTTTTGATAGGAGTAGGTTGTTTTGAATTTCCTTTGCTGTATTTTAATAGCAGACTAAAGCCCATTCTTAAATGAGGACTCCGTGGCTTTTGAGTAAACACTTTAAAGGGTCAACACAATGGCAATAATAAAAAAAAGAATTCTACTCATTATAGTGACAGACTCAGCCAGTCTAATATGCTTTTCCTTTACCTTTGATTATTTCATTTCCTCCAAATTGGCTCATTATGAGCCCCGCATGGCCCACTGAGCATTAGCTGCACTGAGTGACCTGTGCAAGCCTCTAAACACCTCAAACATCATAAACCTGTTCAATCAAGACATGCATTATGTTAGGAAAATGTTTAAAATACGTGTCAAAAAATGCCTCTTAGGCTGTCGAGGGATTAAACAGGACTGTTCAAAGCCTTCTGCATTAATATATAAATATATATATATATATAAAATTAGCTCTCAGCAGTATCCACATTCACAGCTCCAATCCAAGAGGTAGGCATGGGTTGTCATATCATGTTTGAATGAATGCATTTATTTAGAGCTGGCAAGTGAATTACCATGTGTGCAGCAGAGAGAAATTGTGTTATAATCTTTCCATTTTCTCATTTGTCGTGCCCATGCCTGTCAGCAGCGGTTAGGTGCAGCGTAATGATTTCTAATTGTATGCTTTTCCTTGCTGCCAGTTTCAGACCGTGGTAAACTGATGGTTAACTCTGTCAGGAAACCTAGGCGATCACTGTCCCTGTTTGCATTCTACTTCTCAGCTCGTTCTCACTGTTCCTGAAGTGAAGCAAGTCAAGTCTGTTTGGATCGGAACTGAGCAAAGCGCTACAGTTTAGAGCAAAAGGAGCGATGTGAAGGCGATTTCCTGAGGGGCCTGCAAATGTGTGCTCGTGTGCACGCGTGTGCATTGCAGCACGTCTGGAGGAACTGCGAGATATGCTGTTGTGACATGTCTTGTCTTCTGTTCTGTGGAGAAACAAAGACAGTCACTGCTGGATCCAGACAGCAGAACTAATTAGTCAGAAACGCACATGTGAACACACACACACACACATTTGCACAGGCGCACATATACACGGTGTGGTTACATGCGGGAGCGAGAGGAAAGAGGATATGATGTCACCTCCATAACCATAATTACCCGTCATAAATCATGTGGTGTGTCACCCTGTCACAGAGTGAATGGGTGTCCTATGTGCCAGCCAGGGATGGGTGCACTTTACTGCAGGGTGCCAATGAGTTACCGTACAATTGGGTGGTTCTAACTAAAGTTTGTGTGTTTGTGTTTTATTTTCATTTTCTTCCTTTTTTATTTTTTTGCTTTCGTTTAGTAATAGTCAGCATAGATTTGACACACCGTTGGTTCTTCCTGGTGCTCATTTGTCTTTTTGTGAAAGTAGCAGTCTAAAATTTAAAAAACAAAACAAAAACATCTTCATGAATTTTCTGCATTTATATTTATCTTCAAATTAATACTAAAGGTCTTAACAAAAGAATGCAAAGACTACTGAAGTTATTAGGGTGTCAATGCATAAGCATTGACTTATTGTTCTTCTGTTTCTATCCTGTTTTTAGATTTCTCATGCTATCCACTGGTTTCAGAAAAACCCATAAAAAACACATCAAATGTTTGGTTCAATCGAGTGTAGTATGCAATGACGTTTGATTGCCATACATTCATGCCTTACATCATAGACAAAAAAAAAATCCTTAATACACAACAAAAGGATCTGAGAAAAACAAGTAAGAACCCACCCCTCTTTGGAGCTCTTAGGCTCAGACCTACTTCACAACTGAAACATCAGTCAAAGTTTAAACAAGTCATGTGAAGTTGGACTTTATGTGACTTAACTTTGATATGTTTTGTGTTTTTTACACAATAGCAAACCGAGCTTTGATATTTGTGAAAAATATCAAACGTAATAACTTTTGAGTTGTCTAAACGCTCCAAAGTTTTTCAAACAAACCCTTCTTGTTCCTACAATCTTTGCACTTCTACATTCATTTTTACATGAAAACACAAGCTTTTCTTTCTTTTTTTCTTCACCCAGTTTGTCTCCCAAACTCTCATTGATTTCCACTGTATCTGAGCTCAGAAGTTTCTCTTTAGATCTTTAAAATGCAGGGTTATTTTAACTTGTTGAGTGTCAAACAAACAAAACAAACAAAAAACACCATAGACATAACATGACCATAATTTGGTTCTTCCACTTATTGTTCAGTATTTTTTTTCAGTACGACTTTTAGTTTTCATGCAGTGATTGTCTGAGGCTTAATTTTTATTCTGCATTTCTGTCAGCCTTCATAAAGAGTGTTGTCAGGGAATGACGGACACAGGTGTGGTGACCCTAATCAGTTACTTGCAGCCGCTTTAACTTTAAGTTTTATCTTAATTTTCTTTAAAATGTTGGCATTTTGTCTTCTTAGATTATTACAGAAATAAGTTCCACATTGCTATTGGGCTTTAGAAAATAAAAGTTGTTGGATGTTGCAATTTCTGTCAGGCACCCTTCAAAATGTCTTCAGAAATGTTTTAGTTTTTGTAATAAATGTTGTGATTTAATTTTGTCACATTACATTAATTGGTTTCAAACTGAGCAACTAAAGTTCAGTACATTTAATATATTTCAGTGAAGGATGACCCTTAGCTATGAATTCTGTCACTAACATGTTGTATGTGCTTGCTAAAGATGACGACTGTTATTACAATTAAAATCTCAAGCAAAGCTCAGAATTCTCCAACAATACCCAGAGTTTCGACAGTTGCATCTGTGTTTGTACTGTGTACTGTGTTTTAAGCTGTTTTGATGAAAAGTAGTTAATGTTTGCTTGCAAAGTCACAAATCCCTAAGCTGCCTTCATTCTGCCCAAATTAGCATTTTTAAGACATCATCACCTGCATTCTGCCTTTCACTTATGCTTACTTCTGTTCTACTCTTTCTGCTCACTTACACAGATTAATTGCCCCCCACCAAAAAAAAAAAAGCTATGTTTTTAATTGTAATTGTAATATTTTGTCTGGTATGTTCTCAAAATGCAAAACAAGTCTGAAAATGACTAAAGGTTAGCCAATTAGTAAAACATATTCAGCACTGGTCAAATTCTAGTCTTTATTTTTCCAGGGAAATTATCACTTATTACATTGAAATTGATAAGAAACGCTTACATACATAAGGAGCAGGATGTCTAATTATTTTCTCAATCTTTGCAAAGACTATAGACTGTATATGTGGTAAATTGACACTGGAACAGAACACAGAAGGTGAAGCTGAAACAAAATAAGCACCCCCTAGTGGCTGGCTGCATTGTAAGTTGGAGTCTATGTAAAATGAATGGGACTTTTTCGTGACACACCCACACCCTGAGTGTGCAAACTCTTGCTGTAAAAAACATAACATGGCAGTGCCTGTAAACAGATATTATACTTTTTCAAACAGATATTATGCCTTTTAAACAACAGAAGTAGAAGGAGATGTGTTGTTCGTCTTTATAGACAGTCTTTGGCACACACTTGACGCTTGATGTGCCAGCAGCTCAATGTTACTTGTTCTCTGAGTAGAAGCAGAGAAAGGTGATCCTGCACTGGGACAGAGATGTTCCTCCTGCATGGCAGAACAGGAGACTGTTTAGACTAAAAGTTGAAGATTTTATTTTACGCACTTAAATCTTGCTTTTACCTCCCTGTACTGTATATACTAAACAAGACTGCCTTCTGAAATTTAACTGCTAATTTGCACAGCTTGTTTTGTCTGTGTATATATATGATGGTAAAAAATACACATGCAACATAATTGCTTTACAATTCTACATTTATCAACCAACTAACAACCAAACCTGCTTGGCTAGAAAGAGAGAGAAAAACAACATTACCTGTTTGTAGCCTGATTTGTTATTCCCCCATGTACTCAGATTAATAAAACAAAAAGTAACACGAGACACATTTGCTAAGTTAAACTAAACTTGAATTCTCCCTAAAATGCAAAAAAAGGGAACATTTTAATGATTGCCATAATTGCTTTTTCAATAGAAAATAAATATTAATCGAGGGCAGCTTTGTTTAAAGAGAAAATGATGTTCTAAGTAAAAGAACACAGAAAAAATAAGTTAAAAAATGTAATCAAGCTAAATGTGAATGAAAATGTTTGATGAATTCCACTAATAGTGCAGTGTATAAGGTCACGATTGGATCTGAATTTAATCACTGACATTTTTATCTGTGCACGCAGGTTTGTAGTGTACCGAATGTGAAGCATATGTGCACTTGTCCTTAGCACCCATGTAGCAAAGTGTCCTTGCATTATGGAACAACAACATGGGGTGTTTAAATTCCCTGTAGATAGGCACGCACACACATACACACGCACGCATGAGCAAAACTGCTGACGGTGCTGAGTGGAGCAGCTTCCCTGTCACTAAAGCCCTTGAAGTGTGGAAGCAGCTCCAGCAGTCCTTCTGCTGCTTGAGTCAACCCCCCCTCCCCCCCACACACACTTCATCTCCCTGTCTGCTGTTCCTCCCAACTCCCTTTCTGTTCTCACTCCAAAATAATTCACCGCATTAACTTGACTGCCGTGACTTTCATCAGGACCAGTGCTGCCAAAGGAGTTGTATAAAATGTAAATTTCCAACAGCCCAAACAGTTTACACTTAGAAACTGCGCTGAGGTGATAAATTGCCTTCTTCCTCCCAAACCATAGAGAACATGTGCAACCTCTCCTGCCTCCTTCTCCTCCATTGCTGTCTGTCTGCCTCCACAGACTCATACACATTTTTTCTTTCAAACATTTCTCTATTCGCATATATTGTAGCTCACATGCTCGATGAAATATACACAGACACTATTCACTGAGCTATATTTGTCTGTTCCTTGGTGTGTGTGTGTGTTTTATGTATAATCCTTTCTTACATAAGTGAAGTGATGGCAGGTGGGGTCATTGCATCCGATACAGCCAGGTTTTGTTTTTCTGTTTAATCTTGTCTAGACGCTTATCAAGGTCAACTAGTGGCAAACTTGTCAGACTTAACACAAAAACAAAAAACAAAGTTAAAGTAAAAGTAGCAAAGGATCTGCTGTACCTGATGAAGAAAAAGAATGGAGCGTATACGTACAGAGCAGAAAATATCCATGAAGCAATTAGTTGGCAGCAGTAAAACACAATTCTGAAACCATTTTCCTGTCCTCTCAGAAGCGTGTCATTTACTTTCACGTTTTTGTCTGGTTGGACTTCTATAAGAAGACAGCCTGTATATAGAGACCTATTTTTATATTTAACAGATTTTTAATTTTTTATTAATAAACACAAGATTAAATTCAAGTTTGTGTGGTTTAGTTTTAAGCTCCCTTTACACTAAATAATAACCGCACTATGACATAAAAAATTAAAAAAATCAGCCAGAACCTGGATAGTCTTTGTGAGAACTTGGTCACAAAAACTCAGTGGGCTCGCCATACACAAAACCTCTGCAGTTATGGTTTATTACTGTGGTGGCAGAGTATCTGGGTCCCGGGTGGAGAATAGTGGCAATATTGGCAGTGTATCCATAAGCTTAAGCTTGCACACACTGGCATGGCTTAAGGGCAAAACACACAGGTGACATATGATGTGTGTCAAAAGTATGCCACCATCACTTTCAATTACGACCCCCACATCGACAGCGGTGCCGACTCGCGCGCGCTCTGTGCCACGGCGTCACTTGGCACTGTTTTATTTTGAAGCTTTGTACACGTTATATTTTGAAGTTGATCTGTGTTGTTACAGCACGCTGCAGCTTGATACGCCCTTTAAGTTTTAGGCACGTCAATTGACACACTTCTAATGATAAACTGCACAGAGGCATTCACTGTGTGTTTTCAGCTGTAGTTGTCAAAAATTTGAACCAGGACTGGCCATACTTATTCCTAGACTACCACTACAATCATGTCAAGGTCATGGAAACAACCTAGCGCAAAGGTGATACCCATTGTGGTAGATTATGATAGCATGGCGTGATCTTCCAGTGCATCCTGATGCAGTTTAAGATAGCCATGCCAGGGGGAGAGTGTGGTAAACGCTATCTCCTTTCCCTCTACAACAGATGAAACCCATCTACATATGCCCGACCTGTGACAGAGCCTTCTGATGTCGCATCAGCCTGATCAGCCACAGTTGGATATACTGTGCCCAACTTTTCTCCTTCATTTAATGTCCATGGTCATTGTTGACAATGACAAATGAGCAAAAATAATCTTGTAGAAAGTAGCAAAGGGAAAGGGTTTATCTTGAAGCTTTCTGCTTTAAGTTAAAATGATGGCAGTGAGTGAACAAAATGACAAATGAACAAACTGAGATGTGCAGCAATTAAAGTGAAATTATCTATCATAGTAAAAGGAATATTTTGATTCACTCCACAACTGTTGCGAAACTGGCACAAAAACTTTAATTACTGATTTGGGTCCAAATGCACACACGTTTTTTGTTTGTTTGTTTTTATTGTGTAGATTGACAGGAAAAAGAAAGCATGGAGAAAAGTGACATCATGGTACTTTAACTGCCGTGGTTACTAAATTTAACAAGTGTGAATTTCAGTAATTGACAGAGTATTGTGCACTTAGTCTAATATAAATAACATAAAAATGACAAATATGTAAATTCATGATTAAAGCCAAAGCAACTCAGTTAGTAAAACTGTGTTTTATTGAATGTAACTGGAAATGATTCTGAATATGCCTAACATTTTTTATTTATTTTGCACATAAGACTGAACACGTCAAGAGTTTTTGTCAGAAAACTGCTTATTAGGTTGAACAGTGACTTTCAGAATTATTTAGTTAATTGTGCTTTTATGTCACTATTTATTATCTAAACCAAAGTTTTTGTAGGTAGTTTCAATAAATGTATGCAGCCTCTTCTTTGAAGCAAAAATATTACTTTTCTGTGAAGCATTTTTCTGCTTTTAACAAAATGTTTTCATGAAGCTTTGAGTCACTAGCTTGCTGGCTTGACTGAAGCAGAAATTGACCTTTATTTATAGAATGTTTTGTATTTTTACCTTTTCTTTAGCACTAGCATTGTATTTGACAACATTTTTCATGTCACTACTCTCCAATTTTTTTCTAAAATATATATAAATATATGAGCACATTGGTTTAAGTTTATTCAGCCTCTCTTGTATTTCTAATTAGAGGACAAACTGAAGAAGATAAATTGAAGAAAGGAGAGAAAAAAAGTTCTGTGCACTGAGTAAAAGGATACATTTTCCAGATGGAAAGCTCTATATGCATACACAGTCAGAGAGCGAGGCACAAGCCAGAAAACCATGTCGGTAAGGCGCAGAAAAACAGAAAAGGGTAGATGAGAGCACATCTGTCAAAGCCATTTCTCTGTAAGGTAAGGATAGGAAGAAGGAAATAAAGATAAATGTCCTGTGACATTCTGAAAGTGGGCCAAACCAGAGTGAGTTTAGAGTGATCCATATGTGGTGGGGAAAAAAGAGAAAAATACAAAAATGCCACCATCCTAAAAGAGTTTGAAATAGTACTAACTCATGCATGTTGTTTTTCCTGAAATGATAGGTATTGCCTACTGTGTGGTAATCATTTATCTGATTAAAACCAGAAACGTTTTTAGGGAGAATCAATCTACTTACTTCCCACTGCCTAAAATGGTAATTGTATAAAACAAACCCCATCCCACGTGGCAAGAAGACAATCTTGTCCTTCAAACAGCTAAACCTGTTATCTTTTCCATTTAGTCATGTTGTTGCACAGTTTAAAGTCAAGGTTCGCTGACATGTGACATATAACCTTACACATGAGAAGCTAAAGCATAAGCATTGAAGCACACTTACTCACCTGTTATTCTTCCATTTCCAGTCACAATTTTTGATTTTCACCTACTCTCACCACAGTTTGCCCTCCAGTATCCTATGAGCCTCTTCTGCCTTTTTCTGGTGAGAGAAGACAAACAAAAGTAGTACATTGGCTGCCT
>JAOXNZ010000177.1:18152575-18172561 GCA_028566095.1 Kryptolebias brasiliensis | reverse complement strand
TTTGTCTCTATGTGGCCCTGCGATGGACTTGCGACCTGTCCAGGGTGTCCCCCGCCTCTCGCACAGTGACTGCTGAGTTAGGCACCGGCTCTCTGCGACCCGGAATGGAGAAGCGGGTAAAGAAAATGGATGGATGAATGGATGATTCGCACTGATCTTTTCTGGGCACAGATTAGCCATTAGCTTATCAGTCCTGTTGGGCATAAACTCTGTTTCTCTAAATTGAAGTCTTTAAACAAGGTATTTACAATAAGTAAGATATAAATTCATCATAGCGTTTTCACAAAACCCCCCTCCAAATATATATTTTTTAAATTTAGGCAAAACATAATTGTAGGTTTAAAAAAAAAATGAAGGCTCCTACCTTCTGACTATTAGCATTTTATTCGACAGGTGTAGACCACCTTCAGTGAAGGCACAGTCATACAGACATGTTGGGAGACGCTCAGACAAATATACCTGCATGCACACACACATGCAAACTGATCTACAGGCATGGTGGATGTGCACACCTGTAGGCAGAAATATGCACACAAAAACACATTTTGTGGTGAACTAATTTTTGTGAACTAAGACAAAATTACACACATTTACCAGTGTAAAAGGGTTCCTTGTACTTTTATCATAGTGAGGCCTCTCTGGATTGACATGACATGGCAGGTTTGTATGTGTCAGAGAGGTTGTCTTTCATGATTGTACTCACACACACAACCCTAAATGCCCACAGCTGGTTCACCAAGTAGACCACACACACTCACTCGTGCTTTGCACACATGCCACAAACTGAGTCACAATCAAGACAACTGAACCCTATTACACACACCCTCTTACACCCTCAGCCATATGGGAGGCAGTGGTGCTGGCTGTGTGTGGGATCAGTGGGAACACCAGTGGCAACATCAGTGAACTCTCATCTGATCGGGAGGCATACAGGCAGAGAGGAAGACACATTTCAACAGCTCCAGCTTTACCTTATTACAACTTCTCCAATTTTTCTGTACAGCGAAGTTGGGCAGCATCTGTGATACAGTTCTTGTGATTTTTGATTTTGATCATCCTCTTATGCCTCATGAAATAAGCCCTCCTTCAGAGAGTGTGCAGTAATAACTGGGTCATTTCCACTGTGGGAAAGAGAAAAGAGCCCATGAACAAGACAACCCATCCATTTTCCCTCCTCCTGTATTTGTTCCTGTATTCCGTCGCTCCCACTGTCTGCTTCCTCTCTCCCTCCTTTCTCTGAAATCCTGGGGAAAGTCCCATTCGCTTTCCTCATTGCTTTCTCTCTCCTTGCATTCCTTTACTAAGTGGAAGGCAAGGGCCCCTTCACACTGCAGGAACTCAAGAGTTTATGTGTGTCAAACTGTGTGAGTGTGAGAAAATGTCTATTTCTAATCACAGCCAGAGTGCTGAAAGTGGTCTGTAAGAGATGTGTCCCTATATAAAACAATAGACAGTTTAACACAGGAAGCTGCAAACACGTTGGGATTTTTCACCCTGTGTGTGTGTGTATGTGCGCATGTGTTTGTCTTCAATTGCTTCTGCAGCTGCAAGCCACTCACAGGCCCAACAGAATCAGTAGACTCCAGCTGCGCATTTCTCTCACTCAGCGAACTAGAACCAGTATGCCTTGTTGATCTCTCAGCTGATGTTTTAATCCAAAGCTAGTTATTCAAAACACTTGAATAAAATAAAGTAAAAAGGAAAGTTGACATTGTGTAAAGGGGTATTACTTGAGGATTTATCAAGCTAAATATAAATATATACAAGCTGTGGTAGTAATAATAGGAGGGACAATGACTCTAAGACAATAACTATACATCAGTGGATATTTTTAACCCTCCTGAAGCTAAAGAGAGGAAGAGAAGCCCTTGTAATTTTGGGTCTGTTTGACCTGAAGGCCACAGGAGGGCTAAATAAATATATTCTATCAAGTGAAAGAAAAACTTTGAATCTCTATTTATCTAAGAAGACAGACATAATTTATAAAATCAACAAACAAAAATAAATAAATAAATAAACATGGCTAAACAATAGGTGGCAACAATGCCAAAAATTACAAAAGTTTTGTTACAACTTCAAGTGAGGTTGCAAAGATCTACTTTTATTCATTTTCTCATATTATTTAGTTACTGTTTGACCACTTGGTCTAACACGCACTCTTACAGCCTTGAACCCACTATACAAACAAACACTAAAAATCCATCATAGTCATATTTTCAAAAAAAAAAATAGAGCTTCCTTAGTTGAGGAAAATTTGCGAAATATAGGAAATTTTTATTTAAAGGAATCTATTCTTGATGTACATTTTAAATCAACTGTGAACAGAGTTACGAGAGGAGCACATCAGTTGATTGAGTTATAATGACTAGAGAGTGCCAAGGCCAAAGCGTGATAAAAAAAAAAGGTGCGATCTGGATCATAATCTGGATCACCACCAAAATTTCATCCAATGTTTTTTGTGACAACCCCAACATTTTCTGAAAATTTCATCCAAATCTGTTCTTTAGTTTTTACGTGATCTTGCTAACAGAAAGACAAACAAACCAAAGGACACAACCAAGTAATTCACGGTGACACAAAAGTGTCACATGTAGGAGCATAGAGAAGTTTTTAACAAAGGGGTTACTTGTGACCTTGACCTTTGACCCCATAAACCTTGAACTCAACAGGCATCGTCTTTGACCCATGAGGTGTCCAGCTGTGCCGTTTGACATCCCTACATTACACTGTTGCAGAGTTAGAGCACTAGGTCAAGTGTGATGTTGACCTTTGACCATAACCTTTAAATCAGTTATTATCACCCTTGACCTAAGAGGCGTCCAACAGTAGTAATGTGACAAAAAAAAAAGTTTGAGCAAACTGGATAAATTTGGCACCACTGGATAGAGCTTGGAAATACCTTTTATTAGACACCAAGATCATGCTGACAGAACAAAAAACATTTTTAAGATGGTGGGAGGTATGGTACACCCTGGATAAGGTCGCCAGTCCATCACAGGGCAGCATGTAGACAGACAGAAGTTCACATTCACACTCACACCTAGGGTCAATTTAGATTTAGCAATTAATCTAACATACATGTTTTTTGATTGTGGAAAGAAAATGGAGTGACAGGAAAAAACCCTCATGTGCAAAGAGAGAACATGCAAACTTCACACAGAAAAGTCCCCGCCAAGTTTTGAACCCTAGACCTTTTTTTTTGCCTCAGGACAACTGTGCTAACTAATTGCACCAGCCTGCTTCTCATTTATGGTCTGAATGTTTAAATATTTACTCTAGCCTGTTTGCAGTGATCTATCAAAGATTGTAAATCAAGTTTTTAGTAAAATCTCTAAAAGATTACTTATAAAAAAAATGAATTCTTGTTTGGGTGCCACTGATTTCCTTTACTGTGCCAACTTAAGCACAAAAAGCTGTTGTCACAGAATCAGTTTAGTGACAATTGCATTTTGCTCAAATGCCATGCCACATTTGCTTTAATTAATTTCCACACATTTACACCAATGCAGCTCTGTGACTACCTCTATTGCCAGATGTACAAATGTCGAGAAACTGCGACACCTAAGTCTGGCCATGTAATATATGAAACTGAAGCACAGCGAAGGTGTATAAGGACTGCTTGAAAGTGAAAGGCTCAACATGTATTAATATAAAAGCTAACATTTAAAGAAATAACTGCAAGTGTACATCCTGCTGCCTTAAACTCTTATGTTGATCTGTATGGTGCTTTTCTCAGATAAACTTGGTAATGATAAAAAAAACTGTCATCAAATAGGCTCTTTTCTCTTGCTCACCATGCATCCAAATACAGGTGGTTAAAGTTGCTTGTAGATAACAGCTTGTCTGAGACTTGATGACAAAGGTTTTGCTCATGATACCATACTTTTGCAGTTTGCATCATCATTTCAGGGCACCAAACCTGTTCAGTTAGGTAGATAAATAATGTTCAAAGTTTGTTGTTATGTTATGCTTGAGATTCAATGTCTATCTCTAGATACTTCTGAGAGTTTTCCACCCTACATGAAGTTATAGACAGAGAAAGTTGAATAATGTAACGTAATATATAAAAAGTGTTATGCACAGTAGTTTTAGACCCCATCATCACTGAACCTGTGTCCAAACTAAGTCTGTTTACATACCACCACAACGTTAAGCAGTTTTCTTCTTAGTTTTCATCACTGTTCAATAGCAGAACCCACGAGATTCCTCCATTTCTCCTACTTTGCTCACTTCTGCCTATGCCTCAGTGATTGATATTAAATCAGTTCTGTTTGATCAATAATTAAAGGTGGAGTGCCTACTGTTCCCACACTAGACTGAGCATTATGAATTATAGATTGTTATTCCTGCTGGTCTGATCAAAGAATAACAACAACAGCCCTTCACTGAGTCTGAGCACTTCGAGTACTGATGCTCTCTACTGACTTGAAAATGGAGGATTATTATTATTATTTTTACTTTTTTTAGCTGATCCACAATCAGGGGTTTTGCATCTTAGTGCAGTGGTCCAAGTTTCTTACTCAAGAACAGAAAAATTCAGAAAGGAAACACTGGAGGCATAGAGGGAGGATGATTTAAAATTAGGGGCTTTGGCCAGATGGGACTCTTAATATATGCTAAAGACAAGACTTTTTTTTATGAATACCTGACTACAACAAATTAGGCTTAGTCACGCTAGTGTAAGGTACTCCCATTCCCTCATGATCATTGCCCCTTCATGTTTGAATTCACTTATTTCAATTTGGATAATGTGTTTCTATTAATCTTTACTGTTAGCTATGATTTTGATGAAGTGCTCTCACTTAAGGCGCTTTTCTATGTTTCAGTTTGATTTTGCTTATTCTGCTAGGGTTTGCGTAATACACAAGTTGTTGAAAAGGAAAAAAACTTGACAAGTTGAGGAACACCTTTTGGAATTTCTACTTGCAATTTATCTGCATAGTATGGCTAAGATGATTTACAATTAAGTTCTATCTACTTCTGAAATAAATCCCCAACCTCATCCACTTATTTATTTACCCATTTGTTCATCTATTATCTTCTGCTTATTTGTGGTCAGCTCGTGGAGGCAAAAGGTTCAGGATGGAAATTCAAACATCCCTCTTCACAGCAATACTCTCTAGATCCTTCTGGGGGATCCCAGAGGGTTCCCAGGTCAGAGGGAATATATAATCCCATCTATAATACCTTCTGGTTCTGCCCTGGGTTCTCCTTCCAGTGGGAGGTGCCTGGAAAACCTCCACAGGGAAAAAGCCAGGACAAATCCTAATCAGATGCTCAAATCACATCAGCTGACCTCCTTTGAGGCGTAGTAGCTTTACTTTGAGCTCCTCCCAGAGCTGGTCACCCTATCTCTAAAGTTGAGCCCAGCCACGGAAGAAGCTGATTTCAGCTGTGTGTATCCAGGATGTGGTTCTTTTGGTTATGATCTATACCTCATGATCATAGGTGAAGGCTGGAACGTAGATAGACAAGTAAATTGTTAGTTTCACCTTTCGATCCAGGTCTTTCTTCACCACAACAAACCACTGCAACTTCCTCATTACTGTGGATGAGGCCCCAGTCTTTTGGTCCACCTCCTGCTCCATCCTACTGTCACAAACAAGATTCCCAAATACTTGAACTCTTCTACTTAGAGCAAAGTCTCACCCCCAAATTAGAGGAAGTGTTCCTTTTTTCCCTATGAGAACCCTGGTTGAGAACCCCTCCCCACCTTTTTCATAGTTTAATTACCCTCCTTTATCTCTCGACATATAAAACATGCTGTTTGTTACTTGACTTACTGACAATAAATTTAAATGTCAGCCCTTGGTTAAAAACAGCATTTAGAGTCACTTTTTTTCTCCTTTTTTAGGCATTCATCCTACATCGTGGCTCTGCCTACAACTACTGACCACACAAACCTGTTAAAAAAAAGTTTAGACCTATGTTATTCCAAAACATAGATGACATAACGATAGGCTCTGTTTTCAGTTTTCTCAAGGTTCAACATTAAAAAAAATGTTTTCAAAGTTTAAGTATTGTTTTTTTTTTCCTTTGAGGATGTCAAAGGCCAGATTGAGGTGGTCCAAGTGCCATTTTTGGCCTTTGGCTGTATTTCATCCATGTTTGATTTTAGTCTAGACACTAAGCATTGCTGGTGGGGCTTATATACTTTTAATCATTGTATAAATTGCATGTGAGCTGTTTAGTTCACTATTTTGTAAACTGTTCAGTTTTTTTTAAAGCTATAAGGTGTTATGCTCCCTATCACCTCCCTAACCTATTTCTGACAGAAAAAGACACTACATGAGGACATGCCTTAAGACATGTGTTTGCTATAAATCTTCCCATTAATCAATTAGAAAGAAAGCACATAAGATCATCTTTGAATATTTCAAAACATTTGGGTAAACTTTACAACAAGCTGTTAAAGATAGCTCATTTTATTCTGTGTCTTTATTTCCTTCCATAGCTATGGAGCTACATATGAAAAGCTGAAAAGAAGCAGGAACCAGCCATGGCAGCCATTGTTTGACACAATGTGAATGGCACGGGTGTGTGTGCGCGCGTGTGTGTCTGTAAAGCATTTGCGCCCAGACTGAAGCAGACAAAACAGGAAACACACACAAATACAAAACCAGCTGCCCTTGTCTGTCACCTCTGCTGTTGAGCTGCATGTACAGAATATACTTAAAGCTTGTGTGCGTGTGTGTGTCCTTTGAACACCTGGCAGTCTCTGTCTTGTCCAGTCTCTAACAGAGTGGCTGAATGTTGTTAAGCTGTTGGGAGGATTATTATATTGAAGACAATAATGTAGGAAACTGAATTCTCTTTTCAGGGTCTTTTCTTTTGTACAGGAAATAGAGAAATAGACAAATGTTGACATTCTTTAACACACACATATCCATTTAAAAAGTATCCTTTGTTCTCACACTGTACTAAAAACTTGTTTGTTTCAAAATAGATGTGAAAACTTAAGGGAGGTATTGTAATACTTCCTAAAATAGCTAATTTTGTCTGCTGATTGTGAATTTGGTGCCTGTAAATATTTATATCATTGTCTTTTGGCATGGTTCCATTTCACGTTGCGGTGCTCCAGATCTGACGCCTTGTTTTTTTTTTTACTTTTTGCCAAACCCTCTAAACCACCCAGTCTAATTTTCACTCCTTCTCTCCTAAGTTACACCCACACACACGCACCACACACACATATGTGCATGCAGACCCATACTGAGCTTCGGCTGTGGTAATTAGATACAGTCTGTCTAACTGTCAGACATCAACTGGTACCAGACACCAGACTCCAACCTCATTGGCTAATCCTCCAGACGCTGGTTCGCATTCAGATTGGCTGTTGCCTCCTTCGCTGCTCTGACTCTGACCCAGTAAACTCACATGTGAACCAAATTCATGTTTTTTTATTGGCTGTCTCTGAGACACATGACTGGTGCTCACTGACGCTCTCTGGCTCCGTAGCTCCCAAAGGAGGATACAGTTCTCCTCCTTACAGAGAAAAACAACACCATTCATCACCTCCTTCTCTCCCTTCACTTCTCCTCATCCATCTCTCTCTGTGTGTTTAGGCTCTTATGCTGTGTTACATTTCTGTCTTTGTCTTTTCCATGGGTTGGAAGCATCTCCAAGTCCTCTGGATGTCTGGGTCAAACGGAATTATTTCTTCTCAGACTACTAAACAACTAAACTTGATATCGTGTCCAGGCCGGAACAAAAAAAATCCCAAAGGATGTAATTTATCCTGACTGGTCTCCTTTTATGGCTTCATGTTTCTTGTTGGGAATTATTTTTACTTCCATTTCCTCCCACTTTCAGCCCACACGGCCTCTTCAGCTGGTGAAAAGTGAGCAGGACAGACCAAGTCATGAGCCATAAATATTTATCCA
This sequence comes from Kryptolebias brasiliensis, assembly GCA_028566095.1. Classification (NCBI taxonomy): domain Eukaryota; kingdom Metazoa; phylum Chordata; class Actinopteri; order Cyprinodontiformes; family Rivulidae; genus Kryptolebias; species Kryptolebias brasiliensis. Next base: position 18,164,678 of record JAOXNZ010000177.1, on the reverse strand, counting down.
GTTCACTCATCTAGCTCTTACTGTTCAGCAGTGGTCTAGTGAGGAAGGATCAGTTTTACACAACAGGTTTTTGTAGTCATATCCTGTTGCTGATGGTAGTGGACAAACACACTTCTCCCAGAGGTTCCAAACCAGGAAGGAGATGTAAAACATCCCCTTTTTTTGACATTCTTTCACAACTTCTCACGATACTTAGCCACAGGGACCAGCAGTAACTGTGTACTACTAATATTAGATGATTTATAAACAAATGAACTACATTTAAACATATTTTCTTCATGTTAAGCTTAAGGTAGACAACACAGTCTAACTCTGGGTTGCACACAATGCAAAAATCTTGCATGTTTACAAAATAGATTATTAGATAATCCCCCCCCCCACCCCTACAGTTTTATTTAGGGCACCATAGACATGGCATAGATGACAATTCCAACACAGTTTTTTCTCTATTATAAAACCATTAACATGTATTTTTAAAAGCTTAAACCATCACAGGGTTGGCGACTAAAGGATAATATAAAAAACAAAAGTGTAAATCATTGGATAATATGCTCTAACACCAGCTGACACTCAAGACATAAACTTCAGGCTTCTGGTCCTACGTCTAGGTATAATATGTCTTGATGGCCACACTGAACAGAGTTCTTGTTCATCAGTGAACTGAATGTAACCTTCCAATATAGCCTAATACCATCAACCTTTTCCCCTATAGGCTTTGTAGTTATAAGCCTTTGCCAAACTATAACCTCTGGGGTAAGCTACTGAGCTAATAATTGTGCATCTAAATGTTGGTTTGTAAACTGTTTTGCTTAATTTAACCATTCTGTTGTACTGGGAGTGCACTAAGGGTTATTTACCACTTTTTAGCTAGTTTTTCCTGTTTTGTGACCAGCCAGGGACTATAGGCCTTATAGTTTTATTTTCTGATTAATATTATCTTTGGTTACAGCTAGAAAAGATTTTGGTTTGTTGTTTTGGCCTTTGAAACCTTGGCACTTAATGCTTCCTTAAATGTTTGTTTGTTTTCTTTTGTATTTAAATCAGATGAATTGTTAATAACTCATTTTTAGCACTGAGATAAATCCATATAAGCTTTTTGTTTTAGGGAGGTTAAGATTTTAGTTTTTCTTTCTGCGGCTCTAAAGAAACCTCTCACTGAAAGTATACTGTTGGTTTATCATTATGGTGTGCAGGTGTTCTGTGCTGTAGTCCATTAAGCTGAGCAAGTAATGCATTCTTTATTCTAGCATCTGCTGTAGGGGCTGCAGAGCAGTCAAAGCCAGCCTTTTATTTTAGCTTGTTCACTTTCTTTGAGTCACAAACTGCTGCTCCAACAGATGATTACTTACAGCTATTCATAGTCTAATTGGTAATAAATAATCATCATGTGTCAGTGAGTAGTCAAAGTATTGCTACATTTCCAGGTGCCACACACAATTAGCCAGTTGTGTTAGCCATTGCTTTCACCCTCTTCACCTCACAAACGCAGACAAAAAGGCTGGAGCCCATGTGTTAAAAGGACAAAAACAAGACGTAGCATCTGTGCTAAAGCTAAACCAGGACAAACTAATTTTCACTGTCTGAATAACAAGTTATCGTGTTTTTCATTCTGAAATATTAGACGTTTGGGAAAGAACAGAGTTTTCATTCCCCTTCCTTTACTGGCAAAATTTTCTCAATAGTGGTTTAAAACATCTGCTACTTGTTGGTAAAAAGTTAGTTTAAGATAAAAAAAAGGTTATGGCAACAACTACAGTTCTAGCGCTGTTCTTAATTTGGTTATTAAGCAAACTTTAAATAACTTGCAGGTGTTTTGATTTACAGGAACTTGTAGACCTATCTGTTCATTTGAAATTATTCAACCATCCATCCATTTTCTTCACCCACGTTTCCATGTAGGGTTGTGGAGTAGCTGGTGCTTATCTCCAGTGGTCATTGGGTGAAAGGTAGGTCACATCCTGGACAGGTCACCAGTCCATCATGAAGTTTTAAATCAGCTGTGTAGAAAGGTTTTGGGTCATGGGTCAGCAGCAGTTCGAGAGTGAGAGATGGATTTATGGAAAGCCAAAAGGGTCATAAATTGCTCACTTCCTCTGGTATTAAATAAACACTGGTAAATATGTCACCAGGAATTGAATAAGTGACACCTGTGTATAAACACCATATTAGCACTCACCTAGCTGAGGATTCTGTTGTGAGTGTTTAACATTTTATTTATTTCAGATTTTCACATTGGATGATGTTTATGATAAACTAAATAAAAAGAAAAAACAACCAGGCAACTGGCATGTGTTTTATTTCCTGCTGTACCAATCCTGTACCTGAACTGTGAACCCAAAATTCAGGTACATACTAAACAGTAATTTATGCATACTTTTGCACCCCTAATTGCATCACTGAAACACACCACCTTCAGTATTTAGCAACTAAATAAATTAAATAAAAGAAAATAACAAATTTAAACAATACTGTAAAAATTACAAAGTATCATTCAAAGGATTGTATAGTTCCCGTTGCCTTGCTATAATTTTAAATAAAGATGTTGTGTAATCTGTTAGCACTAAGTGTATGTATTTGGGATGACTCTCAGCTACTACTTAACCAATTTTTAGCTCAAAAGCTACAACATTGACCAGGTTAGAACAGGTTTTGTGTTTGCTAAGGCTGATTAGCTTTGGTGGTCATCTTGAACTGGGTTGACTCCAACAGTTAGTTGCAGATATACATCCAGAGATTATACTTTCATTATAATCTGTCTTTTTGTTTATTAGATATTTTGTTGTCAGACAAATGAGCACACAGAAACACAGACAATTACATGATCACCACTTTCATGGTGGTGGGTGATATATAAATGATTTGCTAACTTGCTTCTATAATTGCCTTACACACTTGTCAGCAGTACTGCCTTTTTTTATCAGTCTGGTTATTTTTCCCGTTAATTCAACTGGGAAAGTAAATGGGGTTATAATTGCAGATAATAAAACATTTGTTTAAGGGTAACTTTTAAAGTGACAATATAGAGACTATTTGAAAAAGAAAAGCTTTCTAAAAAAATAAATTAAATTCCTGAATTATTGCTCTAAAGTTAGCCAGTGGCTGCTGGACAAGAGCAGTATCCATAGCAGTATCCATAAGATACTTATCTGTTTATGAGAAGAGGATGGAATAACTTTATAAATAACTTTATAATGTTTATGGATCGGGTGGCACAGCGTAGTGGTTAGAGCTGTCGCCTCCCAGCAAGAAGGTTGCAGGATCTCATCCCGGCCTGGGGCCTTTCTGGGTGGAGTTTACATGTTCTCCTTGTGCACACGTGGGTTTACTCCAGGTACTCTGGTTTCCTCCCACAGACCAAAAACATGCATGTTAGTTTCATTGGTAACTCTTAAATTTGTCTCTAGGTGTGAGTGAGAGTGTGGATGGTTGTTTGTCTCTATGTGGCCCTGCGATGGACTTGCGACCTGTCCGGGTGTCCCCCGCCTCTCGCACAGTGACTGCTGGAGATAGACCTGGAAAGGAGAAGTGGGGAAAGAGGATGAATGGATGAGTGCTTTTTACATCTACTTCTTTATAGGCAAATGTTACTCCCCAACTTCCACTCCCAGCCAGGAAATCCCAAAATCTACCACACCACCTCCACAGTTTCTTTTTTCTGCTTTAATAAGATTTAAAATACCTTCTTCTTTTTTTAGTTGGATTGGATAGTTTAATTTTTTTAATAAACACTTGTGATCTGAACTTTGTCCTTTGCACTTTTGCTTGGTTCTAACTTTTCTGAAAACCCGAGCTTATTCTACAGTTTGGCTGTTTTAAGCCTCCCTGAATCCGATCACCAGTTAAAAGCCTAAATAATGAATAGAAATATAAAAAAGATGAAACACAGAAATCCCTAAAAGCTTTTCATTGGTTTGATGTGTAGCATAAGCTGTTTTGCCAGTACACACTTTTAGCTGGAAGCTGAAGCACACAGCCATAACGTCTCACTGACAACTCAAGGTTAATCTCAAAAAGAGGCACTTTAGGCTTGTGTGTGCACACAATCAGAGTTTTAGTGCAGATTAGCTTATTGGAGATGTGCATCAGCAGTATTCTGAAGCTGATTCAGGGTTTTTTCCAGACCAAAGTCGGAAATAGGCTAATCTGTTCCTGAACACCTACAGTATGTCTGTCAGCTGAGGATTTACACTTACTAGGCTGTCTGGTTGGGGGCATATGCACTTTATGGATAGGAGCATATGTGTGAGTGTGTGTGAATCCCAGCTTGGGAGAATGATTGCTGGAAGTGTGACTACTTCTTTACCAGCGGGCTGATGATTAAGTATTAAGTGACACATGTGCTCATTAACTCTATTGTCCATCCAGTGAAATAAACCACAAGCAAAGGGAAGGAAGGGACACAATACAGAGTTATTTACTGAATGCGAATGATTAAGCATGTGTGTGTCCTGTTCTTTATTCTTCTCTCCCCCATAGTGCTTTTATCCTTAATGTCCCTTGTCTCCTTCTTCTCTTCTTTTGTATGTTCATTCTTTTAACCTCCTTTCACACAAGTTCTTGTGTTTTCTTTGTACCCCTTTTCACTCATTTTACCCCAGTATAATAACGCTGTGCTTTTTATTATTGCCTGCCACTAAAATACAAAAAGTGGGAAATAGTGCATGTGTGTGTGTTTATGTGTGTGTTTGTTTATCTGCAATGTTACAAAAAATCTCATGAATGATTTTAACGAAACTCAGAAAGTTTTTATTGGATGTACAGAACATCTACACCAGATTAACTTTTGGAATATAACTAAATTAGGCCAATCAACTATAGCTAATTAACTCAGTTGACTATATAGATGTTTATCTATTTAGTGTGGTGGTAGCTATGAGCCATCTTCAGCACATACTCCAAGTACTACACAATGTGTTAGTTCTTTGCTTAAAACTTGGGCATTAACTGTTTGCGTTAACTCTGTCTATTAGCAAAATCTGTTATGAACCACTGGACACATTTTAATGAACCTCTCACAAAGCAATCAGTGTTGAAACATCTTCAACTGCTTAACCTTTGGAGTCAATACAATTCAAGATGGCTGCCACAGCAGATCGACCTTAGCAAACACAACAGGAGCTGTAACTTAATTTAATTTAAAGGTATTGAGATAAAAATTGAAGTGTCATTAGCTGAGAGACATTCACAGCAACGACTTTGGGCGCTAACAGATTGCACAAAATTACAAGATCATCCATAATATTTTTTTTTAGTTTTTTTTTAGGTTTGACCAAAATGAATATACCTTCATCGTTACTGTACATAAGATAATTTTAGTTTAAAACTCTGGGTTGAAAGGTGGTAGACTTTTAATTTTTTGTGCATTTCCTCTCTTCTTTCCCATTTCCTCAAGTCCTTCTCTTTGGTGCAATTTCTTCTAATAAATTCTATTCTCTTTTTTTTCTTTCTTGACCTTTCATTTGTCTTCCTATTTCCCCTCACTTTACATGTTTTCTCTCTTCTTCTCCTCTTCCTGTAATAGCCGATGGAGGCATGACTGAGTTGCAGCCACTGTCATTAACCTTACCATTAAGCTCAACCCCTGTTGGACTGCACTGTCCTCACACCGCTGTGTAGCTTTGAGGAGCTGTGTCAATACATACATACTCTGCTATTAAGCTGAGAAAGTGGGAGCAGTGAGCGAGGAAGGAAGGCGCAGCCAGTGGATGAAGAAGTAAATTTATATAACAGCTGAGCCAGCGGGAGGCGACTGTGTGAGATAGAAAAGTAAAGGAATGAATGATACATCTGGGTTGATCTGAACTTTCCATGTTCTCCATTCTGTTTGATGTACTTCGAGTGTGCACGTTATGAAAGCCTGTGGTGATTAGCTGTTCTCTCCAATATGAATAAGACCCCAGGGGAGAAGAAACGTCTAGACTTGCTGTACAGGAACTAGAATGAGGCTCATATTCTCTTTGCAGTTCAATGGCTGCAGTGGAAAATGTTCATTCCCAGTCACACCATTCCACAAGATTAAGATAAGGACACAGGGAATGGAGAGGTAAATATTTTTGCCTGTTTATATTGCCTCTAAATGATTTGTTTGTTTTTTTTTTTGTTTTTTTTTGCAATACATGTTAAGCACTTACAAATACCCAGGGCAAAAGTAGAGTAAATTTATGATAAAACAGGGGTTGGTTCTTTTTCATTAATCAACTTGTTTAGCGACCATCTTGGTGCATTTCTAATTTATATCAACTGATTTTGGAGTTTGTTGGCACACAGGAATGTTGATTTTGGTCTACAATTGTCTGTGAAAGAATTGGCTGATGCTAAGTGATTTGAACTTCAACTAAGTTAGTTTTTAATTTAGGAGGCTACATAAAAGGTCCGATCAGTTCTTAGTACCACTTTGTAGATTGTTATTTGTAAAATCAGAGATTTGTAACTGTGTTTGTGCCTCCGATCCACGCACCATTAGAATTTTGGTGAAAAAAACTGAGATTTTTAAAACCACTTTCTAAAGTGGAGACTTTTAAAAACTTTGTTTTGTAAGATATGGAAATTGTTTAGAACTGATAACATAGCTGCTTATTTCACACACACCTTGTACCCTAAAAACTAAAACAATAAGGGAGCCATTATCTGTTTTTGTTTTGTTCTTTTTGTTGTTGTTGCTTTTATGTCTGTCTCGCTTTATTGTCATCTTGTTGCCATTGAACTTTAATTGTGTCTTAAAATGGACAATAACTGGGAGAAAATTGTAAGCAGTATAAAAAATTAGCTACAATTGTTCTTGGGCAATTTTTTTAGCCAAGCTCAGAACATTATTTTTCTGTGTTCTGATATGCAGTTAGTGCAGAACATATCGCCACTTGGTGATGCCGCATGGGTTTCTCTGTGGACAGAGTTTTTAATATGATAAAGATAAAGAATAAAGAAAATTTCTATTTAAAAACATGTTTAGCGCAGTGTAAATGGGGCTTATCCAGTGGGTTCTGTGTTCTGAATTTGCTGTTTCAGTATGGTGTGATATTAAACGTGGGTACGGCATTTGGTTTGTGAACACCTTAGTGATTTAGTGTTTTAGGGTGGGGCTTAAGAAGTCACTAATATATTAATTTTCCTTTCACCTCCTCTGATTTAGTTACTTCCATTGTACTGATGATGGGACCCCAGGGGTCAGATTTACTAATTTCAGGAGTATAGCTTCTAGTATAATTAAGAAATATCACCTGCAGAAGTGACCAGTTTTGACAACCAGGTTCCAATAGTGCCTAGACACTGTATGATCAGCTCAGTTCAGTAACAACAAAATTAGTCTAACTTGAGCAGCACAACTTAGAACAGTCACAAACAGGCAGAACTGTTAATAAAATGGCTATAATTTCCAAACAACACACAGCTTGTTTCTTTTAGCTACAACTTGGAACATACAAGCATGAATCTGATTACTTGATCAGGTATTTAACATGTGCTCAATGGCTCATATATAAAAAAAGTTTCTCCAGTCTACCATGATAAATAAGGTCCTGCCATCACATAAATTTGTCTCATGACTTTACCACCAAAATCTAATCACTTGTTCCTTGTGCCAAGTTTGACTTTTCCTGAAAATTTCAGGAAAATCCATTCCTAACTTTTTGAGTAATCTTATACAAAGACAGCCAAACAAACAAACCCTACTAAAAACATAACCTCCTTGGTGGGGTTAAAAATAAATGGATGAATCGAAATAAGTGACTGTAATGCATGGGTGAAAATCTGTTTTTCCATTTTTTCTTCCTTGCAGTGCGCATTTCTTTTTAAATGTTCATTTCATCCTGACATCCTGATTGTTGATGATGGTCGAGAAGCCTCGCTGTATTTTGCACATTGTCATGGTGACGAGGAAGAGTGACTGAATCACACATTTACAATGTGTGATTCATTGAGCCGAAACAGTCAATAAATAAGGAGCAGATTATTTGGGGGTATTTCTGGGGGACCAGAGTGGTTTCAAATCTGTTGGTCTCTTTACCGTATTTAATTATGATGTACAAATAAAAATATATTTTATACATTTTCTCACCTTTTACCTTTTGAGCTCACAAAGACCTTTAAAGTCAAGTCTTAATGTTTGAAGTGATGGACAAAAATCAGTATATCAGTGTGTTACTATCAATGAACATGTAAATTAATCTATAATGTATTCAGATTGGCTCTTTGTCTTTGTGTTTTGAGCTCCTATAGGTGATTCTTGCTTCGGGCATAACAATCATTCAACATGTTAATGGGTTGCACACGGAGCTCGTTAGCTATGCACAGCCTTCATTAACATACAAATTCAATTAACTTTCTCTGCCAAAAAAAAAAAAAAAGAAAAGAAGAAGGAAAAGTCAAACCTTTTGTGTAATGCTTACAATTTCTGTGTTTTAAGCTCTTCTTAGGAACGCAGTGTGAAGAGTAAAGGAGAATGCATATTTTGCTGTAACTTTCTGTTTCTCATCTGTTGATGAATGTTTTGTGCTCTTTTGTAAATAGATACAGTTCAGAAAGCAGGCAGTATTTTTTGGTGTTGGGGGAATGCAAATTTTCTGCTCTTCATGGAAACGCTCTCAGGTTTTCTGTTATTAGCTTGGCTGGATAGCAGCTGTTTTAGTAAGCCACTGAACGCAGATTGATGATACTGAAGAAAAAAATAATCAATACTGATTGAAAGTTGATTTTCAAAGTGGTACCAAATCAGAATTTTCTAACTGTGTTCAAGCATAAAGCCCTTTATTCTTTGCTATGCATTCCATGGGCAAAGCTCTTATCAAGGGAATTGGTAATTAGAGGCAGGCATTGTGTCAGAGGACAGCGCAGTAAATACCAACGACATTAAAGGGCTGATGAGATAAGAGGATGGCGGGTTTGTGTGTGCTTGTGGCGATGTCTGTTTGTGCACCCGCGCTCATATTCATGCTCCAGGGACAATGGATAGGTGCCGTGGTCACATCCGTGTATGACTTCAATTTGCTTGTTTTGCATATTTGACAATTAACCAAATTGATTTCCTCAGCATCAGCGGCGAATGCCTATTTTCGCAAAGAATTTTCAACGCTATGTCCATCTCTATATCAAACAGGTCCAATAATGGCTGTGTCTCATTTGCATACCATTAATTAGATGATCATGCTAAACAGCCAATTAGCATATATAATGTTCTGTGTTTTCACAGAGTCGAAGCTATAGCAGTAATAACTTCTTTTCACTTTGCTTGTTTTTGCTTGCTTTGTGCAAATGTGAGTGGACTGCAAGGTTTCAATCAGTTAAAATGTGTGTGATTGTGTGTTTGTGCACTAAAAAGGAAGTCAGAAGGAGATGTTCAGCAAACCCGTTTTTCAGAGTGGCAGCTTTGATAAGCTGTCTTACAGGCATGATCAAAAAATACTAAATGAAAAATCTCACTGATTATGTTTGTTTTCTTACATTTTCTTTAAAAGTTTATAAGAATTCTGCTCAGAGAAGTGGATCTACAGAGAAATATATCAAATCCTTTCAACCATTTACTTAAAGAAATGATGTGGGGGGTTTGGAAAAGAGTGTCATACCTGCAGTAGACAGCAGATAGAGTTCCAGTTGGTGTAGAGAAAAGACGAGAATTGTGACAAACAAGTTAACCAATGGTTCAGACCACCAAAATAACATTTTTTTTGTATTGCCTGCCACCATGAAAAGTGGGTAAAAATGCAATTGCTTGTGTATGTGTGTGAGAGAGAGAGCTGTGTGGGTGTAATGAAACTCTCCGAAAGCAATCAGTGGATCTACTTCAACAACCAATTAACATTTGGTGGCAACCTGATTCAATATGACAAATTCAAAGCAAATTGACCTTAGCAAACACAATAACAGCTACAACTCAGTCAGTTTTATAAATACTTTAAAATAAAATATTTTAATGTATTTAAAATATGTTTTTTCTTACCAAAACATGTTTGCATCTTGATGACTGGTTCAAAGAGCAAGAAAAACTTTGTTTTGAGAAATAGCTGTATTGGTGTAGAAAGGGGCACACAACATTGCAAGTTCCTCATCAATACAGGCTTTGACAAAACAAGTTTTGGACTATTTGGGATAAAAAAAAAATGTATTCCAGAGAGACTTATTCTAATATCTCATATCTATATAGATTGCGGGAAGCTTTATCTAACTCTCTAACTCTTGTCTTCTTGCTGGTCAGTGGCAGTTGTACAATGTTCAGGTAGCAGGTTCTCAGTGGCCTGATGGTAAAACTAAGTCAAAGTTATTACCTCCACCAAGGAGGTTATTTTTTTGGTAGCATCCGTTTATTTGTATGTCTGTGCACAAGATTACTCAAAAATTTATTAACGGATTTTCATGAATTCACACATGGTACAAGAAACAAGTGATTACATTTTGGTGGTGATCCGGTCAAAGTTCAAGGTCAAAGGTCAATGTCACAGATTAGCCCATGCTCTAACTCTGCAGCTGTAGGAATATTAAACTCCACAGCTGGACACCTCTTTGGTCAAGGATCTTCACAATTTATTTCAAGATCATGGGCTCAAAGGTCAACATCACTGTTGACCTAGTGCTCTAACTCTGCAGCAGTGTAATGTAGGAATGTCAAACTGCACAGCTGGACACCTCGTGGGTCGAGGGTGATCACTGTTGACTTCAAGGTGACAGGATCAAAGGTCAAGGTCACAGGCAACCCCTTTGTTGAAAACTTGTCTCTGCTCCTACATGTGACCCTATTGTTTCCTCTGCCAAGGAAGTTATGTTTTTGGTTATGTCCGTTGATATGTTTGTCTGTTAGCAAAAAACAGGTATGAACTAATGAACAGGTTTGGATAAAATGTTCAGAAAATCTTGTGGTTGTCACAAAAATCAATTAATTCAATTTTGGTGGTGATCCAGATTATGATCCAGATCACACTTTTTTTATCACATTGTGGCCTTGGTGGAGGTTTGTGTTCTCTGAGTGCTTCTAGTTCAATCTGTTTTCAGTCTAAAACCTTCTGGGGAGTTTGTTGTCTGCAGAAAGACAGGGAGATTTTGTGATGGAAGAACTTCCACTCTTCTACTCAGCCTGCTTAGCACACTCAAACATGCTTCAATTGAGCAGATTTCATGACATCACTTTCATTAGTCCAACTCTTCTTTTAAAATTTTTATTCATCTCAAATCAATAATTTAGTATGTTTAACTTGATAGATTCGGTGATCATTACTATTTTGATCTAGCAGCTTGTAAAAATATGTCAGATTAAATGGGCTACATCTCTTTTTTTATCACTGGATCAGGCTCTGCAGCTACCACAGAAGGTTTCACATCAAGATCAAAGCTAAAAACTGGGACTGACATCCATAATTTGTTTTGATTCTTCTGACTCCTGTCTCAGGAACTGATTTTGCAGGTGGTCAAATTGGTGGGTCAATGTTCACCAAACCCAACATGAAAATTTTCAAAAGTTTTACTTTGGCTTTTGAGCAAAACAAATGAATAATTTTAAGGATTTAGCACAAAGTGATTTCTCTGTTTTAAATGCTGTTTCAAGCAGGCCTTAATGATAGATGATGGATTTTATTTCTTTTATAAATTTGTTACACATCTATGCTATCAGCTCTTTAGAATGTTTTGCTGTAAGGGAAGAAGCAGCAAACACTAGAGAGGAAAAGAGATGGAAAATGTCTTGTATAAATTAGGAAAACAGCGGGGGCAAAAAGGTGGGAGGGATGAGAATGGAAAGAAAAATGAGATAAGTCCAGTCTTTCGAAAAGAGGAGTTAGGAGTAAAAGAGGTCAGCAGTTAAACAGATGATAGTTTGTTTTTGCTGAGAAGGATAAAAGTTAAATCCTTTACGGTTTATCAAAGGTACAAATCTGGGAGTTGCAGATGTCCTGCTCACAGGTCATGTGTGATTGTTTGCCAGTTAACCTGTCAGGTATTTCCCATGTGGAGGAAGTCTGAAGGTAATTGAAACTCACCACCCTTACTGACCCTTAGTAAAGCTCATACAGCATTGGCCTGGCATGTGTCCCGTGGTGTGTGTGTGGGTCGTGTCGTTCGTGTCGTGTCGTTCGTGTCGTTCGTGTCGTTATTGTCGTTCGTGTCGTGTCGTTCGTGTCCTTCG
>JAOXNZ010000177.1:18133703-18143763 GCA_028566095.1 Kryptolebias brasiliensis | reverse complement strand
AGATAGATAGATAGATAGATAGATAGATAGATAGATAGATAGATAGATAGATAGTTAGATAGATAGATAGATAGATAGATAGATAGATAGATAGATAGATAGATAGATAGCTTTATTTATCCCCGTAGGTAAACTGGTTTGCAGCATTGTCAGCAGGCATTTACATAAGGACATACATATACAAACATGACATTAACATACATCATTAAAAGTTTAGAGTTGTCTAAACTTTCCAAAATTTTTGGAATCACTCATTTTATTTCCACAAATTTCACACTTCTTGGACATAAAAAAATGTATTGTTGTTCTCTGTCACACATAGTGTCTTTTACTGGTTTTCTGGTATTGAGATATGTATTGTATCGACCACAGACCAGAGGTGCAAAACCCTACTGTAGACCCCAAAAAATGCACATGTGTGACATGACAATTCTGCCACTTATGGTTTAGAAATCTTTTCAGTATGACTTATAGTTTTTGAACAATAAATGTGTGAGGCTTACTTTCTGGTTTACATTTCTGTCAAGAGTGCTGTCAGGGAGTGAGAGTCACAGGTGTGTGGTTACCATGGGGAACTTAAAGAGCCACTGGCAGCAACTGTAACATTCTTTTGATCTTGGTTCTCTTTTCACTTCTTATACAGTTTATATATCAAAACGTGGGCATTTCATCAACTTAGATTATTACAAAGCTAGGGCTCAAATTACAACTGGGCTTTAAAGAAGAAAGTTGATGGATGTTTGACTTGTATGCGGTAGCTGCGGTAGCACCCTTCTAGTTTCTTCAGAAATGTTGTAGTGCTATAGATTAGCTTTAAACAGCTTTGCAGTCCCATTCAAGAAAAAAAAAGTATTAGACAGCAGGCTGATAAGGAATAGTCCCCTGCTGGAAGACATGCAATATTAGTCCTGCTTGCCATACATGACTCTGTTAGACTGCAAAGACATTAGCTGTGCAGTCATAGAAAGCTAATGCATTTGAATTGCAAGCATTACCTGAACAGGCAAAGATATGGCCTTCATTCTCCTATCTTTCCCCACCACACATTCCATGGGCGGTTAGGGTACAATCGTAAAATATAAAACATCTCTTCATCCAACAGTTATGGTGCCCTGGAAATTGTAAAGGGCCATTCTGAGACAAATTAGCAGTTGTAGTAGCTCCGCTGGAACCCCCACTATGCCAGTCAGCAGTGCTCCCCTCTGATTTAAGATCATGAGCCTTCAGTGCTCAGCCTCATCCACATGACAACTCTCTCCATTCATGTGCTTTATGGAATCATCACTGTCGCCACCCAGTAAATGAGCACAGCAATATTTAGGACAAATGCCACTGCTGAATGGCCCTGTGAAACAATGCTTTTGAATATTTCATGACTCTGAAAAATCCTATTAAAACTAGGGGGAAGATGAAAGCCAACTCCTAAAACTGTGTGGGTGTTGTATAGTCCCGTACCTTGCAGGGAGGCACCGGGATTAGCAGCCAGCACTGAAACGTTGCTGTGGCTGATGAGTTGTTTGTGTTGGAGGGTGCAGTTTCCTAAGAGCAGTGAGGTCTGGCTGCCAGTGAGGCCATGGAGTACGCTGGCTGGGGCTTCTGCTGACTGGCTTTCTACACTCTGTCTGTGGCAGCAGAGATAAGCGGTGACACACACACACTCTGCTGATGTGTGATGTCATGGATGGGTTTTGTGTGTCTATGCAAGTGTGTGATGTTTTTGGTTCAGCTATTTTAGGAGCCAGGGGACATATGGGTGGGGTTCCAATGGGATCCTGGGGCCAAAAGTTCAGAAGAGGACAGACAGAGGAGCGAGTTGCAGCCTGTGAGGCTGAAAGCAAAGGCAGAAGGATAAAAGGTACAACAAATGGCTACAAAAATGATCTGTGCCACTGGTATGAACACTTTCATATGCTGAACATTGGGGCTGGCTATTTTTCATTCACTCCTCTCAGACTTTCACAGGCTTTTGTGACATAAAAACAAATCACCGTATGTATTATTAATCCAAACATCTCCCTTCCTCCCACCAAGTTGAGTTGCCCTCAAAGTCTTAAGACCCTCCCTTGCCTGAAACGCTGAGCCCTGCAAGGCGGCTTGAGGTAATGGCCTGTGAAATGACTGGGCTTTTGTTGGTCAGGACATGTTCTGGAGGCCCTGGCAGCTTATTTATGGATCTACTGTGGTCTTTCTCCTGGCCTCTGCACCTAAAAATACATGGGGAAGGTTAGTCTTCTAAAACAAACAATGATGTGAGCTTAGGAAGACTGAAATAGAATACACAAGTCTGCAGCTCAGCCCTCTATAAAAAGAACTGGAGTCTATCTTCAAGTGGAAAGGGAGTTACAATTAGAACTGTGGTGTGAATGCTGTTTCAGCTCTAGAAATGATTTCAAGACATAATAAGACTTTATAAAGCTTAGCTTCAATGGCATGCATTATAATCGTAACTGATATGCTACTCTGAGTGTAAGTTGTTTTAAATGGAGTTTAAGGCATCCACAGTTTTACAGCAATTATTATTGAAAGTGTCAGTGCATAGGTATAAAGCACCCTCATTACAATTCATTAGTTTCTATTACAGTTTTTGATATGCTCTTCCTAATGCAGCTTTGGAAAAACCTCCACACGAAATACAACAAGACATAAAGCTTAACCAGGAGCAGTGTACTAAATGATTCTACAGCGTAAATGAAATTGGCAAAAATTTGAGGGAACATTTCTAAACGTACAACAATGGGATTTTGGCCAAATGAGTGAAAAAAAAAAATCAAGCCTTCCTTGGAGCTTTATAGCTCTGGCACACTTCACAATAGAAAGATCATTCAAAGTTTAAATCAATTATGAAAAGTTGGAGTGCACACACCCAAACTCTTATTGACTTATGCACTTCCACTTCTGCCACTTAAGGTCCAGAATTTGTTTCAATACAACTTAAAGTTTTTGTTCAGTGACTGTTTGAGTATGACTTTCTAGTTTGCATTTCTGTTTACTTTGACCTTTTAGACTTATGTCAGGGAATGACAGACATAGATCTGTGGTTACCAGGGTGACCCCAATGAGCCACTGGCAGCAGATTTAACATTTCTTTTGATCTTGCTTCTCTTTTCACTTCTTATACAGTTTATACATCAAAATAATGGCCTTTTGTCAGCTTAGATTATGACAAAAGTAAGTCCCAAATTACTAATGAGCTTAAGAGAAGAAAGTTTATGTATGTTGGAATTTTGGGCAGTAGCTTCATGGCATCCTTCAAAGTTTATTAAGAAAATGTCTAGTTTTCTGTTATAAATATGCAGTCATAACACAGCTTGGGAAGGTTTCTTTGATTTGAGATTTACTGTATGTATAAGAATTGTTTTCTATTAATTTTAAATATGCTGCAAACTTTTCTGGCCTAGAGCACAAAACAATCAGACTGGACCTGGAAAAGATGAAGTTTTTCTTTCTTGTTTTTAAAATAATGTTTAATGTACATATTGTTAATTTTAGTTTTTTTTTTAACTAATCTGTTATTTGTTAGCAAACTGTACAGGCTTTCAGCATGAAATATGTGCTTTCATTCCATTGTTTGTGAATACAGTTTGAGTGATAAAATAAGATTAAACTTGAAGCTTGAAGCGCATGTATAAAGATGTCTGACTGTTGGGGCAAAGGTAAATCTACAGAATGGATATACAAGCTGTTGTTTGTGGTTTCAGCTGAGATGAGAACTCTGTAGACAGGACTGGAGAACAGCCGAGTCCTGGAGATGGCAAATGTGGTTTAACTGATAAAGTTTCCATTACTGTGCTGCTAGAGGCATTTGGGGACATGCAAGAGAGAGTAAGAATGAACAGATGAGAAATACTAGTAAGAGAGCACATCCTGTCTAAATTGTGGGTCAGTACATTTGCCTTTAACTAATATCTTGCCCATATGGATCCATCAGACTGCTGTCAGTCTCAGTTGTGACAGTTTTTTCCCACTCACTCCAGAGCTGAAAAGACTGATTTTCAGTGCTTTTATTTATCAATCAAGTATTGACCAAGAAGCTTACCTTCTATCTTATGTCTTGATAAGCCAATGACATTTCCTGATTGGTCACTTTTCTAGAAGAGAAAACAACTGTAAATAAATTGTCCAGAGTCTCACTTTTGATTTTCCCTTACAGGTAACAGTACACATTTTCAGTGTACCTTTGACAAAACCAAACCAGATTCTGAAACAATCTAATCTTGCAATTTGATCTGGATGTACAGTATTATCTACTTTGTGTCATGGTGTAAATTGTTGAAGTTATTTACTTGTTTACCTTTATTTAACCAGGCAAGTCTCATTGAGATCACATATCTCTTTTTCAAGGGAAGCCTGGGCCTGAAGGCAGCCTAACATGCATGTTTTTAGACTGTGGGAGGAAACCCACACAAACACAAGAAAAACATGCAAACTCCACACAGAAAAACCCAGGGCCAAGCCAGGGCTTGAACCCAGGACCTTTTTGCTGTGAGGCAACAGTGCTAACCACTAAGCCGTTGTGCTACCAAAGCAAGAAGCATTGTGTTTTTAAAAAGAAGTTAGTGTAATATGACTTTTTACTTGCACCATATTAAATGACAACCTTTCCATCACTAAACATTTTTCTAATGACAGAAAATCCCTCTCCCTAGCCCCTCAACCTATTTTTAGATCTGAACCCAGCCACACTATGAAGGAAGCACATTTCATCTGCTTGTATTCTGGCCCTTGTTCTTTCAGTCATTATCCATACCTCATGACCATAGGTGAGAACTGGAACATAAATGGACAAATAAATGAAGAGCTTCACTTTTCATCTCAGCTTCTTCTTTGCCATGACAGAGTCAAGCATCAACCTCATTACAGATGAGGCGCTGATTCGTTGGTCCATCTCCCGTTCCATCTTGCCATCATTTCATGGACAAGACTCCCAGAGTTCCAGATATTTGAACTCATCTGCCTGAGACAGAGACTCCCCACCAACCTGGAGGGAGAATTCTGTAAGTTTCAGTAACTACAGGACCTTTAAATCTTCTTAGATACTTCATGATATAACAGTTAAGACATCATGTTCCATTTAATAGACAACAGGTGAGACATTTTGTTGCTGATAAATATATTTCTAATGTACGAGTAACCAAAATCTTAAACATGAGGCTTCTAAGAAGTAGCGTACAAACCTGTAAGCAATGCCATATTGGTTAAGTCCATTTTTATAAGCGATCTCACACTACCTTTAGGATCTGCTGTTTTAGCAGCATGAAGTGCAGTAGTTTTAATGGGCTTTTTTTCTTTCCTCAGGGTTTGATGCTGGCTTACAGGTTTTCTTTAGCTCTGAACAAATGATGAGAGAGCAAGTGTAAACTCCTAAGTTTTTTTTTGTTTTTTTTTTGCCATCAGCAGTTTCACTCCAAAAATATTAGTATCGGCCTTGAGAAGCTATAAAGGGCAAAACCTAGAAGAGTTAACTCCTGCAGAATCAAACATGCTGTTCAGTCCTGCTGAGAGAGGAAAAAGAGAACAGTGCGAGGGAGGAGGAAAGTTTGGAAGGTGTTATGTTGCAGTGTGGTGCCAGGGGAGCTGTGAGGCTTGGCAAAGAGGTGTGTGTTCACATCCCCAGTTTCCCCACTGCTGTTGGAGAAAGGGGAGGAAAAGAGTGAGAGGGAAGGAGGGCGAGATGAATGGAAAGACAGTTAGTTGAGAAGCTACAGGGGCTTACGCCAGGAACAATTTACCCATCTATCACTCTTCAACATTAGTCAAAAGCTAAATGTGTGACTCAGTTTCAGAGAAATCCCTAGCACCTTTAAGTCATCGTGTCATTATGTGCATTCATCCTTGAAATGACAGCTCCTCAAAACATTTTTATCCCAGGTGTAAATAAACCACACTGCTCTGTCCTGCCGGGTTTGTACAGCACAGCTGACCTGATATGGCTGCAGGATATTAGTGTGTAAGACTGAGTCTATGCTGCTCTGCCCCAAGTGGCTAGCAAGTGATTCCTTGCAAAAATATTCTCCTGCAAACACCAGAGTATTTACAGTATATTTAGAAACAAAGACATAAATTATTTATTTAAAAAAAATTTGCATATTAAATGAAGATGTAAAACTAACAAAGAGGCTCAACCATGAAATGACAGTCTCAGATGCTCCAAACTTCCTCCTTTTTTCAACTTATCCTTTTTGATGAAAAGCTAACACTGTTTGATGACAAATTTGGGTGTAATAACAACCACCTGAACCAACCTGAACACCTACTTGTGTCAGTATCACTCAAAGTGCCTTTAAAAAAAAAAAACAACAAAAAAAAAAACAGTCTAGCTGTTGAAGACACAATACATTCCAGCTGACAAACAGAGATGGTTCAGTCACTGGAATTCAGATAAAAAATATATTTTGTAGCATAAACCTACTGTGTTTGATGTCATATACAACATAGGCCTAGCTGAAGACATAGTGTATGTAGTCGGACATTTTGGTAGAAATTCTAAAAAAGTTTCTACAGATAAGTGCTAAATCAGAGGGAGAAAAGCTGCTAATGTCCACAAGAAAACTATAAGACTATCAGAAAAACCTCTAACAAGTTGAATCAAAATTAGACGGACTTCTTTTTGACACTTGAAGACAATTCTTCAGGCAAAACATTTAAAGAATCAAAATAATGGAATTTCATTTGCCCTTGATTTAACTTGTTAGGATTACCATAGACTTTGTCAAGACTGGAGAACAGTAAAAGTTTGCAGTGTATTGCACGTAGCCAACTGCATTTCGCATAACATTCTAACCAATGTAGATGGACATGTAGATGTTATTTTGAGAATAAGACCAGGGTGAGACCATCACACAGCACTAGAGTTTGAGTTCCAAGTATTGGACCTAGACTGTAAGCCACTAGCACACAACGCCTCACACCAAACTGCCACGTGTTGCACTTTCTCAAACCCTATTGAGCCCCTCAGAGCAACTGCCAGGACCTTGTGCTTTACAGCAAAAAAAAAAGCTATGAAGGTTGTGCAGAGGCATGTTCGGTGGGTAGATGGGCCAGTTAAATTTAGGAAACAGGGCAAACCACATTGCAACAGTATTTTGTCTCTCTGAAGAGAACAGAAACAAGATACTCAAGCAACAAGAGAATGTGTCCTGCACTGGAGCTCCAGGAAGAGAAACAAATAAGACAAATTTTTCGGCAGCCAGGAGCCCACAACAGAAACTTTGGTTCTATTTGTACTTTTTCTAGATAGTAAAGGTTTATTGTGTTTTCCAGCTCTCTCCAGGGCCATGGCTCAACCCAGAAAGAACAATCAGAAGACCTCACTATGGCTGTATTTACATGTCAGTGATCTCCTGGAAATGTTATAGATTTTTCTATGTTAATTGTAAAAACGTTACACGTTCACACAGTAATACTGTGATCGCAATCGCTGTTCAGACGAGAATAACCCTAACCCGTAGTTACCATGCATGGTAGCTAGCTGGGATTTTTATATTTCACAACACACGCACGCGCACAGACTCTTCAGTCTCAAGCATGAAAACAGTTACAACCAAAATGGCAAATACGCGAATGAAAGAAATGACGCTCTGACAAATTGAAAAATGTGAGTAGAACAAACAGTACTCTGCTATTGTTACTGTTGTTGAACTACTCGCACATGTTCAAAATAACTATTGACTGACTGCAACCATACTGCATACGTGCATACACATCCAAACACTTTCCAGTAAACTGCATTTTCCCACAAAACCATGCTGGGAGTTTCAAAGAACCTCTACTCTGAGACCAGGATTTTAAAAGTGTCAGAGAATCTGACACTGAAACTTTGACAATGTTCAAGTAGAC
The DNA here is from genome assembly GCA_028566095.1 of Kryptolebias brasiliensis. Lineage (NCBI taxonomy): Eukaryota > Metazoa > Chordata > Actinopteri > Cyprinodontiformes > Rivulidae > Kryptolebias > Kryptolebias brasiliensis. Next base: position 18,135,927 of record JAOXNZ010000177.1, on the reverse strand, counting down.
GAATAGCCCAAACGCAACAGAATTAATCCAATTTCACTTAAAACCTGCGTCATGCAAACTGGGCCTAAGCCATTTATCAGTGGTAGGGGACTGGCTCCTATTCTCTGTTCTAATTCCTGCAAGCCATAGGATCTCCTGTCTGGGTTGCTGTTTCAGAAACAATAGAATGGCAGGTTTGGTAGAAAACCTTTTTTGATTTTAGGGGGAAATTTCCCACTTTTAACAGGAATCACACAACGTCACAACAAGCTAACAAAGGAAGTGTGCTGTACAACATGAAGAACAAGCATGGAGCACATGATTCTCATATTTAGGTGGAACAAGTTCAGAACACATACAGATATAAATGCTGAAACAGAAAATAAAAAAGGAGTTGCCAACAGGCACCAATTACTGGAGAGTGAAGTTAGTTGAGGTCATTAGGTTGATTTTATGAATACAAAATACTTTGGATGAAGTATTCATGACGAGAGGCTACAGTCGGATCGGTAATTTGTCAAAGATCTCTTTGTTGGAACATTTAATTAGTCTCCCACCAAGTGTGTATGCCTAATACTGCTTTTAAAGCACAAAAGAAATAAAGCCATTGATCATATATGATCAGTAGAAAGTTGCCTTGGGGGCTGCGCCGTTTGAACATTCACAAACACTGTTGTTGTTAAGTGCCGTTCCTCACGAATGCCCCCCCGGTTCCTTTTATGCACGTTGTGTTTGAGTTCAGAGGAGGAACTGGGAGTGATTGAGAGTGAGGGGTGAGTTTAGGCAAGGCAAACAAAGGAGTTGGGGGAGCAGGGTGGTGACACCAGAATGAAACTGAAGGTGTTGTGGTGAAGGACTGGCACTCTGTGGTTGTTGTTGATATGAAGTGTGATCAGTCTGTCACTTTGACTCACTGTCAACAGTCTCTGCCCTCGTTAGATGCCTCACCTGCTGCTGGGATCTGGTGTGTATTGTGGTGAGAAATAGCACAGACAGTTTTATGTCATGAGATTCAAAGTGTATCTTACTGGCTGGAAGCAACAAAGCTATGCCCACTGTTACATACATGATCAGAATGCAAGAATTAGTTCGCTGGTTGCCTGTGAGTGCAGGTTACATTTTTTCTTCTCTGAGTAACAATATGCTTCACCACCCAGCCACTCTTGTGCTCATGAAAGGAAATCGTTCAATATAAATGCTAATTTTTCAATAGCAGAGAATCAATATTTGGGCAACAAGAGCTTGTCAGTGTAGATTATTATAGAGTTTGCTTTATTATACACTTTTTGATGAGTTGTGTGTTTATTGTTTTATTTTTTATTTTATAAAATACTAAAATCATTTGATACTCTCTCATGATGCATCAAAATTTAAAAAATCGAGAGAAATTAAGGACAGACGCTTGTTTTTATTTATTTATTTATTGCTTGAGAACAAACATTAATGGTAAAATATCCTAAACTCATAGCTAATTTAATAGCTTTCATTTTAGCAGAGAACCCACCCTCATAAAGGTTTACATAGACTTCATTTGCTAACAATATTGTAAATAAAAAAACTGGGGTTTTTTTCTTTAATCATCTAATACTGCTGTTTTTGTAAGCATCTTTACGATTTGAACAGGGTGGCACTTAATCTCTATGCTGCAATATGTTGGCCTCTTGGCAGGTAGGGGGTTAGTGGTTGTTTATCATGGGGCTTGTGGGCTGTTAGGGACATTTATTCATTTATTTTTGTAGCGGTTTTTTTCAGTAGGTGTGGTGTGTTTTGTTGTCACTTGCTTTTTAGTTTGTCAAAGTATGAGAGGGTTAAGGGGACCACAACAACTTGGGATGTGTTTAGGTACCCAACACTGGGTAAAGGAAAAGTTATATCACATTTGTGGGGTTTTAGGGTAGATTTGTATCTTGTAATGGTTCCTGGTTTGTAGTTTATTTTTACGTAATTTAGTGCTTTCTGTCATGTTTGTAGTTTGGTTCTGTCATGTTGCTTTCCTAGTTTCTTATTCATTATTTCCTTCAGCTCCCATTGTGCAGCTGCTCACACCTGCATTCCATCTGCTCATCAGCACATTGGTTTTTCATTCAGTAACCCCCCTCCCATCATTCTTATACTCCCAGTTCTCTCTGAGTCATTTAGGTCCTAGTGGTGGTCATGAGACTTGCAACCTGTGATGGATGGATGGATGGATGGATGGATGGATGGATGGATGGATGGATGGATGGATGGATGGATGGATGGATGG
>JAOXNZ010000177.1:18118002-18130195 GCA_028566095.1 Kryptolebias brasiliensis | reverse complement strand
AAAACAAATTAACACATTTTAATTGACACAATAATTTACCAAAAGGAAAAAAAAAAAATGCAAACCTTGAGTTTTTTATGTTTTAAAGCTTTTCAGTGATAGTTAAGTTTGACTTATTTTGTTTTAGTCTTGTTTAGCCAAAGTGAGGGCCTGAAGTAAGGCACGGCATGACATTTTTGAGAACCACTGATCTGTCATGTTTTATGTGGGAGATAAAACAAGTTAAAAAGACTCTTCATTTTCAATATTGACAATGAAAGTTTGGCTGTGCACACTCTGCACTTTGAGGAAATTTGGGAGAAAACCAGAAGTCCTAAAGCACTGAGAGACACACTAAGTGAAAAAGACAAAACTGCCTACATTTTTGATGTATGGGGTATATGAGAAGTGTAAAGGTTTGTCAAAAGAAGAGGAGTTTGTAAATGTATGGAAAGTTTAGGCAACTGAAAAGTCAGTCTGTGACATCATTAAACTCTAAGTTGATCGTTCGGGTGTAAAACTGTTAAATGTTATGAAAGTTTAACTGTGAGTGTGTAAAAATCATTAAAGATATCCATCCAGTCATGTAAAGTCTAACTTGTTACCTGTATAAACTTCACAGATGTTTCTACTGTGAAGTACATTTTCTTACTCATTTTGCCAAAATCCTATTGTTGTTGTTAGGGATTTATTTTTTTACTTTTTTTGTATGCTGTACAATGTGGTGCTACCAAAAGTGATAGCACAGTTGTCCAATTTGAACTGCATGATTTCACATATTTTGTATGGATTTTTCCAAAGTGGCAGGATTAGCGAATTAAAAATGATGACAGAAACAAAATAAGACAAAACCAACAAATGTACTTCAGTGCTCTTGCACTGGCACCCTTAAAAACCCTCTGATTTTCCCATTCTGAACTCTAATTTCCTAGCACCATTTCTCTGGAGCACACCCATAATTACACACACACACACACACACACACCCATATACACACACCGGCAAAATCATTCTTATCTGTTCAGACATTTACTGCAGCTGTTATGTTTGTAGCACAGCCTAACTGCAGCGTTAATCATTTCTGCATGGTGGAGAAAATCTCCCATCCCTCTCACCCATCTCACAATTAATCCACATCCTCCACACATGGAAGGGTTAACATCGTGGGACGACAAATTATCCCCAACCATCCAAGAATGCACCTAAGTGCCTTCCCGGCTTCACAGATTGATCGATTGCTTTGTTTATCAGTCATAAAACTATTAACAATCAATCTTTCCGCCCTTTTTTTCCTCGCTGCCGTCACTTCTTCTTTCTGGAGTAATTTTGTATATGGATGATTATACTTTCATTAATGCATGGGTAGTTATGTGTTTGTCAAATGATCCATATGCGACTGAGAAGCAGTGACACAGATTACTGCACAGATGCCCATTGAGGAATCTTTTAATTAACGACGTGGTTTATGTCTCAGGGAAGACCTCTGTGTGCCAGGAAAGCAACAGAGGCTCGGGAGTGAAAAATGAAGATGGAGAGACAGGAGGAGAAGGAGGCGGGGGTGATCCGATTCTCATGGGAGCTGATTGAAGATGACAGCAATAAAAATACAATTTTTTTAGACCTTCTGCATGAGCTGCAACAGGATCTGTTCTGCAGAACTCCAAGCGCGATCCTGCAGGGTTCATATGCCATCTTTTCATTCAAGCTCAGTGGATTGACTCCAAGTTTCAGTCTGTTGCATAATCTGCCACCTCACCAAACAAGAGAAAAACTGTTGTTTTTGCCTCTGCACTTCAGCCCTTTGCATTATCGAAGGACATGCACTCGGATTGTTGTTTTCAGCCTGGCCTGCCTGTAAATTCTGCATCTATCCTCGTGTTGCCCGAACCTCCTCTGGCATTAAATAATACATCCAGACATTCTGTCAGAGATCAGTTGACCCTGAAACTATTGGATTTCACATTAAAATCCCCAGTACCACAGATGAGTGCAGAGTTCTGCAGACAGTTCTTGCTAATCCATTCTCAGACCTTGCCTGAGGGCAAGTAGGGTGGTGAGGCGAATGTGGCTTGGGTTATGGTACATATGTCCATCCAATTACTGAACTTTAGTGTTTGGGCTGCACAAATGAGGGCTGAGGGTACCTAAAAACACACAAGTGCTCAGGGGCATACATTTTACTAACAACAGCACCAACATCTGAATTTAATTGCTGGTCTCTGACTCAGGATTTGTTTTTGCAAAGTATCACTGCACAACATTCTGCATGTATCACTGAGTAATCACTTCCTTTTCGTACCAGGTCAGAAGGTCTTATAACCACACCCTGATTGGAATTTGTGCTGATTTCGATAACATCTCTGACTGACGGTCTCAAAAAAGTTTTTGCCTGAGCAAAAATAGCAGCGATCAAACAAAAACGATGGATAGTGTTGTGCTGAAAAACAGCGTTTGTTGTTGAAGACAGAGAGTCAACACAGTTTAGAAAAAGCCAAAGATAGACATAGAAACACTTTCTGCTTGTGTGTGTGTCTTTTAGTAAAGATTAGGTAACATGAGTTCATCAGGTTTGCTGTTGTGCTTCATCCCTGAGGCGGATGTGCTGGAATTAGTGTTTGTGAGGAACTTTCTTTCACACATACTCTAACCTCGTAACCAAGAAACAGGAAAAGGAAAAAAAATGAAGGGTGCCATTGCAACTACTGCCTGAAATTCCAACATCCATCAGCTTTCTTCTGTAAAGCTCAACAGTAATTTAGGACTTACTTTTGGAATAATCTGAGCTGAATGAAAATGCCAACATTTTGATGTATGAACTGTATAAGAAGTGAAAAAAGCACCAAGATCAAAATAAAAGTTAAAAATGCTGCCAATGGCTCATTAGGATTGCCATGGTAACCACACCCCTGTGTTTCTCTTTTACAACATTCCTAATAAGACACACAGACAGAAACACAGAGTAGAAAATAAGCCTCAAACAAACAGTCACTGTGCAAAAACTGAAGTCATACTGAAAAAATCCTGAAGCATAGGTGGCTGAAGTGTTTGACCATTACACATGTCAAGTTTTGTGTGCTTACAAAGTTTCATGTAGGAGATATGACAAGTTAAAATGACTCTTCCAATTTTGAACAGAACATTCTGAGCTCAAATACAATAGATGTCAATGAGAGTTTTGATGTGCACCTAATGCACTCTGTGAGGGGGATAACAGTAAACATGGTTTTCTCACTTATTTTACTAAAATCCCAATGTTGTGTATGTGGAAATGTGTTGCAGTTTTGTTGCAAATTTTATCTACAGTGTACAATGTACTACTACCAAATGTCATAGCACATGTTCCTAATTAGGTCAAACGTTTTGATGTGTTTTTCCAAAGCCAAGTCAATTTATCCATAAAGCACATTTAAAAACAACAGGTCACAACCAAAGTGTTGTGCAATAATAATTCTATGAAAGACAAAAGCAAAGATTAAAAAACAGTAACAACAAGCTAAATATAAATAACACAAAAAGGAATAAACAGTGAACATTGTATGATTAAAAGACAATCAACCCACACTGGGTCAAATATCAGTGCGAACAAAAGTGTTTTTCAAAGAGATTTGAAAACGGGAAGTGAAGAAGTCTGTCTAATAGAAGGCAAATCCAAAGCTGCAAGGACAGCAAATCAAAAATTTGCATGAAAATGAGGCACAACAGCTGAATAGTAATAAGAGTGCTTTAGTGATAAATGCATTGGCACATTAAATTATAACTTCTATATATGTTATTTTCTTTTTTTTTCTTCTCTTTTTATATTGTAACTCTAGGTAAATGTAGTCTGGAATCTCACATGTTGTTTCGAATGCAGTAGATGGTGATTCATGAATGTAGCTGCTGCTGTTGCTGCTGTCGTGGGTTGTTGATGTTTGTCTCTCGCGCAATTGCCCTGCAATACTTGTTTGCAGCAGATCTGTTTTGCACGCCTTCACGGCTTTATTTTGCCTTATTTGTGTCATGTCATCAGGAAGAAAGACAAGAGGAAACTGACAGACACTAAAAAAAAAACAAGGCAGAGAAGCAAAGGATAAAAGAAGCTGCAAGCTTAAAGAGAATCGACACGTGTAGTATCTCTCATTGAAAGAAATAAAGTCCAACGGGCTGTTGTTCTTCTGGCGGCTGACAAGCTGATAATTAAAACTATAGAGAAACTCCTGTGAGGGGTGTGTCAAAAGATCTGAGCATAATTCAGAGCAAGAAATGTGATTGAACTATATGGAATATGTAGTGTGCATCGTTGCCTCTGAGGCATTTTTGTATTTTCACTCTCCTCATCTCTTATGCTTTCAGATGTTTCGCAGCTAATTGGTTAAGGCTATTTTTCCATGCTAAGCTTTAAAAGAATCAGGTTTGAAAATATCACACAATCCCTATTCTTACTTTTCAGAGCCAGTCATTTAACTAAAACCTGTCCGACTGCTCCGATGTCTGACTTGTCTAAGGCTAAAATGTGCAATGGGAGCTACAGAGGCCCAGGGTTCAGCTGATCAGTAAGACACAAAGTCCTCACACCAGCGAGATTTTAACCACAGCTTAAATGCTTCGGGGGGAATGGATTTGGACTAACATCACATGAAATTGCTTCCTCAAAGTCTCCTTATCTAGGCACAGAAAAAAAATCTCAAAATGGGTTTTGCAAGTGGTTTTACCACTAAAAACGCACGCAATCATGTTTTACACTTTTAAATTACATACTTATGTATTTTTTTCCAGCAGGGCAAAGGGTCAAGTGCTTAAAGGTGTGTGTCTCTTTGAGTATTTTTCAAAAATGCTACAAAATCCGTGTTATCTTACTTTCACAGCCAGACCACTGCCCATTTTGAAAAAATGCATACTTCTAAGAGATGAATACTGATGAGCTTCACAGATATACATGAACACACACACTCATATGGAGGTCTATTCTCAGTGTGATGGAAACTGCACAAAATGAAGCCCTGAAAAAGGATGATGGGGCTCATTTCCCATCTGAGAGACTTAAACTACAAATAATCTGATAAGCACAGAGCAGAAACCAGCGCTGTAAGTCGACTGCTGTTTGTTCAACTAAAATATGAGACTTCAGCAGTATTTACAGTCAAAGCCATGATTTCTGCATGCTTGACAGATCCATTTCCCGAAGGGTGCTAGACTAGCTCACATGCACACACAGTCCAAGTGATGAAATCCAGAAATGTACTCATGTAATACCCACAAGGGATTCCTCTGCTCTGATTACAGGTGTGAAAGTAATATGGCACTTGCAACATTATGGTCCCTATAATCAATGTAGTAATTAGCCTCTTGAGTAAAAGTGACTAAGTACAATGCATAACCATCCTAAAACACTAAACACTTTTATTTAAAAAAAATATAAGGAACACATGTATACGAAATTTGTCAATAAATTGTAGTTTTTACTTCTGTTTATCTTGTTGTGTTGTCAAACTTATTATATAGAGACACCACGCTTAAAGGTCCCCTACACACTGATATTTTGCAGAGGTTTTTCCAGGGTCTTAGCAAGGTCTTCAGACATTTTATTAAGAATGCAAAGCTCTCCGCTATTGAGCAAGGTAGGTCCAAGATGGTTTTGAGCAAACACAAAACTATAGCAAGGTCTTGGTGGTTTATTTTTTTTGTCCTGGGTGGAGCATGGTGACAGTGTATCCATGTTGTTGAGCCTTCGTACACTAACATGGCATGGTCAGGAGAATTTGAAGCATGATTAGTCATGCTGGGCTCATGCCTATAGGCTACACTCTCATGATACCCACCCTGTGTTGGCAGTGCTCCTTGTAAGTTATTGCAGTGCTCTTGGCTTTTGCCTTTGCTACAAAGAACAGGCTTATGCCACTCTCTTACCACGCTCTGCAATGACTAACTCACACTCTCCATGTGCCAATGCAAGAAGCACTTGTTCCCATCATGATCAGGCCTGCTGGGTGAGTAAGAAATAAGGGTGGTTGTAGCTGAGGTGTATCTTTTCATGCAGCTGAATGATGTTTCCTCTATAACAAGGCTGAAACTGATGGCAGAGGCCCAGAAACCTCCAAAATCTGTAGGAAAAGTCCATAGATTATGACAAGATCATGGAAACAATCTAACACAGATGAGATACCAGTGGCTGACGTGTTGTGCTTGCATGCAGTGATCTTCTAGTGTGTAGCTGTATCCTGATGTGGTTTAAAAATGTCATGCCAAGACAGGGTCTCGGCATGATGCGATCATATTGATATGTGGAAGTATTTTTGTGGGAACATGCTATTGTTGTACAGGGTATGATGAGGGTGCATCTCTGGCATGCAGCAAATAGTAGGAAAAACCTATTTGGTTTCTCTAACTAAGAGTGTATGATTTCCTTCACACTGAAGGACATTTTCCAATTTTGCAGTGTTCCAGCCATGTTGTAATAGATTGTATAGGTTGTAGAGAGTGTAGCTGGGTCCTTAACCAGGGTGAGGGGAGCCTGAGGGAGGTCATTGAAGCACCCAGTTAAGTCTGGCGATTCGGTTCTGAAATGTCTGGCAGACAATCACATGCTCTATGGCTATTTCACACCCATTCACACCTTGCACAAATTTTTGCAGCCACACTTTTATAACTGTCTTCTGACCTTTATGAGTCACATGTGACATCAGCTGAACACTCATGTGATCTATCCATCAGAGGTTTGAAAGCCTGTAAGCTTCTTGTCAATGAATGCTGCCTAATTAACCACACTAAAAGGCAAGCTCAAATATCTTTGGATTGGCTCTTGTAGACACTTAGGAATGTCCACTGGAGGCCTTTATGATTAGGCTATTTTTCACTGAGAGATCCTGCAGGCTGTTTCATGTTGACCATCACACTCATGTATGATCTAACAGCAGAAACTGCCCATCCAGGACCACCATTTGAACTGATTTCTAAAAAAGAAAGGTTGCCTACTTAGAGATTGGTACTTTTCATTAATAACAAAAAACTGCTGATCTGCTGTTGGTGGATGAATGGATGGATGGTTGAAATGAGAAGGGAGAAGCAGAAGCTTCACACTGACATTCTTAGCTTCTTCTATTGTTGCTGTTCTTTTAAAACACTTCTGAGTCAAAGGTGGCCAAAATGATTCTCACCTTTCAGTGAATTTTTGAAGTCATTCAAGACTTTGTAATTCAAAGTGCATAAATAGAAGCCAACTGATTTTTTTTTTCTTGTTTTTTAAGGATGTTTCACTTCTCATTCATAGATCTTTGATTGCACCTGACTTGCAAGAGATTCAGGATTTAAACAAAATATTAAGGAATATAAGTAGTTCAATAGAGAGCTAAAGGAAGCCATCTGTTACACATGAAAAAACTATTAAATAGAAGAACTAGCCTCAAGCAAAAACTCACCTAATTATCCAACTCTTACAATACAGCCTTTACTCTCCTCCCCTAAGCAGTTTCCCAAGCTACCAGACCTTGAATCAGGTAATAAAACCATTTCACAAGCTGGCCAGGAAGGTAAACAATTTATAGGTTAGAATGACTAAAATGACCCACATTGGAAACTCAGTTGTCTTCTGTTATACATTCATTATGCCCTGTGTCTGATTAAAAACCACAGAGCAGTGATTGTCAAATGGCAGCCACTGACTCATATCTGGCCCATAAGCTCATTTCATTTGGCTTTCAAAGTATTACATTGATAATAAAATTTCACAAATTCTGATTTAGGAATCAGTTGTCGTAGAGCTTAGTAAGGACTGACCATGACTTTTATTTAGCAAAATAGAACCCTCTTACAGCACATGATCAGGTCTAAGTCAGACTCTAAAACCCAACAGCAAGAAGACATAAGTTCTCAGAATCTGTATGAATCCTAGCTCTTTTTGGATCACAGGGTGCAGGAGAAATAATAACACAGAAATCATTTCGCATTGCTCAGCTCAATAGTCCTCACTGTCTGCATGAGTGTCTGTTTACTTTAGCCTTTCCATTAAAAAGGCTGAATATGGCCTAGATTGGCTGTTGTGTAAGATGCTTAATGATCAAGATGACCCCCTCCACACTCCACATACATATAATGAGGAAATTGCTCCTTCAGACATACCCCAAATCAGATTATCAGTAAACTGTGTCAATATCTAAATTTAAGCTCATGAAACAGATTTTTTTAGGGTTACTTTGCACACATTTAAGGTTAATATTATAGATAGAAGTAAAATTGTAAGAGAAATCCCATATTTCAGGAATATGGGGTTTCGGGCCACCTATTAAGGACCATTCAGTTCTTGTACAACTAAAGTGAGAGTTTGGTTACATTGCCAGTAATAAGTCAGACATGTTTCTAGGAAGTGCTGGAGTACACAAGGGTTGCCCTTTTGTTTCAAATCTGTTCATAACTTTAATGGACATAATTTATTGGCACAGCCAAGTGGCCAACAGTTTCCAGTTTCAGAAGCTTTCGATTGCAGTGCTACTTTTTATGGCTGGTGTTGTCCTTTTGGCCTCTCCAAGCTGGGACCTCCAGTAGGCAATGGAGTGGTTTGCATCTGAGTGTAAAGCACTAAATTCAGCTATAGGGAAAGGGTGAGAAGTTTGGCCATTTTGGAGTAGCTTAGGGTAGAGTTGTTGTCGCTCCTCATGGAAAGAACCCAGTTAAGTTGGTTTGGCTATCTGGTAAGGAACATGTTTTAGACATGTCTTGCTGGGGTGAGACTTTGAGGCCCTTGAGACCCTTGAGTTTATTTATTTTGCCCAAAGCCTAGTTTTTTATTTATTATTTTATAATTGTGAGTCTTATGAAAGTGTTTTGCAATTTTAAAACAAGACTTGTTTGTGACTGGCCATTTTTCAATAAATAGCAAATAATTAGTCTCAGTAACTGACATTAAACCATTCTGTTGCTTTGTTGTATTATATTGCATTGAAACTTGATGTATTGAATCAAAACTCATATTGAATTTCATCATACTGTGATTAAAACCTGAATTGTATTGTATCATCATTAAAGGCAGAATTGTATTTCATCATATTGGCTGTTGCTGCCCATGTATCTTTAATAAATTGGATTGTTAGCAGTATATCGAGTTACGTACCATATCGGCCACAGACTAGAGATGCACAACCCTAATATACACATTTAAAAATTATCTGCAAAACATAAATCAACCTAGTCTTGATTTAAAAGGTATGCTAATTAGTTTTCTTTTTCATATCCTTTTAAACATAAAAAAAATTTGTAAATAAACTGATTAAGTTTGCCAAAAGCTGCTTGGATTTTTGTGTTTTCTGTATTAAAGCTCTTTCTCTGTTTTTAGATTAAAAACATGCTTGCAGTCATTGTCTCCGAATGTCTTCACCTCTCATCCAGTGCTGTTTCACCATCTGCAAGTAGATGTGCACGCAAACATTCCTGCTTTGATACAAATCCCCATGGTGAGCTTCTATCATTTCGAGCAATAACGAGCTGTCATTGGCCCTCAGAGATCTTTCTGTCTGAGTGTGTCAGCGAGCAGGCAGGCTGACTGAACGTCGGGCTAAAGCAGCTCTCCACTTCCAAGGCCTGCCAGTCAGAGCTTGGGGCACCTGAGACAGCCCCGTGTCGGTGAGGGATCACTTCTGCAGGCTGACACTGGATGAGAGACTTAAAAAAAAAAAGCAGCTGTGTCAACGTTTGACCCCACCCTCAGATAAGGAAAAAATGAAGAAGCTGTGAAAGACGGCAATGCAAGTTAATGCGGTACTGACAGAAAAATGCCTAATAGGTTGTCTCAAGAGGATGAGATGTCTGACCAGCTTCTGTTTTAAAGATAAGAGTGAACTATCTGGCTTTTTTTTGGGTGCTAGACAACCTTATTACTATTTCTCCCACAGCTTTAGAAAAACTTGCACAAAAAATAAATCAAATTGCACATCTTGATTTGGAATAGTGTTTTATGACTTTTGGTAACAGTACATCATACAATGAAGACAAAAAAAAAAACAAATCTATGAAATATTTTCACATAGACAACAATTGAGTTTTAGCTAAACGTGTTTCTCTTTGGAGCTCAATATCTCAGTCATACTTCACAGTAAAAACATAATTTAGTTTAAATGAGTCATGGAAAGTTGGACTTTACATAATTGAACTGGCATTTTGATATCTTTTTTGATTTTTACGTAATCCCAATTTAGGTGTTATGATTTTACCACAAATGTTCAACTTAAAGTGATAATGGCACAAACTGAAACATTTGTACATCTTTAAAACTTTTAAACATCTTTATAAAAAAGGAACAAAGTTTTTCCTCCTCCAAATTTGACACTTTTCATAAAGCTTATACATCAAAATGTAGGCATTTTTTACTTTTACCCGGTGTGTCTCATTGTCATAGAACATACAGTTTTTTCTCAAATCTCAAAAAAGTGAAGAGTGCTGACATCCAAACTCACATTGATTTTCATTGTATCTGAATTGAGATTTTTCTTTTTAGAACTGGAAATAAAGTCATTTTAACCTGTCATATTTCATACCTTTAAGACTTTCTTAAAATCTTGGATCTTTTTACATATTTTATACAGTTTATACATACAGCTATACAGCTATAGACACAGAGAAAATTTGTTTGTATCATTTTGTTAATGAAAAGAATCCACAAGGTTCTCTGAAATAATTTGAAACTGACAAAAGTAATAATAAGAAAAAATTACTACAAATTCAACTAATGAAAATCAGTCACTGCATTTGAATATTGGTTAGCCAGAATAAAAAAAAGAAACTAATAACACTGGCCTTCACAAACAGGATGCTACTCTTAACTTAATATTTTGTTGCACAACCTTTTGAGACAATGAAGTGATTTCTGTACCTCTCTCTGAGCCTTCTGCACCTGTACACAGGTATTTTGACTCCTCTTGAACAAACTGCTCCAGCTGTTTGAAAGGTTTCTTCTCCAGATGTTTCAGCTCCTTCCACAGATGTTCAACAGGATTTAGATCAGGGCTCAGAAGGTCACTTCAGAACAGTCCAATGTCTGGTTCTGATCCATTCTTGGTGTTTTTAGCTGTGTGTTTTGGGTCATTATCCTGACACACCCACGACTTGTGATTGGGACAAAGCTTTCTGACACTGAGCAAAACATTTTGCTTCAGAATTCAGATAAAGATTTCAATGTACCCTGCACAGATTCAAGACACCTTTTTCCAGATGCAGCAAAGCAGCCCCAGAACATAAAGCCTTCTCCATGTTTCACTGTAGGCACAGGGTTTATTTCTTTATAAGTTTCATTTTTGGGTCTGTGAACACAGAGCTGATGGGACTTGTTGCCAAAAAGCTCCAATTTTATCTCATCTGTCTCCCAGAAGCTTTGTAGTTTCTCAAAATGCATTTTGGTGAATTCCAGTCTCACTTTGATGTCCTCCTCAGTTGTCTTCTGATAACTCCATTTTGGCTCAAACAGTGACTGATAGTGTGATCTGACACTGATGTACATTGGCCTTGGAGTTCACCTCTAATTTTTATTGGAAGTTATTCTGGGCTCTTTGGTTACCATTCATACTATTTGTCTCTTCAATTTGTCATAGTTTTTCCTCCTTTCAGCCATGTCCAGGGAGGTTGTCACCAGTCCTGTGTACCTTAAACCTCTGAATAATCTGTCCAGCTGTAGTCACAGGAACATCAAGACATGGAGATGGAGATGGTCTTACAGGTTTTACCTTTAACATGATGTCAATAATTTTCTTTCTAAGCTCCTGAAACAACTCTGTCCTTAGGTTTCTCTGCTCCATGTTCAGTGTGGTACACACCATGACACCAAACAGCACAGTGACTACATTTCACCTTTTAAATATTCAGACTGACTGATTACAAAATTAAAAACACCTGTGATGCAGATTACAGGACAAACCTTAGCTTAACTTGTCCCTATAATCAAATTATTTTCAATATTTTTGGGGGTACCATTCTTTTTGTCAAGGCCAGTTTCATTAGTTTCTTTTTCATAAAATTTCTGGTCAACCAAAATTTAAAGGCAATGACTGATTTTCATTAGTTGATTTTTAGTACTTTTTAAAAATTATTATTATTAATACTTTTGTCAGTTTCTCATTATTTCGGTGACCTTTGTGGGTTTGTCTTTCCTGAACAAAAGGGTACAAAAAGTTTTGACCACATCCCTATATCAAAACATAGACATTTTGTCATCTTAGATTATTACAAATGTAAGTCCTAAATTATGATTAGGTTT
>JAOXNZ010000177.1:18075111-18088381 GCA_028566095.1 Kryptolebias brasiliensis | reverse complement strand
GGCCCCAGGCCGGGATGCGATCCTGCAACCTTTTTGCTGGGAGGCGACAGCTCTAACCACTACTCCACTGTGCCACCTTATTCAAACTAAAGTGACACAAAAGTTGTCCAAAGTCTAGTCAAAAACTTCCTGTCAAAGTAGAAAACTAAAACTAAATCACATTTTACACATCATTGAGAGACTTAACAAGAAGTGCCCTGCCGTCAAATTTCTTTTAATGTGCTTTCACAGCTAATTTGATTTTGCAGCTAATTTGATTCACATTGTTAGCTATTTCAGTTTGATGTGGTCTAAAATTATAGATATAAACATCTCCTAGATCAGCTGAGATTTGGTTGGCAAGAAGTGGTGGTCTCAGTGTGTATCAACTAGAACCATGGTCTGTTTTTGTAAAAACTATGCTTTTCTTAAAGAAATGCATATTGCTATCTGGCTTGTGTGCCAAGAGTTTATCCAAAAATGCTGAAGGATTTGTTATCAATTAGATCAGCGGTGTGCAATCCTGGTCCTTGAGGGCCACTAGAGGCATGTTTTAGAGGTTTCTCTGTACCAACACACCTGATTGGAATCAATGGGTGATTAACAGGTTTCTGCAGAACATGAAGAGGTAATTCAATCATTGAATCAGGAGTGTTGGAGCAAGGAAAGAAGTAAAACATGCAGGATAGTGGCACTTGAGGACCAGGATTGCACACCCCTGACTTAGAGTAAGTTTCGGAATGAGTAACACCAAGTTTTACCTCAACATCTGTCAAAATTACTGAGTTACAGCCATTTTTCTGTTTGCGAAGGTTGATTAGGTGTGGAAGCCTTCTCGATTTGGGTTTACATCATAAGTTAATCAGTTGTAGATGCACATCAAATATTGTTTTTTGGAGAGTTTTAATAAAATTCTACCTGTGGGTCATAAAATGCTTTGCTAATAGACAGACAAGTGAACACACAATTACACAACTGCCCACCTTTCATGGCGGTGGACAGTAATTTTGGCTTAAATGGCCCCTCATAGTAGAAAACTAAGCTGTTGTAGTTCATTTAGAGAAGAAGAGAGATTAATTCAACATTTTTATTGCTTTCTCCAATGGTTTCTAAGACCTGCAAAACTACTTTAAAAATGGGTTCTTTTGCTTTTATATTTTAACATTTGAACTAACTTTTACTCTTGCTATTGAAATTAGTGCTGCAGCAAAGAATTTGAACAGTTCTTTTATTTTTTTCTATTTTTTTAGAAGCACACTGGCTACTAACCAACAGAGAGATCCTCACCTAAACCTGTTGCCAAAAGAATTTATATCTAACTTAGGGAGGTGCAGATCACAGTTAATGACACTAAGATGTTGGTGCAACATGTGAAGATGGTCAGTGTGTTTAACTGAGGTTCAATGTGAAACCAATCAGTTGTGTTACAGAAACATGAGCTCTGATGCAGAGTTTCAAGAGTGAAAATATCTGGGACTTAATTGGAGTGAAAGTATTCTGCTGCATGCAGATAATCTAAAAGGAAAAAGAACCCAACCAGAACTGGTTTAACAAGACTTTGTTTTTACTGTCCCATCAATTGTCCTTCAAACCTTGCATTGCTTTAGCAGATCTGTGCTCACTTGTTTGTACAGAGATATATTCTGGCTTTTTAAGCAACAAGTACCTTTCAGAACTCAGATAAGTTCAGTAATTAAATGATAAAGCTTTAGTATGAAAACTGCTCACAGCGAAGCTTAATATACAGTACATACTTTATGTGTAAGATGTTCTGTTGCTCAGTGGAACAACATGACAGTGAATTAACATATGTGTGTTAATAAAGATCCGACTGTCTTTTCAGCAGCCTCGGTAGATAATTGAAGTTGTTTGGGAAAGCTCACCCCTGCCTCCTAGTGGGCAGTGAGGTGATTGCGCCTCTTGAAGTGACCTTTTTCATGAAGATAAGAGGTGTGTGTTTGCATTTGACTGCCAGGGACCTGTCCATCTGGTCCAGAGGTGTCCTGTAATCTGTCTGACACCCGAAAGACCCCCTGTAACTCTGTTACTACGGCCGTGAGACAGCCTGGGACGAAGCAGAATTTCCATTAGCTGAAATGAACGTCTGCACAGGCATATGTGTTTGCACACATGTGTGATGAGTATGTAATCTGTTTGACACCAGCCAGCCAGCCAGGAGGGAGGGACACTCGAGGAATGATGGATAATACTCTAACTCTGCCTCTACAGGACAGGAAGAACAAACCAGAGTGGCTTGTTGGTAAATGACCAAACTGATAAGAAATAATGTCTTTCTTAAGAGTATCAGTTTTCCCTTTTGCATTTCTGATTGCAAAAGTAAAAGTCATGCTGGAACCCAACTTTATTCACTGCATTTTCTATTCAAGTCAGGCCTCTAATTCCACAACATTCTCTTCTCTCTCAGCCATATCGTCCCATTCCACAGTCGTTTGTTGCCCTTCTATCATATCACAGTGCATTTCCCTACCAATAAACGGAGGCACTCTGCTGTAGAAATGTATTTATCTTTCACATAAACTCCGTTCTGTCTCCACTGGTTTCTCTCCAGTAGCTCTTGCTGGCACTTAATTTCTATTAATGGTTCTGCAACTGGCACTCGAATCCAATCCACTGTTAGGGTGAGCAGGGAGCGCACATGAAGAAATATGCATAGGCAATTATCCTCCGTAATGTGCATAGCCTCATCCACTAATGCATCTGAGCTCAGTGTGTGTGTGTGTGTGTGTGTTGGGGAACACTGTGAATTGAGGCCTGTGCTCATGCATGGGAAAAAAAATCCACCTTCTTTCAGTCCCAGGGTTTTATGTATCAGGACAATATAATGATCTGGTCGTTACCAGGGTTCAAAACTATTCAGGTCAAACCTTATCCAACCTAAAGTGTTCAAAAACACATGACAAATTTCAACATGTCATTCTTTAGAAAACAAAAATGAAGTCAACATGGAAAGCTGTGTGTGAAAAACTAGGTCTTGGTGCTTCCACAGGATTAAAGAGGGAAAGAAATGGCCAGGTGCTGCTGACCAAGCGCATTTGATTAACTGAGCCTCAGCAAGTGTGACCACCTCTAAAAAAGCAGGAGTTAGGGAAATATCAGACTGTGCAATGATCAGAAAACTTGGAAAAACAAAACAAAAAAAACAACATAAGTTGTCTGTCAGACTCTACAGGCTTCAGCTAGCCGATTAAATCCTAAAATTTATGACAGAACAATTAAAAAAAGACTGAACAAGTATGGCTTGTTTGGAAGGACTGACAGGAGAAAGCCTCTTCTCTCTACACAACTATGGCAGAATGACTTGTGTTTGTAAAGTTGCGTCTGAATAAACCACAAGACTTCTGGAACAATGTCCTATGGACAGTTAAGACCAAAGTAGGGATGTTTGCCACAATACACAGCGCCAGGTTTTAAGAGAATAAAACACAGCATATCAGCACAAGCACCTCATAGTAATTGTCAAGCACAGTGGTGGAGGGGGGCTTGTTCTGCAGCCACAAAACCTGGGCTCCTTGCAGTCATTGAGTCAACCATGAACTCCTCTGTAGACCAAAGGATTCTAGAGTCAAATGTGAGGCCATCTGTCTGACTGCTAAAGATTGGACCAAACTGGGTCATGATGGAACAGGACCATGATCCCAAAAACAGCAGCAAATCTACAACAGAACGGCTGGAAAAAAAAGGAATCAGGGTGTGCAAAAACAAATGCAGACTTCAAAGAACTAAAGCAACATTATAGATAAGAGTGGGCCAAAATTCCTCTACAATCATGCGAGAGCCTAATAAAGTCATAAAGAAAACAACTACTGAGAGTTCTTGCTGCTAAAGGAGGCTCTACAAGCTGTTGAATCATGGGGTGGATTTGGTTTTCAACTCAGAAATTTTCCATTTTAAATTAATTTCTGTTTAATAAATAATACATGGTAGAATCTGTTCCATGTATTTGTAAACTTGATGTTAGAACCTGGTAAAACCTGGTCATTTCTTTATGTTCTAATAGGAACATAAAATTGAAAGAGGGCAGACTTTTTTTTTCCCCATGACTTTCATTGCTATAGAAGCTGACATTAAAGGTGAAAAGCACGTTTGAGCAAAAATTTTGTCACGTAGCATTATTGTTAACAGCTCAATAGCTTTCTGGATTAACAAACAGGAGGATTTGTTGCACCCTTATAGGGAAACACATGAAAACACCTGGTGTCTATCGGCGCGGCAATGCAACAAAGCCCCTCCTGATGATCATCATCATCAGCATTGTCCGCTGAGGAGCTTGTAAAGCCCCGTCTTTTTTCTAAGTGATGGCAACAGTGTTTCTCTTAACGTGCCATTGTTCTCCAAGAGTCCTCCAATAATTGCCTGGCTGTCAGCTGGTTATAGATTTAACACAGCTCACTGGGACAGTGACAGGAGGCCAATAACAGGCTCCTGGGCTTGTAAAGCCTCCATCTGCAGAGGAAACACAGAGCAAATAAACCCAGAGGAGCGGACACACATGCACAAGCCTATTAGAGCTGCTGTAATGACACTGTGGAGTGTGTTCGCGCACACCGAGGTGTGTTAAAGTTTTATAGTGGGAGGTCAGTGATGAGGTGGGCACAGATATGATGGGATGAGGCCTAATAGGGTGTTTTATAGATGCTGTGTGTGTGTGATTATGTCTGGATGTGGGATAACTGTCTTTGTGTGTGTTTGTGAGCGCATGTGAACAAATATTTCTTATAGATGCATACTTTGTGTGTATGTGTCTGTGTTTGTCCTCAGCTGTATCCTGCTACTTTCCTGTCATGCTGTTATGCCTATCAGCCTCCTTCAGATCTCTGCAGCTGACTTTGTGTTAAATGTTATGGATGGCTGCTGAGTCTTTGCATCAGACCCGCTCCTTTTGAGTGAGGTAGAACTCACGAGCATAGAAACCTGAACCTGGCTGATAGGAGGTTTTACCAGCCATTTTAATGTGGCTAAACTCATTTACCTTGAAAATCAAAATTCCTGCTGCTCTTTCTATTTGATAAAGTTGTGTGTTATTTGTGGACATCTACTAGATTTTGTTGAACCCTAAACACTTTCATAATCTAGTATCCTCACAAGGACAGCAGACAAAGACGGAAGGGGCTGTTGTTGTCATGGCGGTAAAAATGAAGGCCGTCCTGCAGAACGCATGTTTTCTTGAGTGCAGCAGTTATTAATGAAGTGCTACAAAAAGTGAACTGTCAAAAAGAAAAAAATCAGCGTGTGCCTCAACTACAGTTGTAGAGACAATAAGGAAACCTTCTTTCAAAACAAAAAGGAGAAAAGCTTTGTTCCTCATACAGTCTTGGAATTTGTAAAGAAATATCTTAAACTTTAAAGGTCTTGGTTTGAGTTAGTTAAAGGTCAAATGAAAAGACTTTTGAAGGTAACATAAATCAAAAGACAGTCATAAAAGGTGCTTGTTTTCACAGTCTCTCATTAAAAAATTACATTAATTTCAAAGTAATAATTAAAGATCGAAAAAATAACTAGGGTTTCTTTGTTATTTTCCATGATCACTCAGAAGTGTGACGTATTGAGAGCCAAACACAGGAACACCAACAAGGCAGGAAACAGCAAATACAGAGAGCGTGGGGAGGAAATGGTTGTAATTAATTGTGAAAACCGACCCAAAAGTCCAACAGCTGAGTCATTCTTCAGCTTCCTGAAGGACAAGAAGGTTTGATGGATGTGGTTAGTTTAGCTCCTGGTGAAAATTACAACCCAAAGTCTGCTGACTGACTGTGGCGTTAATGTTTAGAAGAGGACCACCTGAATACAAACCTTCAGTAGAAGAACCACCACCTGTCGGACCAGTACCTGCGGGTCAGACCCACGCCTCTAGCTGTCTGAATGGAAAACTCCTTGAAGACTGTGTAACGTCACTGTAAAGCTCGAGGGGTTCATCTTCTAAAACATGGAGCTCCAGTTTCCGACATCACTCCAGACCAAAAAACAAAAACGTGTTTCAAAGCAGTCTTCTTGTTAACAAAACTTGCTTCTTCTTCTGCTTCCTTTTTCCCTGATAAACCCTGACAGTAACCTCCTCAGTGTTTTAAGACAGAAACAATTCACTTTGGCCATTAACTCATCAATCCAGTCAAACATAGGCCAATACACTGCTCCAGATTTTTTTTAAACTGACATTTTCTGCTGTTTGCACTTTCACAAACAAACTGGGTTTTTGTTGAGAAAAACAAATATTAAAAAAATAAATGTGAAAAAAAAAACGTTTTTCAAAGTGGAGATTTTTGAAAACTGAGCTTTCGTCGGTGGATCAGTACAGACTTAAAATACTGAGCTTCTCTGAACCAATAATGTAACAGCCTGTTTTGTGCATGTGCCCTCTATCACTAGAAAACAAAACAACGATTGTGTCATGTTTAAAGTTTATTCTTTGTCTCGTTTTGCCCTGATTCTGTCACCACTAAACTTTAATCATGTGCTGAAATTGCTAATAAATGAGCGGAAACTGTAAATGGTATTAAAGGAAACAAAAGCTACAGTTGTTTTGGGGAAATCTTTAGCTAAGCTATGAATGTTTTTTCTTTGTAAATTGTTGTTCATGTGGACTTTCTCGCCACCTAGTGGCACCACACGGTCATTTAAGTAGTTTCTTTAAAATGTGTGAAAACCCGTAAACAGAAGTGTCCAGAGTAGTGTAAATGGGGCCTTAAACTATTCCTCTAAACTGAGGTTTCTCAAAAAGCTATTTACAACAGATAAGATATACTATTAATACACAACCCCAATTCAAAATGGCCAGAATATACATTTAAAAAGGTATCATAAGTGGAATGTGGCACATTAAATAATTGTGTTGGATTTGTTATTTTCAAATTTACTGTACTGTGCACAGAAGTGTGTTTTTGAACCAGGCCTAAGGGGAATGAAATTCTCGCTAGTGAACTCCATCCCAGAGCTAAATTACACAAGCCAGCCATGATTTCATGCTTCACTACATCAGGGCTCTTTTTTTTTCCTTCAGCTCCCTGCACTCTCCCCTCCTCTTTCTGTCTCATTTACCTCTGCTTTAACCCCGCATGGATCGTATCTGGTTAAAGAGCAAAAAGAGGTGAACCACACAGTCATGCGGCATGAATATTTCATCTGTGTTTGGATTACCATTTTCTCCAAAGATTCATTGTTTTATGTTTAATACATGCAGCATCGCACCTCAGCTCCTGGATCGTAACCCCTGCCCTTCTAATCACAGGCAAGGCAAACCTTCACCTATTCAGCCATGCCAACAGTGTGTGTGTGTGTGTGTGTGTTTATGTGTATCGTCATGTGCGATTGAGAGGCTTGTTTCGCCGTAGGTGGGTGATTGTGCGTGAAGCGCATGTTTTTATATGTGTGTCCATTTCTGTGTGAGTTTAAGTACAGGGAGCTTGGGGTTATGGCAAGGCTAAAACGGGCTCACTGGCTCACACATACACACTCCTCTCCCCTCCGGCAGGATTAGATGATGAGGTGGGAGAGTGAGAGAGATTGGGAAGGTAAGAACAAATGTGTTATGAGGAGGGGAAAGACGAGAGTGAGTAAAAGATTAAGAGTGAAAGTCTTTTGGCTCCTTGTTCAGTTTGAACTTGGGGCGCAACACGTTTAAGGGTGCCAATTGAAACACATTGATTACTATTCTGTTTGTTACTTTCCTTTTGTTGAAAAACAAAAAAGCAATGCAAATTACACAAAATGTGTAACTCAACTGGGATTAGTGTGCTAGGAATTTTTGTAGCGGTATATTGCAAACCATTGATAAAATTTGTGAAAAACTGCAAAAACATTTTCGCATACACAACATTGGGTTTTGACAAAACAAGTGAGAAAATCAGCCCTCTTTGGAGCGCCATAGGTCAGGCAGACTTCACAGTAGAAACATCATTTAGAGTTTAAACGGGTCATAGAAAGTATGACTTTACATGACTGAACTGGCATTTTGATATCTTTAACCTTTTTTTACTCAATCACAGTTTAGGTTCTGCAACATGCAAAGACATTGAGAACTACGCAAAAGTCGCAAGACACTCTGGAAACTCCCTCATGAATACCTTTCAACAGCTAGTCACAGGCCAGTGAGATACCATCTTCAATGATGTCACACACTTTACCATTTGGGCTATCTAAACTTGCCAAAACTTTGCTAACACATTCTTCTTATTCCCACAACTTTTTTAATTCATGCACAAATGATCTATCAAAATGTAGGCCTTTATGTCTTTTGTCAGTGTGCCTCACACTGCTATAGGACTTACAGTTTTCTCTCAAATCCCCTCAGAGTGCAGAAAATACACACAATTCAGTTATGTTTTATCTCTAAATTGTCTCTTTAAAACTACAAGTAGAGAGTCTTTTAACTCGTCATAGTATCTCCTTCATAAAACACTGTCGAAAAAATAAAAATTCATGTGTGACCATCAGAGTCTTCTGCCGCTCATAGGGTCAAACAATTTTAAGATGCAACCTACAATTTTTGTACGACTACTTGTTTAGGGCTTACATGTAAATCTGTGTTTCTGTCAGAGTGCTAAATGGGAGTGAAAAACATAGGTGTGTGATTACCATGGTGACCCTAATGAGCCACTGGGATCAGCATTAATACTTCTTTTCATTTTTGGTTTCTTTACACAGAAGTGGGCATTTCTTTCTTAGCTTAGATTATTACAAAGCTGATAGTGGAATTTTGGGCCATGGCCACATTGGCACCTTTCAAAATTTCTCCAGAAATTTTCCTTTTTCGTGTGTATATACAGTAGTGTGTGTAATTGTGGCCAACTGGCACCATGTGGCTGTCTGATGGCTCGCTTTTCCTTTCATCTCCTTCTATCTTTCCATTGCTAAATGAGCACTGAATGGAGGCGAGGCAGCCTAGATTTGAACGACTCGCTCAGTGAGTGTTTGATGGAGAAAATGGGTCTATGAACCAAGCTGACCTAAACCGCCCATATCTTTTTAGAGTCATAAAAATTGGCTCCTTCAAATGTATAGTCTCTCCAAAAATTACCATTCAAGTAATTTAAAATAGCAAAGCAGTGAATATATCAAAAGCAATTGTGTCTGAAAAATCCTGACATATTTATTTTTGACCCGTGTGTGTGTGCGTGTTTTCGGGCCTGGGTGTGAAAAGAAAAATGATGTAATCTCAATATCTCATGGAGGCGTGAAGGCAGTCATCTGTCAGATTCAAGGGAAAGCTCATCAAGGAGAAAATTATTCTTATTTAGCCCAGATCCAGAGATAATCAGAGCTGCATAAGGTCATACATTCACACACACATACACACACACCCAGTCTAGTTTCCATGGCTTCAGAGAGCAGTAAGGAGTATTTGATTTTCTCAATAGTTTGCCCTTCACCTAAAATCTCTGCTTTCTAACCAAACTCTTAATGTTAATATGAAATTCAATTTATTTTACTGTAGAAATGGGAGCTGGGGTGGCTTGGCAGTCAGTGCCACAGTCTTGTAATCCTGAGATTGCAGGTTCGAGCCCAGGTTGTGGCAGGAACGGCATCAGGCATAAAGCAATTGCTTTATTGATTACCATTTTCTCCAAAGATTCATTGTTTTATGTTTAATACATGCAGCATCGCACCTCAGCTCCTGGATCGTAACCCCTGCCCTTCAAGGCAAGGCAAACCTTCACCTATTCAGCCATGCCAACAGTGTTCGTGCGAGTTTGCTTGCTGTGGCAACCCCTAAAGAAGGGAGCAGCCAAACAAACTTATTTACTATTTTACCCTTAAAATTGTTTTCAAAAAAACAATCAAAGAATAATTTTCATGTTTTTACTAAGTGCAGAGCCATACCTAAAGGGATAGTTCAGATTATTTGAAGTGAGGTTCAGAGGAAAGGTTATGAACGATTAATATCTTACTTGTTGTAGAAAGCTATTTGAACAACCAGATATTGGAGATTAAGATTAATTCAGTGTTCTGATGGAACAGCTAATATGAGCCCAGCAAAGACCCAAGTGGACTGCTGGCATTTTAAAGCAACTCCTGTCTCAAAATATTTTATTACAGTTCATACTTGACACCAATCCATTTTAGTTGTGGTCCAGCTTAAACTAGCCATTAGCTCATCATTTTCTCAGAGCTGGGATTTTTTGTTTGTTTTGTTTTCAAACTACAGACTGTTTATATTATAGACTAAATGTGCCTGCATTCTCTTGATGTTGGAAATTGAAACCAGCAGAACCTGGTTTACGGGAGCTGCTATGTTGTACATTTGAAACCAGACTCTGTGCACCAGAAATGTTGGCCTTTAAGTCCCACTTACCACCGTACCACCGAGGGCTGCGCTGGGCTCTGGTGGGCGTGTTAGAAAAATTAATATTTGAATATACAACACCTGAATGAAATGATTTGAAGTGCATTTTTTATTTTACCAAAATCAATGTCTCATTTGTTAACAAGGAGGAACAGGACTTAAAACGTTTACTGGAACCAGAGAAGGTTGATCCTGTTTCGGTTTCAACTTCCAGTTAATGGTTGGAGGTCTCGATATATGGTCTATGTTTCAAACTGAGCTCATTTGTAGGCAGACTGAGCTTGTTGTAGACAGCTCTTGAGCTGTCTACAACAAGTAAGATACAAATTTTTCCTAACCTTTCCACAAAACTCAACTTCAATTGATCTGAACTATCATTTTAATGAAAATAATACACTGCAAATATGCATAGACATAGCAACTTTCAAATACAGCAGTGGTGCATTCATGATTTGGGCTTGTTTTGCTTACAGTCACTGAGTCAACTAGGAACTCTTTTTCCTACTAAAGTAATCAAGAAGCAAATGTGAGGCTGTCTGACATCTGACGTCTGACTCAAATTAGGTCATTATCCTGTGCTACATGCTAGCACACATTTTAGTCACACACTTTCAGTTTTATGTTTCTTGTTGTATCTTTTGACAGAAATTAACAGCCTCAGGACGTTCATATTTCACTTTGTCAAGCTGAGCTGCAGCAGCAATTTATTTTTTTATTAAACTGAGGGGGAAAAAAATGTTGAAACTGTTCACCATCCTCAAATACCAGTTAAATCAAAAGAAAACATAGAAGATTTGGGAATGAAGAACTTTCATGCCACTATTTCTCTCAGAATCAAAACATTTACTTTTTCATAGCCAATCAAATGATGATGAAGGCTCCAGAGGATGAAAGGTAGTGTTCTGTTTTACTCAGAATTAGGCTTTGGCTTTGAACTAATTGTTGTTTATTTGTGATGGTGAAAAATTTGCAGCATTAGCGATCAAACCTCTCGGGACTGCCTTTCTTAGTTTGCCTCATCAAACTACTGTGTGCTTTTTATTCCGTTAATACTTTGCTCTTCTTCTTTTCTTTGTAAACATCATAAAGAGTCTCAGGCTAGACTTTGGCTGCCATGTTCAGTGTCCTCTTGGTGTGTGAAGATTAATTTCTTTATTTAATCTTTTTTTAACTTGTGACATGCTGAGAGCTGTTTTAGTGCAGTTGAGTCTAAGTTATAAAAGATAACTAATCCACATGGGAAATATCCATTTAAAGCTGCAGTATTGTGATCCTCCAGTGGCCTTGAGTACACCTTCAAGTTTGTTGATCCTCATCTCCCTTTGCTGCAGTCATCTCAAATGTCAGCACAGAAAAATCAATAAAAACAGAGCACAATTTAGGAGGGAAAATATCCTTTATTTTCATTTTTTTTCACACTGCAGAGAGAGGTGTTATTATTTTCATCTTACAGAAAATGGTTTGGTATTGTTGGGAATGGCAGTAAAGCAGCCATTATATTTACTGTGACTGATGGCAGAGGCTAGTATCTCATTCTGCCAACTCTTCTTCATCATCATCCACCTCTCTTTGCAGAGCTAAATGTTCCATAGACCACCATACAGCTGGGCTCAAGTTTCAGGTACTTGCTGCTCTTTTTACTGTATGTCAGATCCTGAGATCCCAAATGATCCATCCTCATGTTTTCTCCTCTTCAAGCAAGCATGAGAAATGGACCACAAGAACCTGGCTGTTAGGTTTTTGTTGTTGTTTTTGTACAATATTAAAGTTTAAAAGTTAATGGTCAGGATGAGGCACACAGTCAGTGTTGGCTGCTGTTTATCATCCTGAACAGCAGGTGTCACTAATGAAAAAGCATGACTGCTAAACACAGCAGGAATAGCTCCAGAAGAACATTTGTTCGCTGAAAGAAGAGTCTGCAGGAGATGTACAAAAGTCACTACACTTCTTTAACTTTTCTACTACTTTTTATAATTGTAAAAACAATCTTTCTTGCAGACTTTTCATCAAATTATTATATGAACTAGATTTTATTGGTGCAAAAACTAAACTAAATTGATGCATCTAGATTTAATTCCAAAACTTTGTTGGCACAAGGCTGCTTTACCAACACTAATGATATTCTGCACATGCATGAATCATTACAAATTGGTTATTCTTTAAATTTCTTGTATATCAGCTTCAAATGAATTAGTCTCAAAATATTTTAGTTCCTATTTGCTTTAATGTATATTTCAGTCAGAGGACTAGCTGCAGAACTCTATAAACATGACTGCATTAAAAACATTGTAATCGATCAAGTTAAATTCCTTTTCCAGAATATGCATTTCAAGATGGAGTAGTAACAATACATGTAGTTGTTCTGAACCATCATAGTACAAATGTCATGGTGTGTGTGCAATTAAAGAACACATTAGCCAGAGGCGATCTCCACGCTTATCTAAAAGAGGGCGCATGTGTTTTATCTTTATTGCTTTTTGTCAACTACCACAGCAAAAAAAGAGAGGGAGATACTAACAAAAGCACTGTACACCAAAGCAAAGCAAGAATAGGTAACTCAGATGACAAAC
Source organism: Kryptolebias brasiliensis (assembly GCA_028566095.1). NCBI lineage: Eukaryota > Metazoa > Chordata > Actinopteri > Cyprinodontiformes > Rivulidae > Kryptolebias > Kryptolebias brasiliensis. Next base: position 18,075,535 of record JAOXNZ010000177.1, on the reverse strand, counting down.
AAGAGCCTGAAGACCTGCCTGTTTGTTGCAATTTTGCTGGGTGAAAAAGATTTGGGTTCCTACTGATTCACAGCAGCAGTGGAGAGTGAGAGGTAATTGTACAGAAAGCCAGAAGGGTCATAACATCCACTATTTGAAATTGTGTTTAATAAACATTTGGCATCTATTAAACCCTTTTATATACACCACCAGGCTTTTAATAAGGGCCACCTGTGTATGAACAGCACATTGGCACTCACCTAGCTGTTCAACATTTTTTGTTTTCATATTTGAAAATGTCCTTCAGTTGTTGATTACCTTTAATTTTGCATTAAGTCAGATTTTTGGTAACAATAATTTTTTGTACTATTTTCATAACTAATAAAATGTGACTTTCAGTTTTAGAGTACATAACCTGTAAGACACAGGTCAAACTGGATAAATA
>JAOXNZ010000177.1:18047663-18058590 GCA_028566095.1 Kryptolebias brasiliensis | reverse complement strand
AATTTCTAATACCCACTTCTTACTGTGCATGAAGATAATAATAATAAAATAATACATTTAAAAAATCCCACATTATTTCCTGCCATTAAACAGTGCATTTTCTGTCATATTTGTTAGCAGTGTATCACCATGTCGGCTGGAAAATAGTCTATAACCTTAATTCTCAATTCAGTTTCATCATTGTTATTTGTGAACTTTGTGCACAAACATTACTAATGCATTCTGGTCCAAAGCTAAACTTAAGACTTCTAAGAATGAAATATTCTTAGTATGTTTCCCTTAAAAACATTCAATTCTCTGGCGTTAATCTGAGCTTGTCATCCCAGATTGTCATCAACCATGTGACCTAGTTTTCTCAACAAATTTAATTATTGCTCGCTTCTGTGAAAGGAGTGATCATATAATGTGTGTGTGTTCATTTGTCTGTCGGGCAGCAAAATATCTCATGAAACACTGAACAGGTTTTAAAGAAACTCTCAGAGAGTGATCATTTTATGTGCATCTACAACTGATTAACGTTTGGAGTCAACCTAATTCAAAATGGCTGCCACAGCTAATCAACCTCAGAGAACACAAAAATGGATATAACTCACTATATTTTACATATATTGATTCCAAATTTGATGTGTTAGTAGCTGAGAGTCATCCCTAGCACATACTATGAGCGCTAACTGATCAGTTGACACCTGAACCACCATTACTTGAACCTAGATGTGCAAGGTGGTGGGCAACATGCATTCATTTCAGGAGCAATACTTTATTACTTATTTTCTTCATTTAATTTCGTAAAGCTTAGTGAAAAGAAAACACCCAAAAGTCATATTTACGTGTTTATTTCACACCAGATTATTATAAGACCCATTAGCCTAGCCTTAGTTTGTTACTTTAGCACATCTGGTTAAAGTAATGAACCTATAGAGATCATTTAATCCACTTGGAAAACATGACTACAGATACTTTAAGCAACACTAGTGAGCCTTGTATTTCTGTTTATATTTTCCCTACAGCATATCTTTTTTTCTCTTTTTGGTTGACAGCACTCAATAAATTGAAAGTAACACTGAAGACTCTGGCAGTGTTTTGCTCTTGGACTGTCCTTTAAGTTGTGGAAGGGAACAGTAATTGTAAAAATTAATTTCCATTTGCAGCCCTGCACAAGCACAATACCTACTCAGTCGTTTATTACACAGGTATTATGGCAGAAATATATTCCTGCTGGAAGTGTTGGAAGACTGCACTGTGTTTGCATGTATCAGAGATTGAAGTAATCCACTTTGGTCTTAGCCATGCTCGGACTAGCTATTAGCTCCAACAATATGGTCAGAAATTACTGTTTTTCCAAACTGTGGTCATTTATCTACAAAAGGTAAGATATTAATTGATCAAAACCTATCTTCCTATTATGACACTGTTGCTTTAAGTTTTATAATGTCAGAGTTTTAACCTTTAAATATGACTTAAATTACAACCACAGAACACATTCAAAAGGTAAAAGTTAAGGTTTTATTGGTCCAGGTATGGAAATGTGCAAAGTCTTCAGTCTGAGGAGGAGGGCGAGTTTACTGGTCCAAGTACCCAATGAGGAAGATGATAGTGGAGAGTGAGCAGGCAGGTAAGGATAAAGGTAAATATAAAGGCTTAGACTAACTGTAAATCAGAGGTAAGTGGATTGGTCTTGGTATACAAGAAGGCTTTCAGATGTTTCAACAAGAAGATCTGCAAGAAGAACACAGGAAAACACTAATTCAGGTAAAGGAGACTTTAAAAACAATAGAATGTGAGAGAGGTTGAGAAGTAATGAGTTGTAGGTGTGGCCAAGTGATCCAGAGAGTAAACAGTGTCTGCTTACATACTCCACCTGGAAAAGGAGAAGAATAGAAAGGACAGGTGGAGGAGAAGAGGTGGAAATGGGGAAAAGTGATTAAAGAGGTAAGGGGACTCTTGGCCTGGAATCCTGATATTAGGACGATAACACCCTGATAGACCAGGTAATGTCTGGATATATGTTAAATATGCTGGTGTGAACAGATGAGCCACTCTGACTCTTTCTGGCGTTTTGACAAGAAAGGTTATTTAAGACAGAAAGGCATAGTCCTCTTATAATAAATATGAAAACAAATGAATGCGTATGGCTTTCCAAATGCATAGTTAAAAAAGAAAATTGTTTTTATAACAGTGCTACTACCTACAACTGTATGGGAAGCCCAAGAACAACAAAAAAAAATGCCAGACTGTCTAGTGTTGCTTTAAATTGTTTCACTTTTTTTGAAACTCCAAATAAAATATTTTTGAGTAAAGTTAATGAAAACTGGACATCAGATGGAAGTCTGTTTTGATTCTTTTTCATTGTTTAAAAGGTCTAATTACTGTAAAAGCAGCACATGCTGTGTGAATTAAAAAAGAAAGAATTTTCTTTCATAACAAACACAAAAAAAAAATTACATTTTAAAAAAGCTTTTTTGAAGAGATATGTATTGCTCTTTTTGAGCCAAAATGAGCAAAACGGTCATGCCAGCCACCATCAGCACATTCAAACACATCAACACTTTCACACACTCCTCTGCCTCTTCATCATGGGATGTGACACCTGACGGCCCATTAGTTCCTAAAGTACTATTCTATTCAACACGTTTTTCTCCTTATAGAATATTTAGACTGTGTTTCTCTCCGCTTGTCAACATGGAATGCATCATTCATGTTAATGTGCCATTATCCGACGCTTCGCATGATGTAACACAGCCATTCCCTGGGCTCACACCCACAAACGCATCCAGTGACCTTCTGAACTGTGCGCTGCCATCGCCCTGCCAGAGGCGCACAACCGGCTCTCCTTCACATCATATCAACAGGAAAAGGAGTTTTGTGTTTTAACTGGGGCTTTATTGTCCAATTAAACCCTGCGCTCACACAAGGCATGGCCACGGTGGAGATAAGAGAAGATTTGAAGGTGTTTGCCTGCTTTTAAAAAGAAGATTAAAAGCAGCACAGAGAGCTGAAATGGCTTTTAATTACAATATTAAAACAGTACGCCGATATGTCAGATAGAGTTACGAGTCCCAACTTTATGTCTGAATGGAGGCGAGATACAACTCAAGACAGAAAAGAATTTGAGTTACCAAGTATTTAGAGCAATTAAAAGATAACTCAAGGCCTGTGTTCATGTGGAATGGAGAAAGATTATTAGTTCAGGTTTTAACAGTAGTAAGTCTTTTGTAAAACGACAAGGTTCACTTGTGTTTGTGATCAAAAGAAGAAGAAAAATGGAAAGTATTTCAGAAAGCTTTGAAAAGGTACAGTGAGTTGTAAAAATATTCACGCCCTCTTGGCATTCTCTCTCTTATGTTGCCTTACAGCTTGGATCTTTTATTGTATCTTTCAATTTATACAACAAAATTACCACTTTGAAGAAAAATATCTTTCATTGTAAAGCAAACAAGAAATAAATAAAAAAAACGGCACGTGCATAACTATTCCTCACCTTTTTATAGCAATTAAAGCAAATACTTTTGCAACCTCCTATAGGCTTACAGAACTGAAAGGTTTGCAAACAAAGATCCGTATATGCAGCTGTGATTCAAGGTAACAAGTGTTAGATTTGCTTGTTGGTCTGTTTACAGTTTATTGGTTTCCTCCAAAGGTGATGTCAGTATGTTCCTACACTAGAATGACATTCAGTGTTAGTCAGTTTTAGTATCTAGTGTTGCTTTGTAATAATAAAGAAGTTTGTATTACTTTATTAAAACACAGTCAATATGGGATATTTATTCAAGAGACACAAATAATGTTTCATTTTGTCAGAACAATACAAAGTAATTATCCGTCAGTTTGGCAGCATGCCATTTTGAATTTTCATTCCATTAGTTTATAGATTTTGTTGTTGATTTTTTTTTCCAAAAACCCATACAGTTCATGTTGAATGCTCTATTAGTTAAAATGTCAACGCAAGATTAAAGCTTAACACATTGGTCAATAGTGCTGTTTTTCACCAAAGTTACATAAACCGGTTATGTTTTCCGTTGAGTTCTGCAGTCTGAGCTCACAGAAAATGCCCCATTCTTCTGTATGTTGCAGTACTGTGTTTTTTGTTTTGTTTTGTTTTTTGTTTCTACTGTAGTGGAGCAACGTCTTGTCACTTCCTCCTTCTTCAAACGGCCACGCCCTCTTTTGGATGAAAACAAATGATGTGAAACTGCTGATGACAAACTATATATATATACTATATATTAGCACTGCCCTACTTTAAAAGCTTGTGTGTTGCTTCTTGCACAGCAGAATGTTTTTTTGTTTCTCTTAACAAAACAGAACAATAAAAGGAAAGATTTGTGGCTTCAGCCTAAACACAAGGATGATGATGACGATGATGATGTAAACAGTGGCAGTGGTTTTATTCTTTTGTTATGTATATGTCACAGGTATGCAGTATATGTTCTGTGAAAGGCATCATTTACTCATACAAATATTAAAGTAGAAGGAGTAATTTTAAACCACACATCTCTATTTTTGACTAAGGTAAAAATTTCATCCCATCTGAAGCTACTGGTTAACCCATCTTGAAAGATGCTAGCTAGCCTGCTGTATTTCATGATTTAATTAGTTTATTTTTACTTCAACTCTTGACAGGCAGCCCAAATATCAAAATAAAGCAGCCTAATGAAGAATAACATGACAAGTGTAAGAAATACTTAGTCACCACAAGTCTTCATCCGACTCATCAGGCGACTGAGTGGAGTCGTTTATCCAACGTGATAAACTTTATTCCATATTTATGAGCGTTTTTACTACGTAACGCTAATGGATGTTGATTGGCAGTGACAATACTTGTCTGACAGACCATAATTTTAGGACACTGAAAATTTTAAAGCAACTCTTATTAAAGTAGCATTATTAATGTTGCTTTTTTAGAAAACATGTCAGGAGTCACATTTAACACCAGCCAGAGTGGAGGAGTTGTTTGCACCCAAAAAGGGGCGGGATCATTGAGCGACAAACTTACAGAGGCTTAATCAGAAATTACTGAAAAGTATATAATTATCTGAACATTTACCCATTAACAGTTTTTATAGTGTAAGTATTTGACATTTGTCCAAGTGGCTTCTGGAAGGTGATTTGCTGCTATGTGCTGCGCTCATCATAGGTCTACAATGTGAATAACAAGGGTGCTTTTGGTTTATCTGGCTCCCTTGAGCTCAGAATAGGAAACTGGTCCTCTTTCAGCATGTTCCTGGTCTGTAACAAAGTGATCCATGCTTTAGTCCAAATGACAGACATTTGATGCTCTTAATCCTTCACGCTACATATTTCCTCCAGATCAGACAGTAACTCGCTTGATGTGAAGCTGCTCTAGTGCCACACAGGCTCCTGTTGGACAGGTTCAGTCTTACCTAAGTCTCTGCAAGAAATTGAAAGTCATTATTTCTTTAGGTTTTTAAATCAATTGAAGCCATTCAATTAAGGTGTTTCGTGGGGCGGCTGTGGATCAGTGGTTGAAGCAGTTATTAGAAAAGTAGTTGGAGGTTCGATTCCACCACATATTGAAGTGTCCCTGGGCAAAACACAAAACCTCTAATTGCCTCTGATGTGTGCCCCATTGGTGTATGAATGTGAGCCAAAGCACTGACTAGATTCTTTAGAATGACTTATTCAGATTAGCTTTGAGGAGATATAGAGTGCTATATGAATGTGTGTGTGGATGGGTAAATGAGGGCACAGATTGTGTTGTAAAGCGCTTTAAGTGGCCTGGTTGGCAAGAAAGGCACTATATAAGTACAGTCCATTTACCATTCAAAATGAATATATAAACAAAGTGAGACGGGTGACAGAGAAATGCCTGCATGTGTGTGAATGTCATTATGCCAATCTATCAAAAGTGTCTTCCAATTCATGCTGGAACAGCCGCCACCATCATGACCACCTCCAACAGGATTAGCCAGATGGAGAGAAGAAAACACTGAATTTGTCGTCTCAGTCATCAAACCTAATGATTGGGCTTTTTTTTGCCATTTCTATTTGACGAGCCAATAAATGAAAGGCTTTTCACAGCAACTTAACATGATGGCTTGGATGTTACATGAAATTGACAGTGGTTTTACAGGCTGCCTTTGGATGATGCTCTGGTTATTTTTAAGATACAAGACAAGCACAATGCATAATTTATCACACTGAAGAATAACCCTCCAAAGCCAGTGAATAAAGGAAGTAATAAGTGCAACTGCAGAGCCTACAGCTGAAATCACTGATAATGCTTTACAGCAGCTTTTAAATTGAGGAGATGGGGAGGGAAAAAAAATCCTGTTTGCACATCATCTTATAAGAAAGTGTAATTATCTATGAACCAATCAACACCTAGCACTCACTTCATGTGCCTGACCTTGCTGGACTCGTAACCATGGAAATTTTTCCTCTCCGCGGTGGAGCACAGCTTCGTTAAACAGAGACCTTTATGTTTGTGTGTGCGGAGATGAATGACACACACAGCCAGTTTTTCATGTCATTCTCTCACCAGGACGCCCTGGAATATAGGCTCATCCTGCCCTTTATGACTTCTCATACTGTGTCCAAATAACAAAAATGCAAGGATGACAAAGCTCAGCCGCTCCACTCGCAAGCACACAAAAGCACTCGCAGACTTTTTCTACATTGCAGCGAATGTTATTTTTATGAGCTGATGGGATAAATATGTATAAGATGATTTTTTTTGGTTTGTTTGTTTTTCTTATTCTTTTTGGATTTGTTGTGACAGACTGCATAAACAATGCCTCTTCTGGAAACAGTGAAATATTTACAGAACATGTATTAGTGTAGAATCGTCTGTGGTTGTGAGTGAGTGTGTGTTCTTTGTGAAGCAGAGAGTAAACGGTTGTTTTATTTAGCAACATTTCAGCTACAATGCGTACCTTGAAGTGTGGCAGCCTTTAAAGACAGCTACCTTTCACAGAGACAGCAATCCCTCTAAATTTGCGTTCTCTGATCTTTTATCAGCCACTGACAGCTGGTTGGATGCAGCACTTAATTTAAGGACACACTACAGTCAAGATGTTCTTTTAAAGGACTAGTTCTGTCTGTTTGAACTGAGCTTTTAGGTAAAAGTTATAAATGATTCATATCTTACCTGTTGCAGATAGCTTTTGGAACAACTTGAGTTTGGGAGAAATAGAGGTTACATTCAACGACTGACGAGCTAACAGCTAGTCAGAACGGAGCTAAGAACAAAGCCTAAAAACAACTCCTGCCTTCAAAAATTCCTGCCGGTTTTCTAAAAATTTACGTAGCTGTCAATTTCACAATATACAGATATTTACATAGAATTTGATGGTTGTTTACAAGAATTTCCTATTTCTGCAAAAAAATAACTGTGTAATGCAAAATGTAGCTGGGGTAAAAGTTTAAGTAACAAACTTTACATAAACTGCTAAGAATTTTAGAAAACTGGAGCTATTTTAATACAGAAGCAGTACTCGTGAGCTAAAAACGGCTAGTCTTAATGAACCCTCTTTTAAAGCAGATTGCTGTAACCATTAAAACTAGCTTCAGTCTTCAAGATTTTAGAGGTTAATGTGAACGCTAATATCTAAGCTATTACCCTGCAGTTAACTTTGAATTGGATGATTAGTTTGGCAGAAATATTGTAAAATTCAAATGTCAAATGTGACCCCTGCATGTTGCTACTGCAGCTGCCACTTATTCTTGTAAATAATCATAGAAATACATGAATCAACTAGAAGCACTCAGAGAGAACAAACCTCCGCCAAGGCCATAGTGTCAATAAAAATAGTGCGATCCTGATCAGAATCTGGATCACCATCAAAATTTCATCAGTTGTTATTTTTCTGACAAGCTCGATATTTCCTGAAAATGTCATCTGTATATCTGTCAGGATTTGGGTACTTCAATTATGTTTTGAGTTAGGTTTATGGTTTCTGTATTTCTGTCTTTTGATTATTTACCCGCAGTTTAGTTTTCTATTAGGTTCTTGTGTATTGGGTTTTATTTTCTCATGTGCTCCTATAGCTTTATTTTGAGTCTTGTGATTTATGTGTTTTGTCCTTTCTTTGTCTGCTCCCTGTGCCCTCTGTTCCTTGTGACATCACTCACTCTCCCTCAGTAGTTTCCATGTCAGTTTGCTTCACCCACCTACACCTGTTCTTTGTTACTAATCAGTTCACCTGTGTCCACTTACTAATCACCCTCTGTCTTTAAAACCTGGTCATCTACTTCACATACCCACTGATTCATTGTGTGTTTGTTTGTTTGTTGCTCTCATGCGCCGTCTGGTTTCCTTGTGTCTTCCTCATCGTGTTCCCGGTGTCACCATTATTTGTAAGTTCTTATCATATAGTTTGTTGCTGACACGTCAGCTTTTGTTTTATGTTTCTCTACATAAGTGTTACTTTAGAGCTCCCTGTGTCTGCCTGCATTTGGGTCTGAATCCTCTACCATCCAACCACCACTACCGTGACAATATCTTCGTTATTAGTTTCTATGTAATCTTGAGAACAGACAGAGAGACAAACAAACAAATATAACTGAAAACATAACCTCCTTGGCAGAGGTAACAAAGGGGTCCCCTGCAGGCGCATAGACAAGGTCTTAATAAAGGAGTCACCTGTGACCTTGAAATCAACAGGCATCATCTTTGACCCATGAGGTGTCCAGCTGTGCAATTTGACATTTCTTTATTACACTGTTACAGAGTAAGAACACAGGATCACCTGTGACCTTGACATTTGACCAGATCACCACCAAAATTTAAGTACTTGTTCCTTACAATGTTTGACGTTTCATGAAAATACATTCATACATTTTTGGGTAATCTTGTCCACAGACAGACAAACAACTGAAACTTGAGACGTAAGCTGTTTGAAGTTGGCAGCAATCCACTTTGTGTATAGCTGTGTTTAGACTAGTTTTTAGCTAGTTTAGAGTTGTGCAGAAATTAGCTTGAAAAATGATGGGCGAACTCAGCACACTGACATTGTGCTGAGCATAAACAAAACATTTGCATTTTTTTTAAATGATCTCTTTAGCTGAATTTAATCATAGTTTGTAAAATCCATTGTTTCCAAGTGCTGTTTTGAAAATTTGAACTGTCAGAAAAGACCCGAAAGGGTCTACACAAACATTGGTTAGCAGCCTTAGCATTTGCCAAAGTAACTATCCATCCATCCATTTTCTTTACCCGCTTTTTCCATTCCGGGTCACGGTCTCCAGCAGTCACTGTGCGAGAGGCAGGGACCCTGGACAAGTCGCAAGTCCATCACAGGGACACATAGAGACAAACGAGACAAACGAGACAAACAACCATTCACACTCTCACTCCCATCTAGGGACATCTGTGGGAGGAAACCGGAGTACCTGGAGTAAACCCACGGAGAACATGTAAACTCCGCCCAGAAAGGCCCCAGGCCGGGATGCGAACCTGCAACCTTCTTGCTGCTGTGCCACCCCCAAAGTAACCATTTAATGCAAAATCTCACCTTCCTTCAAACCTTCCAGTTTGTCTGCTTAAGTCTTAAAAGAATTAATGCACCCCCACTTATTCATCCCCCTCACAGCAATTGAACTGTTCAGTGTAGAGGGCTGTGAATTTTTTTTCCAACTTTTAATAAAGGCAGAAGGTAAAAATGTTCTTTTCTGCTGGACTTTTTCCAAATCTCATTCTGTCCTGGTGATAAGAGAAGTGAAGGAGAATGTTTGTATGTTAAAAGCACTTCCGAGTGTCTCATTCAATGAGCCCAAGGCTGTTCGCTCATAATTGTAGACTTGTTGACTGAATGTGAAGATGTTTTTCAAATAGAAATGTCAAAATATTGAACCGGGCACAATGAAGTTAATAGAAGTAAGGAGAGGTAAAGGAGAGTAATTCACAATTCAAAAACATAGCACTACAATGACTATAATGATCTTCAGAGATGGAGGTTTTTTTCCAATTCTTTTTATACTGATTTTAAAATCTGGCTCAGTCAGTCTACAGTGAAGGCCAATATGTAACATACACAAATATGACCCTGATAACCAAAAGCCTTGTATGTGAACATACAACTGGGTTTACCTGTAGTCAAAACCTTTAAAACACAAAATTAATCATGTATTCTTAAATTTGTTTTTAGCACTTTCCAATAAATAAAAGAAGCTCTGTAACTGAGAATACCAAAGTCTGAATCCCATTATGTCCCATTCTTCCTCCACACACATCTACTTGTATGCAACAGTGAAAGGTTGTCCCTTATTTTATTTTTTTTAATTCTCCACGCTTTCTGTGTTGTGGATGGGGCATGACTGCAGGCAAGCCAGGCCAATCCTCCTCTTCCTCAGCCATGTCTTTATAATGACTGCAGAATGTAATTTTGCATTGTCTGATTGGAAAACACATGGATATTCCTGGAAAATATGCAGTCTTGACGGCAACACATGTTGCTCCTAAATATGATTGTGTAACATCAGAGTGTTAATGAACTTTCTCAAGTGTGCTGGTACTACTAAGTCTTATTTTTAAAATAATAAACTGTTGTTTTTTTTACTTTTTTTTTTATTTTTGTCACAGCTGTCATACAATGTGACCTCTCCTGAAAATGTGTTTGCTTTCAAGCTGTGCTTCAACTCTCAGGACTACAGAATCTGTTGTAATTAATTTTGATGCAGTTTTATTTTTGTGATCATGATTTTAATATCTTGCTATCTCGAGATAACCAATCTAGTTTTATTTTATTAGCCAAAGAAAACAAGAGCAGGTGTTTGAGTTCAAACAGATGATGATGTTCTAGCTTGGATGTCAGCTGCATTGAAAAGATTTGTCAGATGTTGGAAGAAGAAGGAAATTCTAAAGAGAAATGGGGTGCTGAGACAAGGGCAGAGTAATTAACACTGTTAGAAATAGATCCAGCACGTTGTGATAAACTAAGAAATGTTTTTATTTTATTTTCTATTTTTC
>JAOXNZ010000177.1:18030537-18042717 GCA_028566095.1 Kryptolebias brasiliensis | reverse complement strand
ACTTGCGACCTGTCCAGGGTGTCCCCCGCCTCTCGCACAGTGACTGCTGGAGATAGGCACCAGCTCCCTGCGACCCGAAATGGAAAAAGCGGGTAAAGAAAATGGATGGATGGATGTATTATTACTTGCCACCTTTTGACCACAACTAGTAGTGAAGATATTGAAGAGTCATCAGAGCACACGTAAATTTCTTGAAATATATCGGCAGTGTAGGGAACTCTGAAGTGGTCCTTTGGCTTTCTTCTCACTCGTCTTTGCATTGTTGAAGCATATTTCTTATTATTTGTAGTTTTTTTAGTGTCTGAATCAATGTTTGAACTTTGCGGTGGCCTCAGTGCTCGCCTAAAGATTTCTCCATGACTGCATTGGCTATTGTTAACTACAACAAGTTTAATGTGGCAAACCAGTGGCAAACTGTGTTTGTAGAATGTCTGTTTCAAAGGTTACAAAGGCAAAGATATGCTGTCACATTTGTTGATATTTGTGTATGGCTTCAGCAATTTCCCCTGCTCACTTATTGTACATGTTTGGGTTGTACACACAAATATAAAGCACCAACACAGGATCAAGACCAACCAATCATTCTTGAATATCTTTGCTACTAGTTGTGCTAAAATACAACAATAAACAAGAGCTCTAATATTTACTGCTTTTCTCAAAACATCATCATGCTCGATGGCACCTTTATAGTTGAACATATGAACCTCTGACCTGATCTCATTGGTGCATTATAGGTCTAAGAGTGAGGGTCATTTTCACTTAAAGAAATAAAAGCATCAGGCATTCGGGTTAGATGATTGGATGAATATACTGACCATCAGCGATTGGAGCCTTTCAATTGTAGTTTATTTTTTAAGGACGATTTTTCCCTCTTTGTTTTAGCTAGTTTAATTTAGCCTTTTAAGTGTTTTGACCTGTAAATAAAAGTACAATTCAAATCAAAACCTGTAACACACCCTGATCATATCAGGTTCAATAAACCTTATTTATTTCCAGCCAGCAAAGTCTCTTAGTTTCCGTCAGGTGTCGATCCAGTCTGGTGTCAGGTAGCACTGTTGTTTGATTACTCAGCAAAGATCTGTGCATATTATCTGTTTAAATTCAATTGTAATTTTATCATAATCTAAATGACAAGATACAGTATTTTTTTTTTGTTTTGTTGTTTTATTGTCCTGAAGATGTCTGCAGACAAAGCTGTGTTGCATCTGTGACCTGTGGTGTTCCCTGCTGGTTGGTTTCACCTGCCAGCGATGAACTTCACCAGCGTAATAAATGTGCACGCTGCACTGTGCATTTCAACCTGTCGCTGTATGATGAACTACAGCCAGTGGGGCAGTGCCGGTGGTATTTGCAAAGCCAAAGGGATTCCGTCCAGGCCCCCTGCATGCTTTGCTGTGTTTTGCTTTCTGCAATGCAAACAACAGTGTGACCTTTCTTAATAAGAAGTACAGCCCCATGCTGGCAGTGCTACCTAAATAAAAACAACCAAGTCTGCAAAAATGTTTGCTTTTTTTTTGTCTTTCTCCCTGACTGCAGGTGTCCTTGGCTCTGGGTCTTCTCGTTCTGACTGCAGGCATTGTGTCTATCTCAGTCAGGTACTCCACCCCTCACAAAATTGAGTCTTTTGGAGAAGGAGACCTGTTCTTTGTGGACAACCAGGCCATCAGCTTTAACAGGGGGCTGTACCTCAGCTTTGCCACCGGGATCGGCCTGTCCTGCCTCGGCTCTGCGCTGGTGGTGATGGGGGTGGTTGTGTGGATCCTCCCCAGGACCAACTTGAAAGAGAAGCTGTCCCATGGGTCGAGAGAAGGGGAGCGGAGAGGAGAGCTGGGGTCAAAGTTGAGGGGATTTAAGGATGTGGGGGATGTGATTACTAAGCCGCCAGGCACAGAGGACAGGAAGATTCCCTTTACTCTGTCAAAGGTGAAAAATGTGCAGCCCCCTTCTTAGAAAACACACCACTGTCCTACAGGTTGAACGGGCTTGTGACCTTGTTTACATGGTCTCCCCATTGTCTGTGATCTGTTTTTGTTCTGTGACCTGAATATTATCCTGACCTAAAACATCAGTAGAGTACTTTAACCCATTGCGACCTGATGGAACATGTTTTTGCTTTTTACCTTTTAGGCTTGATGCAACATCTGTGTTGGATCATGAGACAGAGAACACACAAAGGATTATGCTTTTTGAAATATTAATAAACATGAGAGGACAATTACAAATATAGACTACTAGAAGCTAAAACATCTCATCGGTTTCTAGCTTCAGTATTATAAGGTTTTTGGGTTTTTTTTGGAGGCTAAAATTGGATTCTGAAGGATTTTTGTTTTACAAAACCTTGAGTCATAATGGTAAAGTGAGCTCAAGAATCAATATTTAAACAGAGAATCTGGATTCTTTTCAGTAAATACAAATTAAATTGCATAAATGAGGCTTGAACAAATCACTGTTACCTTGAAGATCTCATTTTTTACGCCTGACTGTGCATCATAGAGACATAGCTGTTGACCATAGACTGTGTTTGTTTAGTGCACTAGTGCTATGTTTGAAGGATACGCAGAGCAACGTCTCATTGGGAGGAAATGTAATGAATGATCAAACAGAATTTACAGGAATGGTAAAATGTAAGTAAACTTTCCATTAATTGTAAGGTTTTATGCAGCAGGACATAATAGAAAATCATCTGCTTTGACCAGGTCTTACAATTCATTAAAGCAACAACGAATAACATTTTGGTGTCATCATTTATTTAACAAAAACTAAGCCAGTTGTCTTCTGTTTGACCTTAACAGTATTTTATATTTATCACTCGCCGCCATGTCTGTCAGGCTGTCATGAAATAGCCTGCGTCTTTGTGTGTGGCTTTGTTTGCCTGTCTGTTAGCAAAATGTCTCATGAACTAGTGAAAGAACTTTTAATGAAAAAGAAACATTAAAGTCAACAAAAATGGCTACAACTCAGTCAGTTTTGCTGAATTTGAGGTAATAGTTTGTGTGGTAGTATTTGAGAATTTTCCCCATGGCATACTTTGAGCCCTAACAGAGGAAGCAAAATTTGTATTTAAAATTTTGGCATGGAAGGCGGTGGTGTTCAGGTCTTGGCCTTGATTCGTTTTTCTAATCAGTGATTCTGTTGTCGTGCTTGGTACCATTTTTTTTTGTTGCACGACCCAATTTTAGCCTCACATTTGACTACGAATAAGTAATCGAGCCCAAATTATGACACTACAACCACTGTGCTTAACTATTGGCATTAGGTATTTGTAATGCAATTCCAGGTGTGATCTTCACCAAAATGTGCAGCTGTGTATTATGTTAAAAACAAATCCCTTTTTTGGGGAGGACATTGTTCCAAAACTCTTGTTGTTCATTTATGTCCATTTTCTATTTAGAAAGAAGAGGATTTATTCTGGTAGACAGCTGTATTGTTCTAAATTTTAACATTTACCATCCTAAGGCCTGAAGAGTCTGAGATCTAGTTCTTTTTTCTTACCTTAGAATAAACCTGCTGACAAGTTCACTTCTAGGCAGGTTGACAAATATCTTTACCTTGATGTAGCAAAATGAACTACACATCTTTTGTGTTAACTTTTGTTTAAATAAATAATGAAACAATTTAGTTTATATATATATATATTTTCTATTTTACTGTTAATAGCTAAAATTTAGAAATTGAATAAGGTGTAATTTGTTTATTTTTTATTTTTCCTACTTCTTTTGTCTTTCTTTTGTTTGTTTTCAGCACTTTTAATATCAACCACACCAGCTCATATACACACAAAGTGACATGCAGAGGAGGCTTAAGATAAAAAAAAAAAAGACATTAACAGTTTGTTTCTACAGTTTCACATATCTGCACTTCTGCTCAGCCTGCTGTATCGAGCAGCATGTGCAGTCACACACGCTGTCACTCACTCGGTCACCCACACATTAATTTGTGCTCCATTGACAGTATCACCTATTTTCTCCCCACAGTCATCCAGCTCTGTAATTGCCTGCAATCTGTGTATCCAGGCAACAGTTGGGCTTTAAGTGCTCTATTTTGAACTCAGAACAAAGACTCCTTACTGATTGGTCCCTCACATCCCCTCTCTTTATTATTACACCTATCAGATTTTTGTTGTTTACAGGCACACACAGTGGTAACATGTAAGTGCCTGCAGCGCTGAGGTAAAAGGAAATTGCGCTGGCACAGAGGCCACCTGTCCATTTGGGTCCCCTTATTTACTGGGAATAAAAAAATAAAAGTGTACATAATAGGACAACCATAATGTCCAGGTACAAAAGCAATGAATCAGCTGAATGTTACTGTTTGTGTTTTATTGTTTTGATGGTTTTTGTTGAAAATAATGAAATGATGTGGGTTAATGACACCAGAGAAGGTAAAGGACCAAAACAAATTTGGGCTCTGCATATCAATTTTCCGAGTTTGGATTCATTCAATGAAAACAGATAATACTTACACAGATGTGGAAACTAATTTGCTTGTAGCAAAGAAAATGGTGAAGCTTGTATTTTATAAATGTCTCATTTTGAATTGTTTATCATTTGGCTTTATGTAGACTCTCTGAGTGTCCCAAACATTTGCCAGGTCTCTCAACGGTCTTTCAGTAAGCATTCAATGATCTTCAAAGTCTTCCAATGATTTCTCTATGATCTTTCATTAAACACACTATGGATCAAATTTTGAACTGGTGCAAAACAGTCTATCAGCTGTCTTTGAAGGCTCGCTCAGCAATCTCTCGACAAAACCAACATTTTTGGTAAATTGTTATCTGTAATTACTAGGTACCAGAGGGTAGCTAACTTAAGTCCAGACTTTTTCTCCAGTTGGTATCAGCTTTAGTTATTCTAGGACCAGCCCTTTGCAGGAGCTCCATGTGCAGGTAGTTGTAGAAGCCTCCCTCATCTTCCAGCCTCAGTTCTTGCACCAAATTGTTACCTTCTCTGTTGTGTCAGCCAGGGGAAAACCTATCACTTTGGTCTCCTTTCGCGCTTCTCCATTGTCCTGATGAGAGCAATAGACATCTGGTTCTGGGAAAGTGCTTGGTGACAGTAGGTGGGCACCATGTATCAAAGCTTCATTTTTCCTTCTGGATTATTTACCTTCAGAAGATCTTTCTTCTTCAACAACAGTCAGAGTCTAATGGACGAGTACCAGAATCACACAGGTCACCTGAGGATTTCTCAGATGTCTCTCAGCAAACTCTCTTTGTCTCTCAGAGATCTCCCTTGTTCTTTCAGAGAGCACCATTGATTGCACAATGAGCGCTAAATGAACTCTCAATAGTCTCCTTTTCACGCTGGTCTCTCAACGAATGCTCAAGGTCACTCAGATGTCTCTGCAGACCTCCATGAAAATGGCAGAAAATTGAATTTTTGGAATCCTTAACAACTGCTCAAATGTCTTCAGAGTGTTTCATAAGAAAGAAACTACAATTTTTTTTGGACTTTGGAAACTACTGATAGATGTGGTCAATTTTTGGTCACTCAGTGGTTGCCTAGTGGTCTCCATCTTGTGGAAAAACATGTTAGGACCTCCAATACACAGGGCCCTGTGAAAGAACTGCTAATGTTCATACACTTCATACCTACGCATATTTACGTCATACATGCAATTTGCATTATATTATTATTGTATTATAACTTGTAAACAAATCAGCTCGGAACATTCAATTATATATTTACTGATAACAGCGCTATGCAATTAACTGCTTCACTGAAGTTAACCTAAAAAAAATTGGACACTTTCAGTGTAACCGCACACACAAAATATTTCAAATGATGGAGAGACAATTGCTCAACATCTGTCTTGCAGCACAAGTAGAGCAGATGGACCAGTGGCATTCAGCTACTTAATATCACCTGCCTTTTTTAGTAAAATGTACCTACAACACAGGCATTCCTCATTTCTAGTCCTTTGTGGTGGGTCACAGGAAGATCCATCTTCTACCATCTGAAGTTGGGTGATTGGTGGGATATTCATCACAAGTCTACATACAGTGACTTCAGAAAGTATTCAGACCCCTTTTATGTTGCTGCTTGATGCTACAAAAGCTTGAAGCTTTTTCTAATTATTCTACACTCAGTACCCCATTATGACAAAGTGAAAACTGAATTTTAGACAATGTTGTAAATTGATTTAAAATTAAACAGAAATATCACATTTACAAAAGTATACAGACCGTTTACTTAGGACTGAATTGAAGAACTTTGGCAGCAGTTAAAGCCTTAAGTCTTTTTACGATTGATGTAACAAGCTTTACACCTGGTACCCCTAGATATATAGTTTAGAATTCAGCCCCAAAAAGGGGCCACTCTTTTCCTGAATAGTCTCTGTTGTGGCTGGACTTGAACCTCAGGTTTTGTGCGAGTGGCATATTTGGAAAGTAATCAGGCTGTGATCAGGAATTTTATTGTTGAGAAATTATTGTTGTATGGAAGATTAAAATACGGTGAGCAACAAAAAGTTGTAACTATCTTCAGATATAGCATTAATCTTTTTAACTTTAAATCTTCCCTGTGCACCACCAGTTTTCAATTATCTCCAACATGGCTTCTCATCTCGTTTTGTGTTGCTTGGTGTGAACCACTTAATTAATAAACAATGTCGTCCAACTGTTCTTCTTACAGAGAAATTGTTTTCTCTAAGCCCGTCTTTAGGGGATACTGTTATTTGATTGTAAAGAATACAAAACATCATTAAAAAATCTGACACAATGATGCCATAAGACTAAAAATGGAAGATTGGAAACAAGGAAGATAGCTAAATCTTATGTGATCTCCAGAGGAATTCAGATTACTGATCCGACATTCTTGTTATTAAAAAGCACAAATGTTTTATATTGTGCAAACTTATTTATATATATTGATGCTCAGTTGCAATTAGGTTCTATAACATTCATTAATCTGTATTATTTACACTGAGGCCTCTCCATGACTGGTCTCAGTGAAAGACTGGTGAAAGATGAGATGCAGCTGAAAATATGTGTCTATTTGTTTTGCTTATACAGAAACAGAAAATCATCAAGAGGAGCACATGTGGAGGCTGACTGTACAAAACGAGTGTTACAAGTACAATCCGAAATGTGTTCCAAGGATCTGACTGTGGTGTGTTGAGTGAGGTAGCTGTGGGTACATGCCGTGCGAATGTGTCTTTTTGAGCTGTATTTATGCCTGTATCGAAACACTGTGTTACTTTTGGCGGGATGAGTCACAGCAGCGAGTGTGACTCATCTCATCCTGTCTCCTGTGTCACACACCAACAGGAGAGACACCTAATGTTCACCAGTCAAGACAGAATGTACCCAAACACTTAAAACGCAGTGCACGTTTATCTTAGGTCACAACTTATCCTCACAAGTGTTTGCAGTTTGTTTGGCTTTAAGTATTTTTTAAAAAAAATATTCTATTTTATATTTTTATAGGCATGCTTTTGCCAGATTGGAACAATAATGTCAGTTTTTAAAATTCCAATTTCCATCCATTGTCTGCTGTTTATCTATGATCAAATCACAAAGGCAACAGGTTTAGGAGGAATACCCCGACATTCCTTTCCCCAGCAACACACTCCAGTTCCTAGGGGATTCCCACACCAGAGAGGATACATAATCCCTCCCAACAAGTTCTGGGTCTGCCCTGGGGTTTCCTCCTTGTGGGACAATTCCAAAGGAGGTGCCCAGGAGGTGTCTATAGATGACAGAGCTCCTCACCTTATCTCTGAGGATGATCCTTGCCAGCTTACAGATGAAGCTGATTTCAGCCGCTTGTATCCAGGATGTCATTCTTTCTGTCATGATCTGTACCTCACGAGCCATAGATGAGGGTTGGAACGTAGACAGACCAGTACATTTAGAGCTTTGCTTTTGGCTCAGCTCCTTCTTTACCACAACAGACTGGAACAATGCTCCCAATATTCCAGACGAGGCCTGATCATCAACCCTTCTCCATCTGCCTGGCCATAGTTGACATGGTGACCAAATTCAACAGATCCTCAAAGTATTCAACAGATTGTTTGACAGAAACATAATGTAAATGTATAAAGTATCTCACTGGTCCAACTACATTACCATCATCTAAGGATCATCTAATATTTTCTATAAAGTAACAAGTAACCAATTCTGTTAAAACTCCTGGACAAAAGCCATAAAGGCAGTTTGCTTTATACTTTTTATGACATTGCCACTATTTTTAAAGCATCTTTAAAAATAGGAAGGTATGTTTACTATCTTGGGTGTTTTCATCCTCCTCCGACAAAATAATTAACACAAATGCAAGCACATGGGTGAACTGCCACCACGAGCACTATTTTCCACCTCTGTTTTCAGGATGCATCTGCCACTTCTCGAGTGTGTTTGCATGGTTGATTTGAGCGTGCTGAGTTTATTAGCAAGTGTATATGTGCACATAATGAGACAGACAGTGAAAGCAGGGCCAGTTGCAAAGATGGAAGCTGATATGCTCCACTGACTGCAAACCTTGGAGAGTGAATCCTGCTGTTGTGGGATTGGGCTGCAGTCTGCTCAGGTGATTGGCAGGCGCTTCTATTCAAGTGTGTGCCAGATATGGCGTGTGTGGGGACAGTGTTACAATTTTGAGTTCCTGGGAGTCAGCTGCACAGGTGTGATACAAGAGATGTCTCATCTGGTTTTAATTTTTATTTAGCAAAATGCAAAGTCAAGTAGCTGCCTTTTGGTGTGCTGATTTGGAAGGTCACTAATGTATCTTTTAGGCCCCCTACACATTGGATAATGACCTTGCTACTTTTTCCACAACCTTTTAAAACAAGGCTGGATTGAGGAAAACCTCCTTCAGTATGAAATAAATCATGATTCTGCTATTCTTAGAACTCACCAAATAGGTTTTTCCACCTATTCACCCTTACCACACACAACTTTCTTAGATTGTGTCAGAATGCAGGTAGGAGTATCACATATGTGCTAGGTTGTTTCCATGGACCTTGTCACGATCACGTCATAGTGTAGACATGAGGCCAGTGTGGCAAATTCTGTTTCAAATTCTTTATTACCCAGCCTCGCCAGTTCATGCAGGACCCAAGTCATGGTTGTACTGCCACGCCCCACCCAGAACTTCAACATGCTGCCACCAACATGATAAACCACCATAAATTTGCTACAGAAGTCATGTGCCAATTCAAAACCTTTGTCGACCTATCACGCTCTATCAGCGATGGGGACCCTTACTGTACATACCATACATGCAATACATCCACATTCGGGCTGATTTTTTTTTGTTTGTTTGTTTTATGTTGCATCAGGGTTGTTGTCCAATGTAAAAGGAGCAAACACAAATGGAAACAATCAAATCAAATTTTAAACATTGAGCTAAAATATTGTGTGGTAGTTACTGAGAGTCATCCCCAACACATACTCCAAGCGCTAATAGAGTGCACGAGATCTTTGCCTAAAACTTTGGCAATTGCTCTTGGAGTCAGGTTTGTCTGTATGACAGCAAAATATCTTGTGAAATCCTGAACAGATGTTATTGAAACTCTCAGAAAGTAATCATTGGATGAACATCTACAACTGTCCAATTCAAGATGGCCGTCACAGCTAATCAACCTTAGCAAACATGAAAATGGCTAAAACGTCACATTTACAGATATTGAGCTAAAGTTTTATATGGTAGTAGCTGAAACATCAGAAACTCCCTAATACTAACAGACTGTGTGAGATTTCTCCATATTGTCCACAACGTTGACCCAAACTACTCTAAATCCATCATTTCTCAACATAAGCAGATCTTAGTTTAAAACTCTGGCAGGGAAGGCACCGAGGGATATGCATTCCTTCGAGTAAAGTTAGCTTTTTAACTTTATATGCATTAAATGTGTGTGAAATGTCTTGTTTTAAGATTGATGAGGTAATAACATATAACTGAAGTCCATCTTTAGCAGCTTTCTGTTCAGAAACAGAAAAAATAATCATGAGTCTTCACCCCCCAAACAAGATTCTGGCAACACAGTGACGCATAACATCACTCACCTTGGTAGTAATCGGATTTTATAGATTTGTACTTAGAAACGCTCTCCTCACAATATGACATGCCCCGTTTTGTAGCTTTGAGTGAAAGGAGGTAACTTTTTTTCTTCTTTTTTTTGCGGTGCACAAAAGGTAGACTATAGATTGGAAAATTTAATGGGAGTGCTACAAATAAAGGCATAGGTACAATCCCACATCACATTCTCATGAGCCACTGAGGTAGTAATCATCGTGAGACTGTCATCAATAATAAGTCCCATGGCTCAGCTGATTAGTCACTCAACATCACCACTACCCCATCTCCTAATGAAAAACCAACGCCAAGCATCATCTTGGAAACAGAAAGAGAAAAGAAAAGCATACACAAAAAAAAATACCATTACTTTTGGTTGCCATAACATGCCTTTTTCTGAAAGAACCTAGCACGCAGATGGCTCTGTTACTGTGGAAGTAACAGCAGGCAATCCCGCTGCCAATGAACTCATCAGAATTCTACCGGAGAAACGGTTACGGTTGACCACGCTGATGTCTTACACATCATGGCATGAAGAGATGCTATTTTCTTCTGCAACCACAACTCATTCTAAACATATGCAATGACCAAATTCTTATCTGAGGAGCATAATAAACAATTTATCACCATGAAATACTCCACAGTAGGCCACTGGATGCTGCACAGGAAGCTGACAGCATGTACGGAAGCATGGAGACAGTCATGTTTAGAATCATGAATATTTCTCTCCAGTATCATTTTACTGCTTTAAAGTTTGGTACTCTTGGATTCCAGTAGCGCGTGCACTGATTTAATATGAATCAAACTCATCAGGAAGTTGTGAAGTTCTTCACATCCAACAACCAGCCGAGCTCTGCTGAGCAGATGTTGCGGCTTCTGAAGATGAAGAAGATCTGATGGGCCGGCAGATTTCAGAGCAGACAAAATGAGACTTTTCCCATTTTGGGATTTTCATTTCTTTACATTTTTACATCAAAGCATGACAGCCTGTTAGGGTCACTCAGAAGAAAGAAATAAACTACAGATTGTTTTGGTTTTGTCAGGAGCGGCGGAGAAGGAGGCAAACCCAGAGCGCAGACTCATCACGAGTAACTTAAGAAAACTATTTAATTGAAATAAAGAAACAAACCAAAAAGCTGACGTGGCAGCAAAAGCTAAACATAAATACAAAACACTATTAAACGACGCAAATACGAAAAGCGAAACACGAGGGGAACTAGAGCAACACATGAAAACCAGAAGCGATAATGGACCAGTGAGTCAGTGGAGGAGAAGACCAGACTTTAAAGAACAGAGGGTAATTAGGAGAAGTGGACACAGGTGGAATAATTACAGAAAAACTTAAGGCAGGTGAAGATGGGCGTGACAGTGAGACAAGAGATAAGAGAACGACTGAGGAGAAGTGAAATGATGACAGAAGCACAAGACAAAAACCCAAACCAAAAGGAAACCAGAAACAGAAATACTAAAATAGCACAACAAAACCAAAATCCTCACAGGTTTGTTTCTCGGTTTCAAGAATAAAGTTGTAACGTTGAGATTAAAGTCAAAATGTTGACAATAAAATTTTAATACCATTTCAAGAATAAAGTATTTTAGAAATAAGGTCGAGCCTGAGGAAGCAACCTCCTTTGTGCTCCTGAATCCTGTGGTATTTTTGTTTGTTTTGTTTTATGTTGAAAGGCAGACAATCATATATTTGCCTGTGTGTGTAGGTGTGTGTGTGTGTGTGTGTGTGTGTGTGTTTGTCTGTTAGTAAAATATCTCATGAACCGGTGGATGGATTTTAATAAAACACTCAGAAAGAAATCATTGGATGTAGATCTACAACTGATTAATGTTTGGAATCACCCTGATTCAAGATGGCCACTACAGCTGATCAACCGTAGCAAACATAAAAATGGCTATAACAGCACTTTTTACAAATATTGCGTAAAAATTTGGTGTGGTGGAAGCTGAGAGTCATCCTCAATACATACTCGGAGCGCTAACAGATCATACAACATCTCTGTTTAAAACTTTGGCATGAAGGCAGCAGATGATATGCATTCCTTCATGGGATGCTAGTTTTTAATTATTATTTTAGCAGAGGGTTCTTGGTTCACATTTAGTGGGTAAACTACAAAATAACATGCAATGCATTTTCTTGAACCAGTCTGAGGAGGTT
>JAOXNZ010000177.1:17992978-18008468 GCA_028566095.1 Kryptolebias brasiliensis | reverse complement strand
CAGCTAAAACACCAGAGACTGTTTAGAATTATTAAAAAAAAATTATCAGTAAATATAAATACAGTAACTGTGCATTCATTACTACTTGTGCTGTTCTGCTCTTTGTGAAGTAACGTTGAGATCCTGACAAGCTGATGGTAGTAATTATTTACTTGGGTTATTAGCCTCCTGAGCAACACATTCTAATCCTTCACAATGTAATATTGTCTTATCACCCACCCCATGCACATCATGATTACTTTGAGACTTTCATTAAAATCCATCTAGAGCACATATGTCAAACTGCGTTCCTCAGGGGCTGCTCTCCCGCATGTTTTAGATATGTTCTTGCTTTAAAACACTTGTTTTAAATTAATGACTTGTGGACGTGCTTCTGGAGAACTTGATGATTTGGTGAGGAGGTAATTAAACCATTTAAATCAGGTGTGTTGAACAGGAAAACCTAAACCCTCCAGGACAGTGGCGCTTGAGTCCTGGAGTTTGACACCCCTGATCTAGAGGTTCGTGAGATTTTTTGCCAACAGACAGACAAATGAGCCTACACACGAAGACACAGGCAGTTACAAGACTGCCTTACTTTCATGTCAGCGGGCGATAATGAGAGGGAGATTTGACCTAAAAGAACGTGTCTAGGATGGATCACGCTGCATGTGTTTCCATGATTCTACCAACAGGTGTCAGTGTTCCCGCACCCTTGTCCAAAGTGAGCCAACATCCTTTCACCACCTTGTTCAACAAGTCAATCCGGTCTCCCTTCACCTACCCCAAACGACACACTAGCTGGTTGAACTGCAGCAGGCTCCTGCAGTCCTGTATACGCAGTGGACCCCGCGAAAGGATGATCTCCCGGTCTTCAAAGGATATGTCTGTGAGTGGTACCTTTAACGCCCTTCAGGACAGAGGGAAGATTTTACAAGACAGTAAGTTATGGACATCCAGATCAAGCACAAGCAGATGATCTGATATTACTCAAAGTCACTTCTGCAAACACATCTACGTGCACACTTACTTGGCCATGAGTTTTCTGACATTCTTGGCAAACAGAGCAGGGTTTTCCTTCTCTTCCTCTGACGGATAGTAAACAGGCAAGTACTAAAGGACACAGTGAGAGAATGTCAACTCAATTCTCCTGCCATGTCACAAAACTGAGCCACAATGTAAAAATACAGAGAAATAAAAGATACAAAAACTTTAAAACGAGTTTTATTGACTTCGTCTTACACAAACTCTCACCTCAATCTCTACTGAATTATGAGGTTGGCACAAAGTGAGCCATAAGATCTTGAACCTGGAAGATAGAAAAGTTATTTATGTCTAAACATGACAAGATGTATGATGTTCTACACAGTTTGATGTTCTTTTCCAGTGGGAAATGGGTCATATTGTAACCACTTATGTAACAGAGAAGCTGCATGCTGTACATGATAAAGAGGGTGAAGATGTGGAGAAGGAAACTTACGCTCCAGGACCTTGCCACGTCCACGTGATGGTGTCCTGTACAGACAAAAGAAACAACATAGAAGACACTCAGAAACTTCACACACTGCTGATTAATATTGAGATTTGTTCAGATTACACTGAGACACAGTTTATTAAGTACCTGAGATTACACGTTAACTGTTAAAACTAGCTCAACATTTAGTAGCTCTGATGTTACACCTTTACTGTCCAGAAATATTTCATTTTCAAAGGAATTGCAGAAACAATTTTTTATCCCCGATGACCAAAAATTTGATATCCAAGTCTAGTGAAGTCAGATGAATGAAAAGTCCTAGAAGTGGATTGCTCTAAAAATCTTTTGATTTGTGTATCAGTGTTGTGATTTAAATCAAAACAAATCAACACAATACAATAAATATGTGATATTTTATACGGTATTGTCCCCTTAGGGAAGTTGACCCAATATCTAGCTTCACAAACATTTCAGGAATAAACAGCATAGGCAAATGTACATAATACAAAGATAATGCCCATTTAGGATCATTATAAATCTCATAAAAAAATACATATGTAAAGAGGAAAAAAGGACTATTGCACAACTTCTAGTACAGTACCTTTTTAAGACTAGCAGCTGATTTTATTGCACCACCTTTGACACATTTTTATTGTTAAAATATTTGAATTAATAATGAAATTAAATGAAAATATTTAAATCCAGAACAGATTAATTAATATAGCAATGCAAAGTACTGTTCTTGATTTGATCTGAGTGTGGTAAAACTGTAACAATACTGAGAAATATTGCTACATATTCCACAGTGATGCAAGCAGCCTATATTCCGTAAAAATAAATAAAAAGTTAAGCTCAAGATGATTTGGAAATTTGACATGAACTTTACCAATAGAGTAACAATAACTTTGGATATCAACACTACATGGAATGTATCTAAAATACCACAAAGTGAGTGGAAAAGCACATACAAGTCAAAATTAGTTATGCACATGTGGCACATGTAAGGTTTTGGCTTAAGGTTTAATAGAGTTATTTTAAACTGAAAGTGGCAAAAAAAGCTAAGAGAGCAATTACACATAAATGTGATGACAGCAAACTAGCTGGTGGAGAGAGAAGAAGCTGAGGGGGAAAAGGACTCTGGTTAGTGCAGCTTGCTTTGTTTTGTGGTTCCACTTGTCACTGAATTCAGCACAGTGGCTACATAAAGAAACAGGAACAAAAGCTTTCTAGGAAAACAGACATAAAAAACTTGGTAATAAGAACTGCTTCATTTATGAGAGAGTGAGGACAGGCGCTGGCAGAGAGACACGACACTTGTCTGTGCACATTTGTGTGCCCATGTGTGTGAGTCGAGGCCATGATGGAGTGACGGGGGGGGATGAAATATCATCCCACTAGAACATGAAGTCATTCAACACAAGAGGGAAACACACCCCTGACACGAGAAACAGAAACCATTACGTCACAGGTGTGTCTGGAAAGACAAAGCGGATGGACAGGTGGAGGCAAGGCAAACGTGAAGGCCATGGAGCAGGCAGCAAAAATGACGAAAGGAAAGTGGCAGCAGAAAGTAGAGTGGTATCAGGGAATTTACCAAATTGTTTAGGTACCGTAGTACCACTGGTTGCACTGGGAGTCCTGGGATGAAAGCACCTATGAAACACAAGAGGAAGGAGATGGTGAGATGGTGAGGGGATATACACGAAATGAAAAAAATAAAAAGATAAAAAGCTGCATTTTATTAAATTAATATACCTATAAAATGATTAAGACTGCAAAACAAGCACCATTTATGAACACTTTTAATCAAACCTTAATTTAAAATATTCTCAGACATTTAATTACCCATACACCAAATTGCATTGGGATTTCCTGCAGCTCTTCAGAATAAAATAAGGAATAATATGAATCAGTTATAAAAAACAATAATTTACATCCCACTGTGGCCCATAAAGAGACAAAAACACTACTTTAATTTGGATATCCTTTGTTATCTGTGCCTGCTACCGTGGTTACCTGGGGTATCTTTATTTTATTTAGCTAAGAAGTTGATGAAATTGTCAAAACTGAAAAAAAAATATATATATAGAGCGAACAAAGAGAAAAGGGACAAAGAGGCCTTACTGGCAGAAATCAAACTCAATTGCAAATAAAGTATAAAACCAGACAAATCCATATGCTGATCTGAATTACTGACCAGAGGAGCTGCCTCTGCTCACATCACTGCACAATGAAAATATTTTTATAAAATGACCAGATGCAGCAGTCTCAGAGTTACAAATCCATGTAATAATGCATGAGTGCATTTGAATTGCATGTATGCAAAAACTTGTATGTAAAATTCTTTACAAAGCTATAAATAATTGATATCCTGTTGACGACAGGCAAGCTAAAAAGCTACAACAGTATTAATTGGTGGAGAAAGACCTACTCAAGCTATTGTGGGTCCTTTGAAAAGCTTCAAATATTTTTTTCTAACGCTTCAAACAACCTCAAAATGCTGCAGCTAATGAGCCACTCCATGAGGCAATCTACAAAGAGCTACTACTGTATAAAAGAGAAAAGTTTCTTGGTTTTCATCCGCAGATGTCAAAGAATGTGGACTATTTTACCAAAAGTGCATAATTAGCGGTTTCATTTGAGAGTCAGTGGGTCTTGAATGCAAAACAGGCACTTTTTCTGTGCCAATCATAACTGCATAATGATCCTTTTGCACTGAAACCAGTTTTTTGCCGTTTTAAAAAAAGCTTACAATTAGTCTATTTTGACTCCACTTGCTTTACTTGCAATAAGTTACTCCGTCCATTTATCCCAGGTCTTAGGTCTCAAGGATGCTGCTATGAACAAAACTTATGAGTGTACAGAAACTCAACATTAACTTAAAGATGCTCAGGACATTTGTTAGGCTGAGGGGAGCTGCATATTCGGGAAGAAAAATATTTTAGGGTCTTTGTGGATTTGAAAGTCTGTTTCAAAAGAGTTTGTGCCGCATTTTTGACAATTTCTGCTTTAACTGATATGCTAGGATTTTAGGACTAAAAAAAAAAATATTTAAAAATGCATTTCAAATCAGTGGCAAACTCAATGCCTTCAAGGTTTTCAGAGAAGCCCCTGAATGGACTCAAGAATAAAAGTTTAATTTTATTTCAATCATTTCTAAGAAATAAAAGACCATGTGCATATTTTTGGGCCCAGCTGTGGCACACTTAAACACTGGTTTCTACAAAGATTCTACAAACCTGCATTAGCATTCCCCAGGCAGTACACAGTGCAATAGCCCTGCAACCATTATACCAACAGAATAAGAAAAAGTGTTGACTGTCACTTAGTATATGTAACTATCTGTAAAACAGTGTGTCATTAACAGGTCCTAAAAGTGTGGGAATGCTGTTTCTTAATAAGGTAACCTGATCATTAAAAATAAAGGTGAAGCTAACAGCTTGTACACCAGAGGAAATAATTAGTGTTGTCCAATGGGTAGACTGAAATATGAATTTTACGTGAAGCAGCTGCTGTATACAACAAGGAAACTCTACTGTTTACGCTTAAATGACGTCTAACGTTTAAAAACAAAGTATGATTTTTTTTTATGAAAACACTTGGAGCATAAAAGCGATCTGTTAACGCCATCTGAATAGTGATCAAACTATAAAAGAGTCCAGACATGAAGAAAAGGGTGAGAATAAAAGAGATAAAAGGCTGTTTGAAATGGGAGAATAAGTGGTGGTATCTAAAGAGCACTGGTGGCTCAAGCACATTAACACAGAAACAAAAATGGCTGATGAGCTGCGCTGAGAACCAGTAATGGGACATAACAGGAGGCGTGTCCAGAGAGGACTGGCAACACACTGCAGAAACATTAAGCTGGGTTAACACACACACCCCTACAAAGACAAACACACAATGAAAGCAGGACAGACCCATGGGGCTTACTGGGAATGACGGAATTACAGACTGGAAGGAAGGGGATTAGAAAAAGCTGGCATTGGACAACGACTGACAACACTCACTCACTCACTCACTCACACACACACACACACAGGGTGTGAGCGAGGAGTCCAAATAAGAAATGGGTTAAATTTCTATGCACCCTGCAGGTTCAAAGTAAGACACCAAACCTCCCAACCTACTGGATCTACAGATTATAACATGACCTGGCATCTACACTTGGACCTGGCAGCAGCAGACACATTCATTCATAATTATCTGCATGTCTAGGCACAGAAAATGAAATGAACACAAAACTTTTTAAACAAACACACCCACAGCTGGAAATCAACGAAACTCCTATGAAAATCCAGTTCTCCTTCGATTTAAAAGATTTATTTAGTTTGGCAAAACCAACTCCCTTCAGGACTGGACAAAAGAAAAATAGAATGATTAAAAACCGAAAAGGGAAAATGAACATCCAATATCCGTGTATTACTATATACACACAAAATAAAGTGAAGTAAAGCTCAAAGAAGTGGAGAGTTTTAAAACACCTTCACTTTGGAAAGTTTCAGTTTTTACCACCATAAGCTCAGTTCATGTGTGGACATAAGGTACAAATGCAGGAAGAAATCTCAGTTATTATATAAATATATAGAGTAGTGTAGACGAGGACTATAACAAACACCAAAAAATACATTGTCTGACAAAATAAATAAAATGAGTATTTTAGCACTAAAATGGTAATACCCAGAGTTATCAGCTGAAAACTTGACACGATCAACTGAGGTTGAAGAATTTTTTAGGTCCTGTCTTAAGTCTTTGCTGATTTTTCCTGTTTCTTACAGATATGACTTTCAGATACAGTTCATGTGCTGTAATTAGGTTTTTTGTGCGTTTTTGATCCAACACTTCTTTTATCCTTCACTTGTCCTCTTTCCTCATTTTTTTAATTACACCCTGAACAATCTGCCGTTGTGTTCAGGTACAAGGACTGGAAATAACAGGATTAAAAACAGGTCAAGTCCAAAGCAAAACCTTAAAAGACGTTCAAAAACCATGATTAAATGCTTATCAAGACCAATGCATATAAGACATGAGATGGTTATTATTGGTTACCCTCAAACCTCACTTGTTTTATTGCTTACACTGATCAACCTCAACTCTAAAAACCACCAAACTAGTTTTGTGTAGAATCAAACAGCTCTGACTCTTCACAGGAGTAGAACAAGATTGTCAAGAACCTCAGGAGGCACCGAGGGGACAAATAAGCACCAAAAGTGTTTAACACAGATCAAAATGTTTTGCTGTCTTAAAGTACAAACGGTTCCTAGTTAGCTAATAGGTATTAGTTTGCTAGAACGTGATCCTACCTGCATATCCAAATATTGAGCAAACTGAGATTGCGATGATAAGTCTGGATGAAAACTATGTAGAAATATGTACAAATGCTTTCATGTAAAAACAAGTTTGATGCATTCAATTTACAGGTAAATGATTGAAAAGATATTAAGAAAGGAAAAGCTGTTTTGTTACGATTTCCTTCAAGAACCCACATGGTCACATAGTCAGGGTTTTACGCATCAACACACAAAACAAGGCAATGTGTAATCTGGTTTTATGATTGGTATAAAGCCTGGAAGGAACGGAAAACATACCAGCCTTGAATAAGATGAGACTTGACCTGTTGGTGCACGTACCCTCAGGGAATATCATGATCTGGAACAAGGAAACACAAACTCAAACGTGAATGCACACACAAGGACATGCATTTTACTTTCAGTGATTGCTTCAGTTTTATTTTGACACAAGTGCATTAATCATTGCCCTAACCTACTTACAATTAACTAGTAATGTTAGTTCAAATCTGATCTGTATTTGTAAATAAATCAGTTCGTAGTGTACCTGTGGCCATTCCCCTTTAGACTCGGCCCTTCGTTTGATCTCCTCCACAGTTTTTCTTCTCGAGTCCTGATCAGACCGAACCACGAACACGGGCCTGATGTAGCTGATCAAAGCTGGGGAGAGACAGATTTAGGAAGCCAACACAACAGAGAAAACACAATAATAAATCAGATTTGTTGCGCATGGCGGAACCTCATACACGACAAACTTTATCTTGTGAAATCTTAAAACGGTTGGAAAATTTCAAGCTCTGTCAGATTCAAACTATGATCACTGACCCACATTGTTCTGCATCTATCAACAAGTCAAAGGAGTATTCTAAATTTAAGATTTCTTATACAACACATGCCCAAAGAGTTGCTGAATTAGGTAATATGTTAATAAAACATAATGCAAATGAAAAAATGGTCAAATATTTTAAATACTAAAAGTAATCCGTTTTAAATAGATGTTCTTCCTGAAACAACTCTCTCAACATCATGAAAATGAGAAAAAATAATATTTCTGTGCCTATGAACATAACATGTTTACTCAGTCCATCGCTTCTCTTGCTTCATATTGCATTTGATAGTGCTCACTGGATGACAGGCCTAGGTCCTGCTTAAGGAAGCGATTGAAGCGGTTTCCACAACAGATGGTCTGTTTTAAAAGCAGTACTGGCTGAGGGGAGAAAGTTCATCACCACTCAGAACTGGTTTTAATGGCTTTTGCGTTTCTCAGATTGTTTTGTAAGGTTTATGTTGTGCTGCACTGTCTTAATGAAACAGCTTTTTTGTTTTGCTTTTTGGCAACAAACGCTGAAAGTCTTCCAGCAGGTCACAAACTCCTTACCTTTACTTCTCAAAACTCAGCTGCTGTTTAAACCAAACCGTGTTAATGATCTGCTGAGAAATAAATATAATTACCTTTTTATTATTCATTTCCCATTATTGCCAAAGGGTTGACGCTAATGTCCAAACACTGCTTGTACTTTCCAAGTTAACAGAAAGGCTAAATCCATTGGACTACCTTTCTAAGGCTTGCTTCTGGTTAGCTGGTTACAGCTGAACTGAAATCAGATCTCAAAAAATTGACATTTCATGTATGTTATTTAGTCAAACACATCCACACAACATTGCAGGGACCCGTTTTTTGACCTAAAAGTTAAATAAACTGTTTTTAGCGTTTTAGTCAATTTCTGAAGTGGGTGATTTGTGGGGCGGAGTTGCTGTCCTGGGTTCATGGCGTGCGCTGTGTCCCGACCGAACCAAGAACGCCGCTACTGTCCAGTTGTTTACTAGTGGAAATGGAAGAAGAAGCCGTTTTTGAACACAAAGAAATGCCACGACCAAACCAGTATGAACCTGAACAGACGGCTGGATCTCCGGAATCAGTTGAAAACTTGTCAGATTCAGATTCTGATGATCACCAGGACCGTCATGGCCGACAAAACAACGCGCATAACAACCGAGTCGGGACCGTGAAACTGTGAGAACAATTACCCCCATATCGTTGTCACAACATAAACACGGCAGGAGAGAGCTAATGTTGCTAACTCGAAGCTAACCCAGTGCTAACTGGATGCTAACTTGTAAACAATGTGAGCGCGCTTCAGAGTAGCGTTTATAAACTCTCACAGCAGAGTAAACTAATCAACAGCAGTTTCAGACTCTGACATTTGTTTAATCACACATGGATTGTTTATATTTTCCTCACTAACTGCTCTGCTCTGAATCACAAACTGATCTCAGGCTGTCGGCCTGTAAGCAGCTCAGACCTTTAATGACAGCGAGCGTTCACGTCACGTTTGAAGTAAAACTACATGTTTCTTGTCTCCTTCTCTGTGGAGATGTCCTCCTCTCCATTTGTCTTTCTTTTAAAATTAAAAATAGTTAGGACTGCTGCTGGCAAAAGGTCCTGTGTTTTTGGCGTGAAGCCAGTCCACGGCAGTAATGAGGGTCGGAGGGTTTAGACACAACAAGAAGGTAACAAATCCATGCCTCAATATTTTTATTCTGTTAGACAATTATGAATGTGAAACTTAGCCACCATTAAAGTATAATGTTCTTGAATTCAAAGGGTACAATTGTGTAATGTGAATACTTGGTGAGTTTGAGTCAAACTTGATGTTTTTGTCTTTAGTGCTGTGGACACACAAATCGATAAACACTCAAGAAGAAAAAGTTTAGGCCTCAGGCCATTGTTGACAAAGAACTTTAGCTGCAACTAGACACCATTGAGACCATTTCCTTACACCCAAAATATTAGGTTTCTGCACTTTGAAGTTAAATTACAGAGAATGAATTCAGCAAAAGCTATCTTAGAAAACTTAATATCTATTGTTATGATTACCATTCATTTTCTAGTTCATTTAAAAATATATTTAACTTTATTTTGGAAAAAAATGCTTCAATGCCTTTATGTTTTTTATATTTAGGTCTCAAACAGTTATTGTTAAGGCAGACAAAGTAGCCGGGATTTATTCTCGAGTCAGTGTTTGCAATAACACTTTAATGTACAGTACAGCCTCAAAAAGATGACTGTTTTTAACAATAACACTGAGGTATCACATTAAACATTAATGCAAAGACATTTTGCTTTGCAGGTGTGCTTTATATTATTCTCTCTTTTATCTGTACTCTTCTTTCTTGTTTTTTCTTTCGGTTTTCTGAAGTTAAAATGAAAATGCATACGACTTACTGCCCCAGACTGGTATGCTCCTGCTCTCCTGTTTGCCGACTATAGAGCACATCATCATGGTGACTGGGATGGCATCAAAGTAGGACGAATGTGGCGCCACGGCGAGAATAGGAACTTCAGAGGGCGGAGCTCGGTCCCCTTTCACCTTGATCCAATGGAAACCGCCGCAAAACCACATGGCTCGCATGATGGCCCAAATACAAAGATGAATAATTCTGATGGAGGAGATGGTTTAGATTCTTGAAAGGTTTCATCCAGCCATTCAAATTCATACACCGAGCTACACAAATGGTTATGTAAATACATATTGTAACAAACCAAAACTCTTTACAAAAAGATCCACAAATATTTATTCTGTAAGTCAAAAAAAAAAACCCAACATGTTCACATCAAATAGGCTCATGCAGACACTTAATTTAAAATCATGCTGACATAATTTTCAACAGACATCAGTGAGCAACAGGCAGACCAAAATAAAAGCGTGTTTCTTTGCTAAGCTCTGGTTACTTGTATTTGGCAGAATTTTGAAAATGATGACATGTTTTAGAGGCACATTCTTGTTCAAAGCCTTTCTATCAACATTCACCAACACACCTCCTCCACCACGACTGTGGCTCAACGACTGAATCCGAGCGTCCCATGGAGGCTGTGAAGGCGAAGGGCCACGCCAGCAACATCAGGAAAGACACGAGCAGCAGCCGCACGGGGAAGACTGTGACTGACATCAGTCCAATCTGGACACAGAGAAACGAC
Organism: Kryptolebias brasiliensis; assembly: GCA_028566095.1. Lineage (NCBI taxonomy): Eukaryota > Metazoa > Chordata > Actinopteri > Cyprinodontiformes > Rivulidae > Kryptolebias > Kryptolebias brasiliensis. The sequence continues at coordinate 17,997,748 of JAOXNZ010000177.1, read as the reverse complement.
ACAGGAAGATATCAAATTACCAAAATCTGGTGTTCGCTGTGACACTGCTGTAGCTGTTTAGCTCAAAAACAATTACTCAGACGTGTACAAGACATTACTACACAGCGGAGACATTTTTTTTGTATATCCTTGAGACTGAATAGGAAGAGACTCACATTCCATGTGAGCCTTCCGGAAGGAACAAACCATCCAGCTAATAACACATTCCAGATGAGAAGTACGTTGAGAATGAAGTCATTCAAAATAAAGTTAGGTTAACTATCAGTACGAGTTAACGTCAGATACAGAAAACATGTTTAGGGGACAAAAAGCAAACAAAAATCAAAGGATCCTCAAATGTATCATTTTATTCTGCAAGAACCTCTGTTCTCACAAGTTCCGTTTGTACAGTATTTAATGGTGTTTGTCAGAACCTTCTTTGACTTGGATTGCTAACCAAAGCAAAACTGATTCACAGCAAAGGCATGTGTGTAATCCAGGGATTTTCTCTAACTGTTCACCCTGACACGTTACAGTTCACTTCTTTCAAGAGGGTTGTTTTTTTACAGGAATCTACTTCTGCAATGCACTAAAATAAATCAACTGGAGAAACACAATCATTTAGATGTGAAGCAGCCAAAAGAAACCATTGAACTTTGTTGTTAGCGCTCTGGCGATTTGTGAAAACCACTTATGTTCACCTCTCTTATATAGCTAAAAATAAGACTTACAGTTTAAAACTCTGTGACTAAATATTAGTGCTGCTTGCTTGGTGTCGTTATAAAATGATTCATCAGACGGTATTTTTTCAGGAGACTTTCTAGTTACCAAATGAACCACAGTAAAGCAAAAATGTATGCCAGCTGAGTGAAAACCAGGATGGTAAGATAAAAATCCTAATAAAGCCGATCAGACGAAACTCTGAAACATCTTTTACACAGTGAGAAGTCTCCAGTGCTGTCCTTTTGTCTTTCTGATAAAAGAAGAAATAATCTTCAGTTCCAAAAATCAATGATGTGGTCAGCATCCAAAACAAGGTCCCATCAATAAATTTTGCTTTAGGGCCAGAATCTTTCCAATCAGACAGTGCAGGGACCAGCCTTTGATTAGCCATTTTTCTGGTAATTATGACCAGGCTGTTTTATTTGGCATTTGCCATGCTGTTTACTTCTTTAAAGGTGTCAGACAACTAACAACTAACATGAGGGTTTAGAGTTAGACGTTAATGCCTGAAGCACAAAAAAACAGTGTATTGCTGAAAGACAGGGATTGGTTTCCTTTCATTTGTCAGATTTTTTGCAATCAAGCTCATCTTTTGCTTACAGACTTTACACTTCTTACACACTTTACACATTAAAAATTTGCAATTTTGGTCTTCTTTCACCCAGTCTGCCTCTCACTGCTACAGGACTTGTTATTTTCTCTCAAACCCCCTCAGAGCGCAAACATCCAAACTATCAATGACCTCTATTATTGAGCTCAAAATTCTCTCTTCAAAACTAGAAGTTTGTTTGTTTTTTTTATTTAACTTGTCCTATCTCCTACATAAAAGATTCAAATTTATAGCATGCCAGCCTTTCACTGATTTTAAACCCTTTGACTGAGTGTAGTGCAGATTTTGCATACATAAAATGGCAAGCAATAAACTGAGGAATCCCACAGAACAGGAAATGGCCATTTTTGCTCTCCCCAAATAGTTAAAGATAAAGAACTACACAAGACACAAAGAAAGACAGCTCTATCATAATCCTCCATCGAATGACTTTGCTAAAGAAGCTGAAACTTAATGGTTCAAGCTAAAGCTTAGCAGCAAAACACTAGCTAAAAGCTAAATGTAGCAAAAGGCTACCTAGAAACCGAAAGCTGCAAAATACTGTCAAAAAACTGTCAAAAAACTGGAAAAACGTAGAGCAGATTTCACGGAGAACAATGTTTTTGAAGGAACTGTCAGAGATATCAATGTGTTTCTGTGGGCAAAATGTTAGGAAAATGTATAAAAGCTACAAAAAAAAAAAGAATAGAGAAAAATTTAAAATAGGACAACAATAGAAATGCTGAATCAGCATTCACAATATTATACCACCAGAAAGTTAAAACTTTAAATTTCTGCCTTTTCTTCACTTTGTCACATTAATAATTCAACATTTCTTAATTCTTTCCTAACTGAGCCCTTCAAGTCATTTGGGCAGAAAGATTACATCTTTCAAAAACTAAAAATACCATAGAAGACTAAAAATCATAATCTCAGGACTTCTTATGTTTTAATTTTATGTGGCCAGAATGTGACTTCATTTCAAGTCTAAACTGTGCTACTTACTGTAATAATGTGTACTGAAACCTAACAGAGGAGACGAGCAGACAGCTGTCGGATCCGTGGTTGTTTCTTTTCCGGAGTATGTGACATGTGGTGGTGTGCATGTACTATCATGGCTTCCAGTGTGAGCTCAGACTGTGTGAGATCTTAAACTGCTTCCTCCTGACTGTCCAGCCTCTGTTCAACCTGTTCACTTCACACCAGCACCTTAAAGTAATCTCCGATCCCAAGGGTATCCGTCCCTCTGAGCGTCCCTCACTCTTCGTACAGATTTGCTCAGCTGCACGTTCACCTGTCTTTACAATCATCTGCTGTTTGTCACTACTCTTGGGACTCGTATCTACGCTCCCCCTCCCTTCCTCTGCCATCTTTCCATGTCTCTATTCGGAGGACCCAGGTGCACGTTTCAGACCTGCTTTAATAAATTAATGGCAGTGGGGTTGATTTATGATATTCAAAAGCGCTTCCTGATTCTCCGACCCCTCAGTGGTTGTGCGTCATCATTGGAGCTTAACTGATCCATCTGGGAGGATCCGCTGACATTTTCTCAGGAGGTGGCATAAAAATGAGCTGGGGTGGGGCACAAATTATCCGTTTTATAGGACCAGATGCAGATTAACGGCATCTGATTAGAGATTTGCAACAGAAATACACTTCATTAATGTTGTCCACAGTCTGGTACCTTACAACCATTTATTACAGAATTATTATTCAGCTGTTCAAGAGCAGGCACCCACATTTACCTGATGACTGGGTTTTAATATCTTACCTGCTCTAGATGGCTCTTTGAACGACCTCAGCTCGGAGAAACAAAACGTAACTGGATTGACGAGCTAATGGCTAGTCACAGTGGTGCCAAGACCAAAACGGACTGCTGCTGTCCTCAAACAACTAGTTTCAATGTCATAGCAGCTCATGTAAACAGATTTTATAAACCTTTCTATCACACCCCATTATTATTTACACTTAATTCTATGATTGATTGCTGCTGCTGTTGGAGCTTGCAATCTGACTGCCAAATTTTTTTTTTTTTTGCAATTTATGCAAGCATTTTTTTTTAATCCTTTGCAATACTGATATTGCACACACTGATATTGCAATGTCAATATATTTTTGATATATTGGGAAGCCCTAATTTTAAAGCATAAAATCCCTTCAAGTGAGAGGATGAGCGATATGAGGACTGAGCTCTGGGTTTAAATTAAATTAAACAATGGTTGTTTATAAAGGCAGCAAATAGAAATATTTTTAAAAATCAGTGTAGGAATTTATCTTCTCCTTTTTACAATGACATAATAGTGCCAGTCAGAAGAGAAACAACTTTTTTTTTGTTTCAGAGTTTTGATATTAAAGTCAAAATGCTGGGAATACAGCCAAAAAAAGCATTTAAAGACAAAACTTGAGGAAACAGATCCCCTTGTGCTCATGAACCCAACTGTATTAGCTCTGTTATTAAAATAGTGTGAAGGCAGAATCACCATTCATACTACTGTTTTCCTGTTTATGCTGTAGTTTCTTGGATTTAAAAAGTTTGTGCTATTTTTTTAAACTATTCAAATATTAAAACATTCAACTTGATCTGGAATAGTGTTCTATGACTTGTTTTTTTGTAATTTTTTTCAAAATATTTAACTTTATTTACACAATTTTCCCCTTAGATAGAAATTGAGATCTCTTCAATTTCTTTAAAAACCAAAATTCTCCTTGACATCTGCATCAGCGTACCGTCTCTATGCTCCTTTTAGCTACCGTTTCACTAACTTTAGCTTGTAGAGACTATTTTGCTCAGCTTAGCTTTTATTCTGCTCGTTTTAACTAATAATTCAGCTTCCTCTTCAGCAGTCATTCAGCTCTATGCATTTTCAAGCTTCTCAAGTTATTGTATCTGAGCGTTATGGGTTCAGGTAGACTACAAAATAACACAAAGCATTTCATTTGAACCACTCTGAGGTGTGGTCTTTATTACTGCTAAGGCAGCCAAATGTACAGAACTTCCTTCAATCCTTCACAATAAGAGTCTCAAACATATGCATTGAGTGATGACGTCAAAGTAGCTCTCTAAGCATCTAAATCCTATAAAAAGCTTCTTCTTCTTTTCAGGTAAAACTGCTGGGAATTTTGAGAAATCGTTTACATTCTTTTATGTACAGCTCCACATGTACGTTACAGTGTTTGCATTAAAAAATTACTTTTTATTCTAATCTATTTTAAGTTTAAAGTCACTACAAAACATCTGCCTTATTCTAGGTCTTTGTGCCAAGGATGAATTGGTTTTAGGTTCCTCTATTAATCTCAAACTAACAACTTTATTATTTTCTTCATTTTGACTTCGTTGCTGAAATACTATTTAGTTTTTGTCCCCCTTTCCCCCCTTAGCTGACTTGATAGTTTTGTTTAACGTACCCACTTTTAAATCAAAAATTTTACTCTCAAAGTTGAATACATTCTACACTAATTTTATAGCCATGACACATAAT
>JAOXNZ010000177.1:17987978-17990478 GCA_028566095.1 Kryptolebias brasiliensis | reverse complement strand
CCTTAAAGACTATACAAGGCTCTTCTCTGTCACACACACACAGTTACACACTGATGAACACATCAGAAGCAGGGTGGGGGCTAAATGTCAAAATGCTCATGGACACTCTGACATGTGGACTGGGGGCAGCTGGTGATGACCTTCCAGTTGTCACCAGGATTCAGCCTTAGTTTGTCACGTGCAGCACTGGCTGTTTCGTTGCCCTTAAAACAAAGTAATCCAAACCACAGAGTGGGCCATAATGTTTATTTTCCGCCACTGATGCTCTAAATCGCTAAAACCCCAAAAGATACTACTCAACTGGTGATTTACGTGAGGTTTTTTGCTTGTTTTTTTCTACACAAATGCTTAAAAGTCTGTTTTTGGTGACAAACATCCAGTTTTAAACCATTTGGCCATCTGCAAACACACTTCGCCGTCCCATTTCCAAGAGAATTACTCAGGAAAATGAGGGTACCGACCATGTTGAGAACATTGAAAAGCCTCAGAGGGGTATTTCGTGGACATTACTCCCACCGCCAGCAGGTGCCCAGTTAAAACTCCCATGCAAATCTGGCTGATACACAAATAGAGTGGCTTGAGATTCAACAAATGGCTGTGCGCGTTCAAACAGGAAGAAGGGTTTGGAGTTGGCACCACAGATTTTAGATAAGGCTCATAATGCAGCACAGTGGGCAGCATTAGATAATGGATGACCAATAAAGCATGGCGGTTAAAATAAAATGATAAAACTAACAGTGACTTGTGAGGCTGCACAGGTGCTCATGTCAACTGCTGCCTTTGCTTTTTTTTTTTTTTACATTCAAGACAGGAAAAATAGCATAAACCTCACAGTCAATTGATGATTTAAATGGGACAATCAAGCCCTATAGAGGCAATTAAATTATGAAAAAAAAAATTTTGTGGACTATTTACACTGAGTCCTGCTTCCCAGCACATTTCCTAGAGAGTGGTAACAATACTCTGCTCCTCTCATGAAAAGCACCTCAGGGTTTCAAGACAATGTTTACATCTCATTTCTCCAGCGCAGTGAGCTGAAGTACCACAGTGGACATTACTAAAATGTCTGTCAGCTAACGCTCTGACTCTGTTGACTGCACTACACATGCCACACATACTTGGACATGTCTCTAAATGAGGGCGTGCAACGTTTAAAGGGAAGTTTCCCTCGCGTCTGCTTTTCTTCAAGTTCTTACCTTTATTTTCTCTGCCGTGGTGAACTTCAGCTCGTGGACGAACGGGTTTCTCTCTACCACTGAGGGGTGACGGTTTGGCGTCTTCATTTTGACAAGTTAAGACTCAGACAACTAAAGAAAACTTCTCCCTCCGGTATCTCGTGACGCAGGAGCTTCTTCCCCTCCGCTGCTACCGGGCTTGAGGAGAGGGTTGATGCCGTGTGGGCGGAGCCTAGAGCAGGGCGGTTTTCTACACGCGCGTGTCAAGTTGGACACATTAAATCAGGGTCGTGGCTTCCGGTTGTAACATTTCAAACTAAAACCAAATGCCTTGTCTTGAATTGAAGACAATGCATGAAGACTGCTGATAACTGGAGAGCTAGCACTCAGACTACATGTTGGCAATCACTCTCAGCTACTACCACACCAAAGTTTAGCTCGATATCTCTAAAACTGACAGGATTATATTATATTATATTTGTGTTCGCTAAGATCACTTTGCTGTGGTGGACATTTTGAATTGTATGGACTCCAAAAGTTAATCTGTTGTAGATGTGTTTAAAGTGATAATTTCTTGGAAGTTTCATTAAAAGCCATTAAGTGATTCAGGAGATATTTTTGCTAACGCTATAGACAAACGGGCAAAAACATTATTGGTCTTTTTATCTTTGGCAGCAGGCAATGAACATAAATATTTGAGTAGAAAACTTGTTTGTCTTTTGCTGCATTATGAGATGCCTGGGTAAACAAGTGTGCAGGTATCTAAAAGTCATGTTTCCGGCCACGTTTGGTCCACCTTTTACTTTCTGCTGTTTCTTTTACTTTCTTGATGGCAGCAAGTATCCATGTCAACAAACTTCATCATGCTTCAAAGCCACAGATGGCTGATCGTCATTGAAGCCCACAGTGGACCGGTGCATCGAAACTTTGTTACAGGCCCACTGCTAGGATCAGCCAGGACGTCACATTAGCCTGTTTCACATTTCTCAGGTCAGCAGTTGGATAAGTCCCACTGCAAATCTCCAATATGTTAGAGCAAAACAAAAAACTGCAATAACCCTTCTGTTGTGTGCTCTGTACAGTGTGCACTTTTGTGATACAAAAGCACTCGAGTCTGTGTTTTATTCTTCTTTGTTCCTCCATGAGCAAATATTAACCTTTAGCAACGCAGATCCAGCTGTACCCTCAGGGCTTGTTGCCAAACATCTTTTCGCTGAGATACTGCCAGTTAATGTAAACCAGTGGAGGGCTCTGGTTGTGCCGAGGGGTCTCCCGGTGCTGGTTCTGTATCCAGCGAGCTTGGTGGTTCCCAAAGGCCTCCCGCG
>JAOXNZ010000177.1:17963454-17980188 GCA_028566095.1 Kryptolebias brasiliensis | reverse complement strand
GTGGAGTGGTCAGGGCTGATATAATTGGCCCTGGCGACTCCTGGAAGTAGGGCTTAAGCTGTAGTTAACCTCATCTCTCGTCAGACCAGAGCGGATGATTGAAGGGGAGAGAGGTGCATTGTTAAAATGAAGCATGTGAGCCGGGTCGGTGTCAGGGAGATGACTGGTTGGTCTTGCAGTCGATACGTCTGGTTAGTTCAGAGGTGATGGGTGGTTGAGTTGGAGGCATTGCCACGGGCGAAATTTTCAGATGAAACTGAGCATATGAATTGTGCTGAATTACACGGCAGTGTTTCTGTGCTGGGTTATGACTGCACGTTTTAATTATTCACTGCCCTTAAACGCATCACCCAGAATAATATACTATTCCTCAGCACTGTAACTCCAGGTTAGAAAGGTACGTTTAACCAATTTGCAGTGAGACTTGTTAAAAGGTTCCAGTTTGAGCTTTCAAATCAGCTATTCTAACACTACATCCAGCTATCCATTTTCTTTTTTTCTGCATCCTATTAGGTAGTAATTGGAGCTAGAAAATGTCTGAAGAAAATTAAATGTGCCAATGCAGCTACTGTCTGAAATTCCAACATCCATCAACTTCTGTGAAGCCCAACAGTAATTCGGGACTTACTTTGGTAATAATCTGGGCTAAAAAATATTTATGTTTTGATGTATAAACTGTATAAGAAGGGGAAAAAAAGAAACCATGATGAAAAGAAATGTTAAAACTGCTGCCAGTGGCTCATTAGGGTCACCGTGGTAACTGTGCACTGGTGTCCCACTCCCTGACAGCACAAGCAGTCAGAATTGTGGAGTAGAAAGAAAGCCTTAGACAAAGTCACTGCAGGAACAATCATTTTAAACAAATCTTTGAATCGTAAGTGGCAAGAGTGTCTGGTCGTGGCGCATCGTTATCACCCGCCGCAGAAAGGCGAAGGTGGACGATAAGGTTTTTTTCTTGTTTGTGTGTGTGTCTGTTACCAAAATATCCCATGGACTACTGGACAAATTTGAATGAAACTTGCAAAATGAAATCATCGGATGTACATCTGGAACTGATTAACTTTTGTAGTCAACCCAATTCAAGATGGATGCCACAGCCAACTGACCTTAAAAATAAAGACACAAAAGATGGTATTAGCTCTGTCAATTTTACCAATATTACCTGAAAATTCTGAATGGTAGTAGCTGAGGCAGATACCCAGCACTAACCAATTGTACAAGATCTTCGTTGAAAAACTCACACTCCGTTAGCAAAATATCTCATGAACCAGTGAATAGATTTTAATAAAACCCTCAGAAAGTAATCACTGGATGTTCATCTACAACTGATTAACTTTTAAAGTCAACCCAATTCAACATGGCCGCCACAGGTAATTGTCACTAGCCAGCACAAAAGTGGCTATAACTCAGTGTTACACATATTGAGCCAAAACTTGTTGTAGTAGCTGAGAGCTGCGCATGTTCTGAGCATAACTTATCGCAATATCGTATGTGATTGATCATAATGGTTTTTTAAAGGTTTGACCAAAACGACTACAATTCCCTCATTTCTCAGATGATCTTGGTCTAAAACTCTGGCGTGAAAAGCAGTGGGCAACATGCATCCTTCAAGGATTGCTGGCACTTTCAGTTTTTACTTATCTATCTTTACTTGTCTTCCAGTTTTGAAGAGAAGAGTTCAGCTACAATGAATATCTATGACAGCTTGAGGCATTATTGAGAGAAAACCTTCAGACCTATAGCACTGAAAAGAAAACAATGCCAACATTCTGATGTATAAAGTATATAAAAAAGTGTCAAGTTTGTGGGAATAGAAAGACTTGGCAAGTCATTTTGTAAATTTAGATAGCTTGGATGGTACTGTGTGACATCATCACACAATAAGTTGAACATTTTGTGATGAAATCTTTAAAATGTGTAAAACATTGTTTTTTTTCACAGTCAGTCTAAGATGGCAAAATGCCAGTTCAGTGACGTAAAGTCCATCTTTCTGCGACTCATTTAAACTCAATCCTACAGTGAAGCATGTCTGAGCTATAGACGCCAACTAGAGCTGTCATTTTGCCAAAATCTTGTTGTTTATGAGGAAATGTTTCGCAGTATTTTGGTGAACTGTGTCCACCCCACAATGTACTACTACTCAAAGTCCTAGTGCACTATTCCTGATCGAGCCACGTGTTTTGATGCCTGTTTAGCCTGAGCTTTTTCAAAGCTGTGAGAGGAGGAGTGAATCAAATCCCATGATGAAAAGGGAAGATCAACAACAGAATAGTAATAAGTGTGCTTCAATACATAAGTCCCTAAATACAACTAAATCTTTAATATGACATTCACTGATGGGTCAGACCAAAATAAACCCAAATTAGACTAATCACATTAAAAATGTCCTCACCACCTAACAATAGGTAGTGCAGTTAAATGCCAGTGAATTCCCTATTACGGCATCCCTCCACAATCACTCAGTCTACATAAAACATCCTCCTCTTCACGGTAATTGCCCCATTAAAATATTTCTGCTTTAAGACGTGTCACATTACAGACCCCGAGGCTCATTAAGGAGCTCCCTGCCACCAATTATCTGAGCTTCCATGTCTGGAAGCCACACTGACCCAAAACGAGCTCCTGGGCCGATCTGGGAGCAGCCCAGCCTCTTCAAATCTACACTCAGCTGTACGAGAGGCAAATCAAAAAACTGACCTTTGGTCATTGTCTGGAGGCGACTCCGTTCAGCTCCACTTTGGTCAGGTGACAGAGCCTCTGACCTTTACCATGGAAATAATGACTTGTTCTTGTGCCAAGAGCTGAGGGGGTTACCGCAGGGAGCGAGACACCTCGCAACATGTGACAGTATTTGGAGGACAGAGTTTGCACTCAGCACTTTGATAGCCCCGGAAAACCAAAGTGTGTGTGACAAGACACAAGAGACTTGGAGCTGTGAGTATATGTATGCCAGTGTGTGTGTGTGTGTGTGTGTGTGGGTAGGGGTGTGTGTGTGTGTGTGTGTGTGTGTGCAACAGAGACTCAGACAGTGTTGAAAGGCAATAGGTGTCAGACAGGAGGTGCAGAGAGGGGTAATTTGAAGATGTCAATACTTTCTGTGGAGACATTCCATGTAAAAATTTCAAAAGTAGGAATGAATACAGAAATGAAGGGAATTTCTGGCTGGAGAATTAGAAATAAGGAGGGACAAGTCTGGAATATCCAAGCAAGACGGTGTGATAAAACAGAATTTTGAACAAGAAGATGTACATAATGAAAAAAAAAGAACTTGTGGCACGATTACCAATTTTACTGTCAAATGCTGTTTTTGTTATCTATGTACTGATTAGAAGAAAAAAATGTCCTTGTTTCTATTTAGCTAATGGTGCCAAGGCAAACCTGGCATCCTTTTTACTATTCGCTCATTATTCTTCCATTTCTGGCACAATTTTAGATTTGTTAATCCTCCTACAGCTTTGGGAAGAAAAGAAAAACCCCAAAATACATTAAAACGTGCTACCTGACTGGGAATTGTGTGACAGAAGAAAGAAAATTAGCAAAAAATGCCCACTTAGACAACAATGGGATTTTGGCAAAATAATTGAAAAATCCCAGCCCTGTTTTTAGCTCCATAACTCAGAGATACTTCACAGCAGAAACATTATTCAAAGTTTAGACAAGTCATGGGAAGTTGGACTTTATGACTGAACTGCTATTTTTATTTTTTTCTGATTTTTATATTATCGCAGTGTTGGTTTTCTGATGTTTTGAGATTTTATAATAAAATGATCAACTTAAAGTGATGATGACACACAAATGTTTGAGTTGGCTACATTTTTCCAAAGTTTTGCAAACAAACCCTTCTTATTCCCACAAACTTTGCACTTCTCATACAGTTTATACATCAAAATGTAGGCATTTCTTATCTTCTTATCTCTCACTGCCGTAGGACTTATGGTTTTCCCTCAAATCTCCACAGAGTATAAAGTGCACACATCCAAACTCACATTGACTTCCATTCTATTTGAGCTCAGAATATTCTCTTCAAAACTGAAAGTGAAGGGTCTTTTTAGCTTGTGATATCTTCCATATAAAACACCGCAGACACATAAAATTTGACATACTGACCAACAGACCAACTTATAGTTGAGGAATGTTTTCAGTACGATTTATTGTTTTCACAGAGTGACTGTTTGTTTCAAGCTTATTTTCTGCTCTGCATTTCTGTCTGCCTGGTTTATGAAGAGTGCTGACAGTGAGTGACAGGCACAGGTATATGGTTACCATGGTGAGTCTAACTGGCAACAGCTTTAACAGTTGTTTTGATGTTGGTTCTCTTTTTACACTTTTATATTCAGTTTATAAATCAAAACGTCTGCATTTTGTCAGCTTAGATTATTACAAAAGTAAATCCCAAATTACTGTTTTAGAGATGACAGCGGATGTGTGTTGGATTTTTGGACAGTACCTGCGTTGCCACTCTTAAAGATGTAAAATGTTCCAGTTTTATATAGTATCTTCATTCTTTGTTTTATGTTCTGGTTTGAAGCTGTTTGGGTTTAGTTCAGCAGTTTTCTTAGCATCTTTTTTTATTTTTCCAAGCAGCTACATTTAATAAGACAAATTGCTCAAACCAACCAAAGAGGAGACAAAGTTAGCAATCATTTGCTGAGAATAGTTGAGTGTATCGCTTTTTAAAATACTTTTTTTTTTCAGTGGAAGTGAAAACCAAAACAGATGAAAAAGAAGAGTGTTTTTTTAAACTAGACGTTAAGCCAGCCTCATGCGCAAGCTGAGGCTGCGCTGCATCTGCTGATGCGTAAAGAGCTGTTTGCCAACATTGTCAGGAAATCAGTTTTGAGGTTTCCAGCAGTTGTGCGTTGGATTTTCTGACATTTAGAGACAGAGATGAATATTGTAACCAGCTGAACACCCTTCCATTCCTCACCTTTCTCTTAGAAGGATCTGTACCGTGTCGGATAAGAGAATGAGGCTACATGGACGGGACGGTCTGCTGTGATCAGTTGTTCGGGTAAACTGGGTCTGAAAATACCTGATCCAACTAATCTATGTAGAAATTATGATTCCAAACATAATGAGGAGACCACAGTGGCTGCTAGAAAGGCAAAAGGCCCTCTCTGGGCCTGTGTTTGGTTTGTGTGTCAAAAGATATAAGAAAATTAGTACAAAAAAAAATTCAGGAAACTTCTGGCTTTATTATCACATTAGTGTTCTGTTTGTTTTCAGTGTTCCTAAGGCTGATGTTAATAACTACTCATTTGAACACTAACGTTTTACAGATTTTTAAAAAATAGATTTGTTATTGCCTGACCTGCCACCGAAAAGGTACAAAGTCGACAATCATGTTTTTGTCTGTCTATATGTGTGTGCGTGTTTGTGTCATTGGATGTATGTCTACAGCTGTCAATCCAATTTAAAATGGCCTCCACAGCTAACTGACCTTAGCAAACACAGAAATGGCTATAAAACTTTGAATTTTACAGATACTGAGCTAAAATTTGGTGTCATAGTATTTGGTAGTCAGCCTCGACCCTTACTCTGAGAGCTACCACATCTCGCACGAGATTGTGCATGACATAATATTTTCAAGGTCGGACCAAAGGAGCTACAACTTTGTCATTTCTCATCATAAGTCGATCTCAGTTTAAAACTCGGTGGGCGATATGCATTTTTTTCAAAGGATGCAAGGTGTTTTATTTGTGTTTTTACAGGAAAGCTTAAAAATAGAAATATGTAAAAACTACTTCATTTTATAGAACTTGTGATTGTGTTTATGTTATACTTTTTGGAATTGTCTCTTTTCTCTGCACATTTTCCTAAAGTTCACAACAAAAAGAGTTATTCTTTCACACAGAAGGCACAGTTCCTAAACTCCTCAAAACAGTTTGCTCTTATGTGTGTGTGTGTGGGGGGGGGGTGTTTTTGTGTGTGTGTAGTTTTTCCTTTTACTTATTACATCACACCTAAAACACATTTAGATGAAAGTTGCATTCCTGTAAAGAATGCATATTGTCCACCGCCTTACATGTCAAGGTTTTAAACAAAAGTCTCACTCAATCCGCTATCACTCAGAGTATGAGAGTATGACTCTCAGCTACAATCAGACCAAAGGTTAGCTCAGTATTCATAACATTAACTGTTTTAGACATTTTTATGTTTCCTAAGGTTGATTAGCTGTGGCAGCCATCTTAAATTGGGTTGGCTTTAAAAGTTATTCAGCTGTAAATGTACATTCAATGATTTCTGAGGATTTCATTAAAATCTGTTCACTGGTTCATGAGATATTTTGCTAACAGACAAACACATACACACACAGACAGAGGCAATTACATGATTGGTCACCTTTCATGGCGGCAGGAGATAGAAACTAAGCAATAACAATGTGAAGTAAACCTTTTTTCTTTTAAATTTGATCTAATTTTATACAATCTAGCTGAAGTGCACATATGTTCCTTTGCAAATATAGCCATCCTGTGCACTCAAGAGAAAAAGCACGTCTCAGATGGTAAATGGTGAGAAGAAGCTTCCATCTCCTAACTCCGCTCACCACCAACTGACCTCTTATCTGCCTCCCCTTACTTCTTTACACAACCATTTCCTCTGCAGCCAAATTTGGTTCAAGATGATTTTTATTTTTTTTTAAAGGGGTGGGGGGGACAGTTGTATTCTTTCTAGTTTATTAAACTTAGACAAAATAAGTGGAAAAGAAATTGAGGCTAAACGATAAAAGATATTTTAGCAGCCCGTGCCACAACGAGATCCCGTCAGCCGGAGAGTGGAAGAAGGAAAACTTTACGGGAATAAGAAGTCAGATGCCATTATTTATCATCTCAATCCTGACTTATTTATGAGGCAGAAACAGAATGAAATTCTCGGTTGAATTCATGCTGAATTATTTAATCTGAAATGGTTAATTCCATACAAAGCCCAGGCAGTTCCCTCCTCTGTTCTGATAAATACTTTATTACTGTTCTGAAATAAAAAAGAAAACAGGAGAGAGGAGTGGAAAAATATCAAATCTGTCTATTTCTTGTGCTTCATTTTAGAAAGTGTTCATTTAAATGTCTTGTGAGTTACTTTTATGAAGTTTTCCAGAATAGTATTGAATTGTTTATAATTGTTACCATATTTTTCCATGTATTTCAGTGATGTTTTTCTACAGAGCAAAAAGAAATACAGGACAAAGTTGTGACGCTGATTTAAAACTGTCACAGAGCTTTTACAAAACTTTTTTTTTTATGATGGGGGGGGGTTTTCTTCCTGTCCAAGGTTGACGAAGTCACAAGGCTCCTAATGAAAAGGGACGCATCGCTGATTGCAGCTATATCTGGAGCTGAGGTGGAAGTGGCATCGATTTAACAATTTAGCAGCACCCTCCTCTGTGTGTTTCCATTAGTCACGGCTGAATAAAACCCACTTTCCCCCCTTTCACTCCTTCCAAACACACAAAAACAATCTCTCTCTCACACACACGCACACATACTTATATCTTCAAAGCTGCAGATATATATTTTACTGCTCAAGAAACAGATTTATATCATCTAAAGAGATTCCGCCACTGCTTCGGTAACACTGGAGATCTGTCTGTAATGGCAGAGAAAACCACTATGCTACAGAATACACTTCTTTTATTTTTGTGACTCAGTGCATGTGCCAACTGTAGTGCAAGTGAACAACAGTGTTTTCTTTTTTTTTTTTACACGTGTGTAAACTGTACATTTTGTTTGCTCTAAGATCGTGAAAGTTCATCCAAGTTATGTCACGATAAATTTCTAAAACATGATCGTAATGACTGTTCGCTAAACCCCAACAGTTTTCCAATTGTAGCTTAGCAACGGTTACTGAGCACAGCCTGCTTTGAGGGCGATAAAAAGTTTGGAGAGAGGAGCCCTTTTTAAAATAATTTTACCGAAACAAAAACATTGACTGCATGGATTGTTGCTGGATTGTTGCTGCTGAGCTTTTGCACTGGAGACAAAATAAAAACCTTTATTTTTTCACAGGGCATCATGTATAGAGCCTGTGTGGCGTTCGTTAGAAAATCACATGATCTTTGTTTATCCCTCAGGTTTGAAGGCAAGCTTTCCTTATTAGTTGTCTTATGCTCAACAATGCAGTGTAGAAACTGTCAGGGTAACAGTCCAGAGATCAGCTGAATGGTTTAGTGAGGTTTTTAGACTGGTTCTGCCGAGGCCCTGAAGGAGCTCTGACAAGACCATAAAGCTTGACTATCGAAAAGAATAATAAGTAGTTTCTGTCTGACCTCCCTCTCAGTTTCACCTCAGACAACTGTTTTCCCTTTCAATTTAGATCGACCTGCTGCCCAAATCAAACTCTAGTCTTGGATCTGTTACCCAGTGAATGTAAGAGTACGAGGTCCCGGCCTCCTGCTCTGAGGGCTCAGACCGGTGACTCAGAGAACTCAAACTTCAGAACTCAATCTCTAGTGCGGTGCAGTGGTTAATAAATTATAACTAGAGACAGGACTGGAACCCAGAAGTTGAAGCCACAAAGGATGAGCGACTCCTAGTGACTGTCTGCAGTACAATAATTAAGCCCAGCTCCTTCATGTAAACAAAAGAGACATTTTTCTGACTAAAAATGCACTTTTTTCAAGTGTTCATGTTTGTTGGTTCACATAGCTCTTACCTTGCTGCTGTATGTTTATAAATATGTTTGTTTAAATACATTTAGTTTCAGTTAGTCTTTTTTAGGCTTAACAAAGTGTCATATTGACTGCCACTGACAATTTGTCAGCCTGTTAGTTAGTTGGGAGGGTGTTCAAGCAGAACAGAACTTTCGTATTGATGGTACAGCCCCGCACTCCTAGTGCCCAGACTCTGGCTCCAAAAATAGAACATGGCAGCACTCGTAAACCTGCAGCTGTTGAGATTGTGTTTAGCGAACAGTCTGGTTATAAAGTACACAACTTTTGTTTTAGTTCATTGGTCAGAAGTTCTTTGTGGCATGATGATGATGGTGGTAGTTTGGTGGACTACAAAGATGACGTAGATTGGATGTGCTCAAAGGATTGTGCGGGTGTCCTGCTGTCCATCATGACTTCATCCAAGCCTTTCCACAACTCAGCTGGTTTGGGCTGCTGGAAGGAAGGACCGTGGAAAACTCCATCTACCCAATCTCTGAGGGTGGCAACTGGCGATTCCTGTTGCCTTTCTCTCTTAGTGAGTGCCATATTTGTTGGGTACCCAGGAGAGGGGGACCTGGTCGATGACAGCATGCAAGCAGGGTATTCTGACTGCAAGCTGGCTTCCAGGGACACAGCAGTGTGAGCAATGGACCAAATTTTAGGTTTGGCGTTTCGAAGGTCCGGATTAATGTAGTAAGAACTGTTCTGATGTTGGAGCGGTGTTAGTCTGGAACAATCGGGGGACAGTCTTTCTTTCCCATGCAGTGGTTCTGATAGCTGTGTGGGCTGGCCACGTAAGAGGTCTGGGTTTGCCTCACTGTCCTCTGGTAGAAACTGTGGTTTCGGTTCACTTTCAGAAGCATCCGATTCCAGCAGGTCGAAGTCCTCCAGATCACTCTGTAGATCTGAACAATGTTGATCTGCTATAATTTGAAAAAAACGAAACAAAAAAACCCCCACAAATGAGTCTGTGCATGCTGATCAAATTTAAAAGACTATAAAAAGACTCAGGTGTTTCTTACTGGGAATGTGTGTGTCACTTTTAAGCGGCTTCACAGGTTCACCACTGTCATCTTCACAGCCTCGGTCATCAGAGCTTTTACAAGCCCGCGGTGACCACGTCACTTTGTTCTCCTTTTTCAGTCTCCGGCGCGCATTTGCAAACCATGTGGACACCTGTGAAGAATACAGTGTCAAATAAAAAACCCCTTAGAAATCACTTGAAAACACACGCTAGTTATTTTGGAAAAACCCACCTGTGTGAGGGTCATCCTGGTGATGATAGCAAGCATTATCTTCTCCCCCTTGGTTGGGTAGGGGTTCTTCTGGTGCTCCTGCAGCCAAGCCTTCAGGGTGCTGGTGGTCTCTCGAGTGGCGTTTTTACGACGTGACGAACTATCTGAGCAGGAATACCTGAGCCAAAGGATCACAAGAACTCATTTAGAGTTGTGTAACACCAAAATATCAAAACCTAAAGAGGCAGTAAACACATTTATGGACTTACCCATATCTGTCATAGGGATACTGTCCAAATGTGTACTCATAAGGATAGTAGGAATGGGTCTGAGATGTCCCCACATGCACAGATGCAGCTTCTTTGGGATCTAGTGACCCCTGAAATTATTAGTTAGCCAGTTAGTTAAACATATCTGAATCAAATAAAGCACAAAAAAATGTTATACCTAAAAAAATATGCCATTGTTTGATTTGCATTTTAAATAAATAAATAAACATCTATAATATTTCAAATTGTCAATACAAATGAGAAATTGCACATCTAAAGTCAACAATAAAGCTAAACATTAAATGAATACATATTAGGACAGGAGGAAAAACAAAACCACATTGAGGGAGTGGAATATTGCCAGTTTAATCTGGTGCAAGTTAGAGTTATTTTTGTTTCACCTAAGAGTTAAAAACTAATATTTCACAATTTTATTTCTGGTGGCAAAATGTTCCAGTTTTTTTCTGGCTTCCAGTCACAGTTAATGGCTCCTGTACTGCTGGTGTTTTGACATCATTTTACTCACTACCTCTGGAATAAGACTGCTGAGACATTTAAAAGTCAATTTTATAAAATAAAAATGTCAAAAACTTATATTTTACAGTGGTGCCACTTCACTAGTTTGTGATCAAAAATTCAATGACATCACAGAGTTTCTAAGCCCCAGTTACAGATATAACCTTTACTTGCAAACATGATCTTACAAGACAAGAATAGTTTTAATGGTTTTAGACACTTTTCTAATATGAGCCTCAAATTTAGGATAAGAGTCCAAAACAACACTCACATATCTGAACTCATTTGGATATTGAGAAATAAATGTCATAAAGGCTTATCATTACATTTCTTTGGGCTATTCTTGTTACTTAAAAAAGAAAAGTCAAAGTAAGAACCTGGCTCACCCTGGAGTAGAGAGCGGTGGAGTCACTGGTGCAGGTGTTATAGTAGCTTTGGCTCTTTGGGTAAGGGCCGCTGTAGACCCCGATGCCGCTTCCAGGAGTGAACTGGTGGCCCGGGGAGCGCAGCACGGAGTGTGACGCGGGGGCTTCGGTCAAGGAGCTAGAAGTCATTAAAAACTATAAAGAAATCGATAAAACAACATTTTATTCTCCATAATAAAATAAATTGCAGAGAAAATGGCGTATCCAAAAATGCGTAAATGCGCAAATTCACTTTAGCTAAATTAATATTTGTTTTCCCGCTCAGACAAATGAAACAAATAGTTTGTTCTTAATTTTAACACATTTGATAACAAGTAAAGCGTTTTTAGAATGAACAAATACAGTACCTGCGGTGTGGAGGAGTAGGAGTATCCTAACTGAGAATAAGCCATGATGGTTCAAATCAGGCGAAAGTAGGAGTAAGAGCGCGTGGCGACATCCAACAGCATCCGTGCCTCACGCGGATTCTTCCCCCCCACAGACACTCGGGGGCTGCTGTCCGTTCAACTTCCCACTTTTTTTTTTTTTTAACCATCACATAATCATCTAAAAGCGCGTCCGGATCTGGGCGCGCAGACGTTTACGCACCGCGTCCTCCATGGCGACGCGCTTTAAAAAAAGCAAAACAAACAACAGACCCGAAAAGTAACTTCTGGGCTTCAGCTCTGCCTCACTCTGCAGCTTCTAGTGTCCCTGCGATCTTACAAGCCAAACCAGCTTGCATCTGTGTGTTGTGTGTGTGTGTGCGCGCGCGCGCGTGTGTACGTGTGTGTAATCCAATGATGCGTCTTCCTGTGATGCGCTCTTTGGTTTTAAGGCGCGTCTCTCCGACGTCAGCCCGTGTGCTCACATCGAGAACTCTCCCATCCCGGTTTCCTTTCAGCTTTTATCCAACGGGACAACTCTGATTCCAACCCCTCACTCCCAATTGCCCCCACCCCTCCAGGTGAAAACAGAATGGGATCAATTCTCCAAACAAACACGCGTGCGCTCACTTCCACCACAGTTTGGCCAAGAGGGAAGGGAGACAAGAAGGAGGGGCAGGGAATCAGGGACGTGTGATGCGTTGACACCCCATTGACACGAGATGATTGATGACTACAACCTGATATTAGCATAATCGTTTTGCCCTGTAGTTTAGATAACTTGTCACCACGGAGAAATCACGCTGTCACCCTCCACGCACACATATTCATGAGTAGGGGTTGAGGGGGGCGGGGAGGGGGATTATTTCAGGTCTCCTCCGAGCAAATTAATCAAACAATAACCACTTCGTGCATTCCCTTGAGTAAGCACCTTTAGCAGTTGAATGGCTTGTCATGTTTTAATAACAACGCCTTAAGATGCCCTGATGAAGTGGAAACACTGTTTTTTCCCCTCCACTCTGCCTTTTGCTTTCTTTTTTTTTTTTCTTCCAAGAGTTTGGAGGAGGGAAACTGGTCATGTATTGAAGGCTTAGAGTTCCTCGAAAGTATGCATATCGCCCGATGCCTGTCATGCCAGAGTTTTAAACTAAGATCATCATATGTTGAGAAATAACAGAGTAATCAGGGTATCATAGCACGAAAACTTAAACGTTCTGTTAGTGCTCTTAGTATGTGTAGTGAATGAAAGTTTTAGCTCAGTATCTGTGCAATTTACTGAGCTGTGGCCATTTCTGTGTTGCCTAAAGTTGACTAGCTGTAGTGGTTATCCTGATTTGCGTTGAGTCCAAAAGTAAATCACCTGTACATGTGCATCCAGCGATTGCTTTCTGAGGGCTTTATTACAATCTGTGAAGTGATTCGTGAGATATTTTGCTAACAGACAGACAGGGCTGACTCCAGCAGTTAATGAGGAAGTTTTAAGCAAAGATCTTGTGCAATGTGTAGAGCAATTTTTAGCACAATATCTGTTAAAATTGCCTGAATTATAGCCCTTATGGGTTGGCTAATGTTGAGTAGTTATGGCAGCCATCTTGAATTAAGTTGACTAATCAGTTATTAAGTGTATATCCAATGATTACTTTCTGGAAGTTTCAACATAATCTGTTTACTTGTCCATGAGATACTTTGCTAACACGATAAACATACACATGTGCACAAAGTCTAAAACAATTATTACACTCCTTTATTCTTTTGGCAGTAGATGATAATAAAAGAAACAGAATTTGGACATATTCCTACCAAACCTGACATGCATTACCATCTTATAAGACGAAAAAAAAATTAAGATTAAAAGTTAAAGAAATCAAGGATTGTATGAAGTTTCAGTGCAGGAAAAGGGTGTAAAGGTTTTTTTCCTCCTCATTTCAGATCCATTTCTTTAGGCTGTGATTTAGCAAAAAATGTTTTAAATTTAACCATGAGTCCAATGTTAGAAATGGTCAAAAATAAAACCTAAAACCATCATCTGAGCTTATTTTTGAAGAGCCAAGATGAAGGCAAAAGATCTGTGCTGCTTGTTTATGATTTGCATTATTATCATTACCATTATTCAGAAACTAAGGGAAATTTAATAAATAATTGTGGTGAGGTGTTACATTTTTTAGCATAAGAATAAATTAACCAGATTCTTGAACACAAAATACTGAAGGTCACTGGCATTTGTGGAGCGACTGGGCTCGACGTGCCTTCAGGTTTCATACTTTCAGTATATTAGGTCTTGTAAAAGAAAAAAAAATCAAGTTTATGTGCAACTAACTGTTGTGATGGCAAATAGAAGCACATGCTGGATGGGAAAAAAACTCTTAACATCCATTCTTTTGTTTTAAAACCAAACAATATTTATATTTAAAGCAGAACACAGTCCACTGTGTAAATAGAAAACAATGAGTGAAATCTTTCTCTTGGGTTGACAAGATTTTGGCTATAGGGCAACAAGAGGAAGGATCCAGAGCATTTGGCCAAAAAATTGTAGAAACCTTTTGGAACTTAGAAAAATGACTCAAGAAGACTCAAACTAAGGCCTAGTCCCCACATAGATGGATATCTGGTAAACCGAATAGTTTTTTATGCAATTTGGCCTTTCATCCACATGTAACCTCTGTTTAATAGCACTAAAAACGATTGATCCTTTTTTGTGTTTGCGTGTGGATATTGGTAATCTGAGATTTAAAGGTCCGCCCATTATAGTCTGCAACAAGTAATGTGGCACTGACGTCACATGTGTGACGATTGTTATTGTTTGACCATGCAGTAAAGGGAAAATGTCTGCTATCAGAGAGGTGCTGATTTTTACCTTGGTTCAGACGCTTTTTGCCTGTTTGTTTTTACAAACCCAACTGCTACAATACGTTGAATTGCAAAGGAGAAGGAGCAATTGGAGGGCAGCGGTTTTACACCAGCTGTCCCTCCCAATACGGAGGCTCAATGCCGCCGCCATTCAACGTCGCCGGCATGCGCCTGCATGTCAAACCCATAGGGGGTTTGGCATGTTTAACACAACGCTTAGTGGTGAAATTCAGCGGGTTCGTGTGGATGAACACTTTTTTTAAACCGATCCCGTGTGGATGGTATCATTTCTTCAAACGATGTGGTGGAGATATTCAGTTTATAAAGACCCGGCTACATGTGGACTAGGCCTCAGCTTCTTTGAAGAGAAACAAATGCTGAATACTAAAGGTCCCCTTCTTTTTTTTAATTGAACTCAAATCTTCTTTGAAAAGCTTTTAGAGCTGCCATTGATGCTAAAGGGGCAGTAATATTAGGCCAACAGGGCCTGCGCAGATAGACAACCATGCATGTGGACAATTTTTATGTCCTAACTCGCACGTGGACCGTGAACAGAAACCAAAGTAACTAGAGAAAATCCACACATGAGTGGAATGAATATGCAGTCCCCACCCAGACCCCAGCCAAGATATGTAGCCTTTTTTGCAGTGGGATGACTATGATAACCACTGTCCCGCTTCCACCCCGTGAAAACATATGTGAGCAGAATATCTCTATCTTTTAAGTTGTCTGATTTTTAAAACATTTCAAAAGCTTGTCTGTGCTCAGTCATTGATGAGTGTTGTGTGAATATCTGTGATTAAAACTAATCTATTTATGACAAACTGTTGAAACACTGATATGGCCTCCCACACATTTACATAACCACAAACTCCATTAAAGCCAGTAACTCTCTGGGCCATATCTTTTGGCAACTATTTTGTGAACAGCGTGTGTGACAAAGTTTAAAAATGTCTCAAAACATTTGCAGCGCTCTCTGTTTCAGCAGTTAAATCACAGAGGCTCACAATCTTGTCATCTGAATTTTGAACACGTCTGCACAATGTACCAAATGTGAACATATTGAAACATTTGCACAACATACCAGCAAATTCTAAATTTATAGTTGTACTGTTCTCTACTACTACTACTGTTTCTTTGTCACGATTGAGTCACAACATATCTTGATTATGTCTTAATTTATTGCAATTTATACTTTTTTTTTTGTCTCCAATCAGTAACAATTTGGTTGCCAAGAGGTCGCCAATCCCTTCCAAAGTTGTCTCATATTTCTTGCACTTTCTGACTTACGGGAACTAAACTGAGAATGACTCAAGACAAAATCCAGACACCTGCAACGATTCTGACAATAAATTTGTCACGCAAATTTTTAGAACAAAATTCTAGCAGCACGAGAGCAAGCCTCTGTGACCCACGTGAGGACATTGAGAGCCCTTGTGAAAGTTTTGAGACATTTTGGAAACTCCCTCGCAAATGTTGATCGCAATGTGTTGCCAATAGTCACAGCCCAGTGAGATACAGGCTTTAGGGTGGTCGGTTGGATAGTCCTTTTTCACATTTCATAATAATAGTCAAGGTTACTTATAACATGACTGTCCAACGTTATTCTTAAGTTAATATCTTGATTCTGACGCTTAACGACACTGACTTTTGTGTTAAAAGTTGAGGAATTTGTGTGAGTATCTGTACTGTGTCTGGCCACATGTTGGGGCACTATAAGCACAACAATGGTTTAATAAATAAGAGAAATCGCTGGTATAAGCATATAGATATACAGCTTCGTTCCTGACTGTAATATTTTCCATGCGGTCCTCATAATGAAATGGAGGCAAATGCCAAATTTTTGATTGCCTCAAGAGAAACAGAACAAACATTTAAAAAACTAAAATTGGAGAGTTGAGTGAGAGCCTTTACGTGCAAGGCTCCAACATCAAGAGGCGAACGAGGAGAAGAGGCAATGTCTAAAGAGGCAAAGTTGGGGAGTTGAAGAAATCGTTAATAGTCAGGGGATCTGAAATGGAGCGAAGGGATGTGGAGAGGTAAAAGGACAAAATATTCCCAGTGCACCCAGAGTAAGGCTGGAACAACAGAGCTGCATCACCAGAAAGCATCTCGGTCCCCACCGGGGAGAACGCATCTGTGTACCAGAGCTTGATTGACATTCCATTTGTCCCGTGAAAGGTGCTCATATACCGAACATGGACTAACTGTCTCCCCCTCATCTGTGCTCAAAGCTCGAAAATGAAGTTATCTCCCTGCACTGTTGTCGCACGGCTTCACACAAAACATATGCCACTCAAAGAAAATGGCAATTTGTTTAGCTGCCGACAATGAACATGATTGAGTTTAATCTTGGTTTGGTGTTTGTTTATGGGTAAATAACTTGTGAGGTATGAACGGACTGTAGAGCTGTAGGAGTTCATCTTTCGA
>JAOXNZ010000177.1:17904756-17929317 GCA_028566095.1 Kryptolebias brasiliensis | reverse complement strand
GCGATGGACTTGCGATCTGTCCAGGGTGTCCCCCGCCTCTCGCACAGTGACTGCTGGAGATAGGCACCGACTCCCCGCGACCCAGAATGGAGAAGCGGTTAAAGAAAATGGATGGATGGATGGATAACGATATTTTTAAGGTTTATTCAAAATAGCTGAAACTCTGTCATTTGTCAACATAAGATAATCTCAGTTTAAAACTTTTAGTATAACTTGTGTTCAAGTTTGCAGGCAGCTTTCAAATGATTTGTACCCTCATGACAAATACCTGCTTACTTCCAGAAGAAAATCTACTAGAATAAAGTAAACAAATATTAACTTGAAATAACTGCACAGACACCATATGCTGCAGGGTGTGTATCTTTTCTTTAAGCTCTGTCAACTTCCTTAAAAGGAAGCACCTCCACCCTGCCAGGAGGTTAGTCTGACCCACAGGGGAAAGCAAAACCTTATAAACAGAAATGAACAATGTTCATATCAGACAACACAAAATGAGTTATATGATTACAAATATCTATATAAATGCATATTTATAAATATATATGTTTGACTATCTTGGGGGGAGAAAAATGTAAATAAATTCCCATGTAGGAAAACCAAAAATGTACAGCATGACTTGATTTAATACAGACTAAATTAAAGACCTAGCATTCCAATGGAATGCATATACCTTTCTTGACAGAGTTTTAAACCAAGATCGCTTTATCTTGAAAAATGACAGAGTTTTAACAAATTTGGTCAAATCTTGAAAATAACATTATCTGTGGCTGCATGCCTTATCAAAAGATCTTATGTGATCTGCTAGTGCTTGGAGTATGTTTTAGGGATTATTCTCAGCTACTACCAAACCAAATCTTACCTCAGTATCTGTAAAACTGACTGACTTACAGCATTTTCTGTGTTTGCTAAAGTTGCTTAGCTGTGGCGGCCATCTTGAATAGGATAGACTCCATAAGGTAATCAGTTGTAGATGTTCATTCAGTGTTTACTTTCTGAGAGTTTTATTAAAATCCGTCCTCTATTCTATTAAATATTTTGCTAACAGACAAGCAGGGTTTTTTTTTGCAATATTTATTGCCAAAAGTTGAAGCAAAAAATCCCGCAACCTGTAGCACTCGAAGTATGTGTTGGGGATGATGCTCAGCTACTAGCGCTCCAAATTTTAACTCATTGTCTGCAAAATTGACTGAGTTGTAGCCCTTTTTGTGTTTGTTGAAGTCACTTAGCTGTGGTGGCCATCTTGAATTCAGTTGACTCCAAAGGTTAATCAGTTGTTGATGTAAATTCTGTGATTAGTTCCTGAAAGTCTCATTAAAATTCGTCTACTGGTTCATGAGATATTTTGCTAACAGGCAAACAAACACACACAGACACAGACAAAAACAGTTCTACCAACCTTTTGGAAAAAGTCATATGCAACATTTTATATTAAAATATGCTGGATTGCAAAAACTATGATTTTGTCCCTACTCAGTTTCTGATGGTTTATTTGCTAATCTCATCACTTTATGTGTGAAAGAGCTGATTTTTTGCTAAATTTGCAGGATTATAATGGGCTCTGCTCAGAATCCTTGAAAGAAAAGAAACTGTATAATTCATCGTCCTTACAAAAAAAATTAACAAGTTACTAAATCGTTGACGGAATATGTCCACCTACCAATTCAAAGGTGCACATAAAACATTACCAAACGAGAGCTGTTTTTTAATTTATTTGCTGCTGTTGTTTTCACTGACAAGAGTACTTTGGGGATTTCAGTCAAATTTTCAACACAAACCAGTCAATGTCAATAAAGTAAGAGCGCAAAAAAATCCAGTGAGTGTGAGGCTGAACAGAGCGAAGCCCAACATGAGGCCAGGCTGTCACATATCCATGCAGAGACTCAATAACACAGACTGTGGCTTGCTGCTGTCTGTCAAACCTTTGAGAAGCAACAGTGGAGGTGGGGAGTGTACATTCCTCACAGCGGCACCACGCAGCTCGGCCAATTAGCAGCTGAGTGGTTTGTTTAAGTCCAAGTGATGATGGGATGTTGTGCTGGGAGGCAGCCGAGTTCATTAAGCACAGCGTCGTCTGTGGTTTGCTCAGCTTGCCGGCTTTAACAGCCTCTCAGTGCTTGTTTACCAGCTGCAAATATGACAGACTGTGTGTCTGTTTGACCGTCTGTTTGTGTGAGAGTGCGTGTGAGGAGGTGACGCCGGAGGTGGGGGAGTGTCTCTGTGTTTGCATGAGGGGGTGCATTGGCAGTTTTGGGTGCTGTATGTGCATAGAGTGCACACAATAACACTTGTACGCCCGTAGGCAGTTCAACATGAAAATTCAACAAATGATTCGGAAATGAAAGTCGCATCCTTGAATCTCTGACAGTTTCCACAAACATGAACTTTTTTAATTCTACGAAAATAGAATTCAATGCAGGACTTTTACATTTGCAAACTGAACAGACGAGTTCAGTATGAACTTTGTGTTTTTGGTGCTTTCTATATATTTGTGGTCATGGTAATGGTAACAAATGATAATCCTACAACCCCAATTTCTGAAAAGTTGGGGCCTTGTGTAAAATGTAAATAAAACAGATTGCAATGATACGCAAATCCCGTAAGACTCATATTTCATTCAGAATGGAACATAGTAAACATATCAAATTATTAAACTGGAAACTGAACTATTAAAAAAAAGATAATTTTGAATTTGATGGCAGCAACACATCTCAATATGTTGGCACAGGTCCATGTTTCCCTCTGTGAAGCATCTCATCTTCTTTTACCATCAGTCTGTAAACATCTAGGAACTGAGGAGAGCAGCTGCTGGAGGTTTTGGAGGGAATGTTGCCCCATTCTGGTCTGATGGAGGATTCTAGCTGTTCAACAGTCCTGGGTCTTTGGAGGATTATTTGTTTCATGATGAATCAAATGTTTTCAATTGGTGAGAGGTCTGGACTACAGACAGACCAGTTCAGCACCTGGACTCTTCTACTATAAAACCATACTGTGGTAATTGATGGTGCCTTTCCAGATGTGTAAGCTGCCCATGCCATAGGCACTTATGTACCCTCTTACCATCAGAGAGGCAGCCGTTTGAATTGTGCAGTTCAGACTGGATAGTTCCTCTCTTCTTTAGTACGGAGGACAAAGAGCCCATGGTTTCCACAACGATTTTTAAGTTTTGATTTGTCTGACCACAGAACAGTTTTCCACTTTGTCTCAGTCCATTTCAAATTAGTTTTGGCCCAGAGAAGACAGTTTCTGTGAGGTCTTCATTTATGGCTTCTTTTCTGTGTGATAGAGCTTTAACCTTGTGGATGGAACAGTAAACTGTGTTTTGTTTCCTGAGTCCATGCAGTAATGTCCAGAACAGAATCAGACCTATTATTTAAAGCAGTGGACTTTCAGTCTTGTCTTTTCAGATCATAGATTTTTGCAGATTCTTGAAATATTTGATGATATTATGAACTGTAAATGATAAGGTGCTCAACATCTTCCCAATTTTCCATTGAAAGACATTATTCTGAAACTGTTCCACTATTTTAAGACACAGTTTTCCACAGATTGGTGAACTTCTGCCCATCTCTACTTCTGAAAGACTCAGCCTCTCTAAAATGCTCTTTTTATTCCCAGTCCTCTTACTGACATGTTGCCAATTAACCTAATTAGTTGCAAAATGCTCCTCCAGCTGTTTTATTCACTTACTTTTACAGACTTTTCTCCCCTGTCCCAACCTTTTGAGATGTGTTTCTGCCATCAAATTCAAAATTGCTTTTTTACTTTCAAAAAGTTCTGTTTAAGCATTTGATATCATGTTCAACATGTTCCACTTTGAATTAATTCTAGGTTTACAAGATTTTTTATTTACATATTACATAATGTCCCAACTTTGGCAGAATCGGGATTTTACTTTAATTTTATGTTTTATAAATTTAAATGTTATTTAAATGTGTGTTATTTAACCTTATTGGTATTGTGTTTTTATGTCATTTAAATCGTGCTTTGTGTAAATGGTTTTAGCTCTAATAAGTTGTTACACACCTCGTAACCATATTGTGAAAAGTGCTATTTGAATAAAGTTTTTTATTATTATTATTCATATATTTATACATTCCACAATTATTATTTTCCACATACAAACACCCTCTCCGTGGTTTAATTTACATGTTGATGTGTGTTAATATGGCATATAAATTTACAAAGATTATCTGCAACTTGTACAGAGAACTGTAAAATGTAACTGGCTAAAATGGATATTTTCAGCTGATTGACAGTCAGTTCATCCCACAAAACACTCGTCCCACAGTGATCAGTCTTTCAGTTCAGCTGAACAGCAGACAAAACAATATTGACTCCTAATCAATGCATCTAACGCCACTTTTCACCACTTGGACAAATATTAGTCCAGCAGCGGCAGTTAAAGAGTAATTATAGCTCCCCTTCCCCCTCTTGTTTTCTCATCCAACACAGAGTATCAACTGAGTCAAAGAACCTATAGAGGTTACTGATCCAATGAACCCGCTCTACTCCTACTGATAAAGCACAACCAGAAAACACACACTTTAAAAAATTTTTTTTTTTTTTTACTGCAACTCTTTTTTGCATCGACAGAGAGTGATTATGAATCACAGAGACGAAGGAGTCAGACTTGCCGTGTTTCCCCCTTTTTTCTGAAGGGCAGTTTATTCAAGATGTCACAGCTGCCTGCATCTTTGTTGGAGCGTTAAAAGGAGGGTCAAAGCTTCCTGACAATGTGTTTCTCTGAGTGTGTTTGTGTGTAATTCTTAAGGCAGTAATGCAAGGGCCGTTGACAGATCCCTTCATACACACAAGACGGGGGCAATTACTTCAACTATGACAGATTGCCTCAGCAGAACCGAGTTTAGGATAAAACCTCTCTCCCTTCAAACCTCCCTCACTCCACTTTTTCCCCCATTCAATGAGGAATCTTGTGGTTTTTCCAGCTAATGACTTCCTCCTCACTGTTACACCATTGTGTGTGTGTGTGTGTGTGAGTGTGTGTGTGATAGAGAACAGGGGGTGACAGTACCATCTGTCTGGCTGCTGTAGCCCTTGCCCCTGCCCAGCTGGTGGGCACTGAGTAATGGGAGAGGACTTCCTCATCTCGCCCCCCTGAGACACTCCGTGCATTAGTATGCAACACCTACTGTCAGAGTGAGCTGGAGAATAAGAGAGGAGAGACAGAGAAAGATCTTTTTTTTTCCCCAGCTTGAGCTTTGAAACCTGAACAACTCGAAGTGTCAAGCGAGAGGGGAACTGAATGCTCCGAGTCTTGAAAAACTGGCACATGCAGCACAAATTACTCTGTGTGCATCTGGTTGTGACTGGCAGTTTGAGGAATGTAAATGAGCACATACTAAACAAATAAATTTCCAGGGAGGTGAAGATAAAATGAGAGGGATGGGGAAAGAGCCAATATATGTAGAGCTGAAATATTGAACCTTATATGTCAAAAGTTGCATTTAACAGTGAAAACCTTAAAAAAAAAAACACTTCTTTGTTTTGTGTGTAATGAATAAAATTATGACCCCCTAAAAATTAAAAATATGATATATTAACAATTAGCTTGCAGTTCACATGTCCAATTTAGCATTTGTTTATGAGATTAGCCTTAGGTAGGGAGAATAATTGTGGTTTTGTTTAAGTGTGAAATGGTATTTCAGTTGTGCGAGAGATGAAAAATAACTAATCAAAACTAACAGGATTAGATCACAAATTTTTACTATGCTTTCTTTTATTAGTCTGTTAAATTATGGATCAAAAATGCTGCCAAGCAACACATTTAAAACAAATCCAACCATCTATGACAAAGAAATACAAAACAGTTTGTACTCAAATTATTTAATAGGTAAAGGTAACATATAATTTAGTAGATAAAAAAAATCCTACCTATGTATGGTTTTAAAAAGTATAAAATGAGAAAACAAACCTAATGTGTCATTGATGGAATCAGACATCGCTAATCTTAGATGGGAAAAACTTGAAGACAAATCCTGTGACTTAGGCAACATCCACACTGATATGCAGTAGCCAGGCTCAGACTAGAGCCTGATTCGTGCCCAAAAAGGCGATGTGTAGTCAAACATGGAATCAAGAGACAAGTTACCCAGGTGATGGGAGGGCGTGCCCCGCAGAAACCTATAGGAGAATGATGGATGGGAGGGAGGCCAACTGGGAACCCGAGATCATACTTGAAACCTTGTTACCATGTACAGTACTACCGCTGATTAGACAAGTTTTATTGTCTTCTCTGTGCTCCACCGGGGCCAAAGTTGACCGGTGCAGAACCAAGCTGAGGACCTCATTAAACCACTCAAAGGGTTGTAGAAAAATAAATAAATAAAACAAAATGTCAGCATTGGC
The DNA here is from genome assembly GCA_028566095.1 of Kryptolebias brasiliensis. Lineage (NCBI taxonomy): Eukaryota > Metazoa > Chordata > Actinopteri > Cyprinodontiformes > Rivulidae > Kryptolebias > Kryptolebias brasiliensis. The sequence goes on along the minus strand of JAOXNZ010000177.1, from coordinate 17,922,951 downwards.
TAAAAAACATAATAAAATCGGTGGTTAAAATGTACCTGGATCACAATTTTCTCTTTTAGTGGTTTTTATTTGGACCTCTGCTCTGGGTCAGGGTTTGCCTTCTTTTTTAAACAACGGATTGGCAGGTGTGGTTTGTCCGCTCAACAATTTCTAGTGTACTGTTGAACACAAGACAACTATTTTGTTGATACTGGGGGAAAATTTCCCACTCCAAGTAGGAATTGGTCAACATCACAATAAATTAACAGAGGAAGCTCACCGTACAGTACAAGGAATAAACTTAGATTATCTGATGTTAAGATGGACTGGCTTTGTAGATTAATTAGACTGAATTTACCTTTAAACGTAAGACCAGCAACCAAATAAATATTGATTTATCTTTAATTAAACTTTACAATGCTTGCATGCTGATTGTCAATTAAAGGAGCATAAATAAACTTATATGCATGGAAACCAGCATAATGAACAACACAGAACAATGATCTGACCGCATTTAAATTTGTACAAATGTTGACTCAAAACGTAATGATGCAGAGCAAAAATTAAGCTAAGAACAATCCGAGTTGGACTCAAATGTATTAGTTTGGGTGATGACAGTAACCCCCCCCAGTCGGGACCCTTCCAGTGTGGCTGACTGATGTTTCTTTATCTCTGCCCTGGCTTCAGCCTGCTTTTGGATCCAGTGTGTGTTTGCCAAAACAGTCTGATATCATCCCACACTGTGGCTAAACCTCACTCTGAATCTCTCTGTTTCTCTTTCGCTTCCACACACACTCCTCCTCTGTGCTTCTCCGCCTCGCCATCTCTCTCTCTCTCTCTCTCTCTCTCTCTCTCTTTCCAGCCCTCTCTCTCTGTTTCTTTCTCCTTTCAAGCGTGGAATCATTTAATTATCGCCTATAGCTCTTTTGGCAGGCTGTTGAATGCCCACCTCTCAAAGCCTAGAGGAAACAATTTACCCTGGGATATCACACTCACTCGCGCGCGCGCACACACACACACACACACATGCATGCACAAACACAGGCATTTCAAGGAGAGGATTTATTACACCAGGTCCATCTGCAGTTCACAAAAATCCATCACCAATTCCAGTTTGGGAAAATATTTCATAGGGGGGAAAAAGGATGATAGCTAAACTAAAACAATATTTTGGTTCTGTTTGAGTCTAGAGCTATTTTTACATAACTTTTATGTGTTCATGAGCGTATTATTTGTGCATGTTTGGGATTTCCACCTCTGTGAGGCATCGATCGAACGTTGTACAGCATTTGAAGCATTTAACTCCCCATTATCAAAGCAGCAGTAGGTGATTCGTTTAGGACGCTTGACTTGTTGTGCATTTACGTAAGCGCTTCTTTGTGTCCCATTTGGACCTTTGACGAGTGAAGGCAGCACTGCACCCACACAGGAGAATGTGAACAAAACTGAGCAGACGAAATAAAGGCGGGAAGATGGGAGAAGAGGGGAAAACAATGGGGATCCATTGAGAGGAAATTAATGGCCCATCTCATACTGTCAGCTTTCTTATTGTTCAAGAGGCTGTGGAGGGAGGAGAACACTTTAAAATGATGTCTGTTGGGGAAAAATAGCACTAAAAACGAAGCGAAAGCCAAAGCAGGGATGAAAGGGAGTAGGCTGTAAATTTTCGACAGAGCACTCAGTTCATTACAGGGTGATCAGAGACGAGGCAGGGCGAGACAAAGGGCCTCAGTCCTGTTAGCCAGCTCCGTCAGTGTTACGCCGGGGTCAGCTCTTTAACTCACTAGCAATGAATAACTGGGCTTTCAACTGGGACAATGGCAGGCCAGCTTTACCCAGCTCTGGCTAGGACCTGCCTATTGTTGGGGAGTTGAACCGGGGAAGTCACCAATCTGTTGGAACGCTCAGGAGCTCTAAGGAACAACAGAGGAGTGGAGGAAAGGAGCTGATTTAAGGTGTGTGTCAGTGTGCCAACGTGCAACGTGGAGGTCAAGAGTACTCCATCATCACCATGTCATTAAAGATTAAAGTGTGCAGAGTGTAAGGGGCCCCACACAAATTCCACGACCTTTATGTGTGTCTGCTTCGATTTCATTACAGGTACCTGCTCAAAATCTCAGCTGAAAAAAGAAGAAAACCCTATGAATGAGTCAGCTCCTATTTGGGCCAATCAGTAACTACATTGTCTGTTTTCTAGGAGGGGAAACGCTCTTTAGTTTCACAATAATCCATCTGAGTTGTTCAGCTGTAATTGAGGCATTTAAGGTGCATTAAATTAGCCAAATAATGTTCACTTTACAGAATGGGAATAAGTAGTGTGTGTGAGAGACCTCTGATCCTTATTAAAACATCTTTTTAATATTATTTTTTATATAGCCATGGTAACAGAATACAATATTATACAATAAGTCATTCAGTCTAAACTCATAACTTCAGGTCATTTCTGTTAAACTTGTAAACATATAATTTCCTCACAATGTCAGCACTCTGCCCAGAGTAAAACAGCTTTTATCCTCTTCCAAGAAGGAGTTTGCCATGACTGCCTCCAGTGTATACATCTCAAACTGCCTGCATGGTGTTTCAGTAAAGAATGGTCCTTCAATGGACACCTCATTGTCAGTTATTTAAAAAAGACAACTATTGTTGCATCTAAGGATTTTGTTACCACTACCCAACAGTTTGGACATGACTGCTAAAATGAGCATGTAATGGTGACAAGTCTGAATTAAATACTTCCTTCTTCTTTTCTTTTTAGACAACATGAACTAGAACTTTGTGATGGTTACTATTTAACAATATTTTTATTACCATTTTTTAAAAACATTACATGGTGGTGTAGTCATGACAGTGTTTTCAATGGTTAAAGCAGTTAAAACATCTTTTTTGTGTTTGGATTTGATAATGTGCTTTATTTTTTAAATGTCAACCTAGCAAAAGTATGCAGTCTTAATAAAGTTGGACTGCAAATAACTAACTACAGTGGGCTGCCAAAGTCTTCACCCCCTTGGTATTCTATTTTTTGCCTTGCATCTTGGACTTTAATTTGATTAGAATTCTACAAAAATACTTTTGATTATTGAAGTTTAATAGACGAGAAAAATTTTATTTTAAGTAATTCTAAAAAATTATGAAACTGAAAAGTGGTGTGTACATTATGTATTCACCTCACCCCAAAGTCATTATTCTGTACTTTGCAGCAAGTCTCTTCAGATATGTCTCCATTTGGAACATCTAATCACTCAGATTTTTGCTTTTTCTTTTGACCAAAAGAGCTGCAGCTCCTTCAGGTTGGAGGGGGGCTGCTTGTGTCCAACAATCTTTAATTCAAATCAGAGATTCTCAGTTGGATTTAGGTCTGGGTTTTGACTGAACCAATCCAGAACATTTAGCCATTTCTTTATAAACCACTGGAGTGTTGCTCCGGCAGTGTGTTTATAGTTATTTTCCTACTTCTTTCCTTCAACGCAGATCAGTTTCAAAGTCCCTACTGATAAAAATCATCCCCATAGGAAGATGCTGCCACCATCGTGCCTCACTGTAGGGGTGTGTCCTCAACATGATGAAAGGTGTTAGGCTTGCATGAGACATGGTTTTGTCCTTGATATGCAAAAACCTCAGTTTTAGTCTCATCTGACCACAGCACCTTCTTCAATATACTTGGAAAAAATCCAAACAGTTTTATTTTTTTAAGCAATGTCCTTTTCCTGGCTACTTCTCCATGAAGCCCAGGTCTGTACAGCTTATAGTGGTTCTGTGTACAGATCCTCCCATCTCTTGGTTAATTCTTTGATTGTATACCTGGTCTGTACGTTTTGGTGGATGACCCTTTTTTGACAGGCTTTCTGTGGTGGCATAAGCTTTCCATTTTCCAACAATGAACTTAATGCTGCCGTATGGGATGTTCAGGGTTTAGGATGTTTTTTGTACTCCAACCCTGATCTATACTTCTCTACAACTTTGTTGCTAACCAGTGTGGAGAGTTCCTTGGTCTTCATGTCATCTCTCGGTTGGTGGTAGCCCTTATTACTTAAAAGTGTTGATTCTGGGGGCTGTCAGAATGAGGGTATCTATACACCTGAAGTCATTTGACACTCTAATTGCCAATGCACAGGTGGATCTTATGTAACCATGTAGCTTCTGAAGGTAATGGCTGGGGCTTCAAAGCAAATGGGGTAAATACATATGCACAGACCACTTTTTAGTTTTATGATTTTTAAAATTACTTTAAAAAACATTTGGCTTTTGCAACCTACTGACAATTGTCTATGGTAATATTATTCAAAACTTGTGAATATCAATATCCTACCAAGAAGAAGAAGAAATGAGGAGGTAGAGAAAGACAAGGAGGCAAAGTGGGAAAAGAAGAAGAAGAAGGTAAGAAGGATTGAAAGCAGAAAGAGCAAAACAAGATAGTCCTGGTGAAACCTCCAGAAAACAGTTCAGTCTTCAGGTTTGTTGTTGACAAAGAAACCAAATGTAATTAAGGGCCTAGCGTTCTTTGAAGGAACGCACATCGCCCGCTGTCTTTTATACCAGAGTTTTAAACTAAGATCATCTTCAGATTAAAAAGAATGGAGCTGTAGCCGTTTTGGTCAAACCTTGTAAATGATGTTATGTGCAATTTCATATAATATTGCAAAATCTGATAGAGATTGGACTATTGAAGATGATTCTCAGCTACCAACACATGTGACATGAGCTCAAAATCTGTACATTTGACTAAGTTATAGCCATTTTTATGTTGGCTTCTGTTGATTAGCTGTGACGACCATCTTGAAATGAGTTAACTTCAAAAGTTAATCAGTTGTAGCTGTACATCCAATGATTACTTTCTGGGAGTTTCATTAAAGTCTGTCCAGTGGTTCGTTAGCTGTTTTGCCAACACAACAGACAAACACACATACAGACACGGGCAAAAACATTATCACCTTTTGGCCACAAGCGATAATGATATTGAATCACAATAATCATATTAAAGTTAAATGATAAATGTATAAAAGAATTTTAACGCAGAACAATGGTGTTTAAAGTCTTATGAAGTTTAGTAGAAATAGAAAAAACACTTTGTTGTATGATTGAAAGATTCTGAACTATTATTTTAGGAATATATATATTCCCTCTTTTTGTTCATTGTTTGGTCTTTTTTAAGTGGAAATGTGTAAAACTTGTTGGCTGTTAGCTTACGTGCCGTCAGCACACTCAGTTTGAAGCATCAGGTGAGATTCCTGATGGGCGATTGCATCAAATGAAGACATTGACAATGACATTCATTTTTTCCTAAAAGCAAGAAAAGTAAATTCTCAAGCAGAGACTGGTGTCCAAAATTAATCGTAATAAACGAAATGAACATTTTTTTACTCAAGTTTAGCAACTCCAAAATCAAGTTTTTTAAATACACTTTAAAGTTAATATTTCATATCTCTTTTTCACTTAACTAACTTTATAAAAGTGTCATTGAAACTGATTTTAAAAGCAGGTTTCAAACTCTAAACCTGTGTTCTAGTTTAGTGGTAACCCTACTCGATACTTTAAAGACCACACATTTCAATACCCTGGTGTGATACCTTATTCCCTCTTAAACTTTAGTAGATTGAACCATTAGGGAAAACTCCTGAAATCAAAGAAGGTGGTGACAGCCCCCTTCTGAGTCTAGATAAAAGTGGGTTGATTGTTCTTAGATTACAAGTGCTGGAAATATGAATGCCTTACTGACAAAAGAAACAGAACAGTTATTTATTAGTTACATTGCTACTGGATGTCAGGTTTTCTCTAGTAAAAACACTTTATGAAAACATATGTTAGCATAAAAAAAAACTGTGGAAATGTTAAGACTTTATTAAAATACACAAAACTCACGTAAAGAGAGATCAACAGTTTTAACACCTTCCAGTCCAACCCAGTCTTTTTGTAGTTTAGTTTTAGAATTTCTCGACCGTTTTACCTTTCATGTGCATGTTGGTTTTATGCTGTTTTAAATTCTCAGGCATCCGGTAATCCTAGGAAGTTAAATTAAAACCAACTGGACATTTAAATATATATATATATATATATTCTTGGACACATTTTGCTTCTCACCAGAGGAGGTTTCCCAATTCAGAAAGCTCAATTGAAAAAAGCTCCTTGGTTGACAAGTGAAATGTCATCAAAAATTAAAAAAATGTCCAGTTGTTTTCAATTCAACTTCCTAGTGTTGTTGTTGTTTTCTTCCATGAGTGTCTGGTTACGCATACTTACTAAAGTAACTCATTATGGTTATGCATCTAAATCTACTTACTTAGGAACAGGTAAATACACTGGCTTGCGTTAAGTCTTAAGTATCGGTTTGTGCCTCTGCTGTGGTGTTTTGCAAACATTACATGTCGTGTGTTGCTGCCCCTTTGAGGCAGTCTCAGAAATGTGAAGAACAATCTGATGTTTGCTAAGAGGGGCCTCCACAAGAAAGTGAGTTTACTTGTTTAATATCTTTACTGTGAATGAGCGCCGTGCAAATAAACTGAAATTAAGTGATAAAAGTGGTGTTAAATGAATGTGATGAAAAGGGGCAGTAGTGAGGACTGAGGAGAAGAGTGGGAAGTGGGCAGGGATAATGTGAGGATGGGCGGAGTTGAGAGCTCAAGACATTTGGTGTTTTTGGACCTAACAGTTATAGGGACTCTGAGGGCTATAAGGAGTTCTAATTCCACTATAGAGAGGTCAAAAGATGTGATTGTGCAACTGACAGTCAGTGCGGCCATGTTTCTTATATATGTGACATTCACCTACAGCAGCGATGGTGAATGCTATAGATTTGTGTTGTGGGCACTTAAAAACCAACACACATCCCCTTATGTCACTCGAGAGTCCGTACTGAGCTAAGAAAGTACCTACTCTGAAGCGGGGGCAAAAAGACCCAGTAAACATAGTTATAAGGACTACAAACGACCACAGTACTATCAGTTCAAAAACAAAACAAACAGGCAAAAAAGGCAAGCTACCTCAAATGGTTATAAGGGCTACAAAATGATCCAAAAGTATTTGAACTGTGCTGAAAGAGTGAAAGAGTGCAGAAGGCTCACCAGGTAATTAGAGGTCAAGTCTTGCCCTAAACCTAAGTTCACATATTAACTCCATTTATTGTTGTTTTTCTTTTGGCTGCTCCCTTCTGTGGGGGTCTCCACAGTGAGCGAACTCCCACGAAAGATCTTGCAATTGTTTTACGCCAGATGCCTTTCCTGATGCATCCTGGCCTCAAACTCTCAGTCTCAGAATTATGAAACCAAAGCACTGGCCCCTGAGCCACGGCAACCTTCCTTTAACTCCATTTATTATTGAGCTTATTCATGACAGTGCTCCTTATTGTTGGTCCTGTAACTATTTTTCATGCTTTATGATAAAACCAGCTGGGTTGTTGTCAGCGCCTCTCAGCTTATGCAAACATTCAACCAAATATTTGACCAATGTCAGCTGTTTTGAGGACTTTTGAAGACTGTATGCATTGGTTGAATAGCCAGTATGTGGACAGTGAGACTGACACAAATATAACCACAACCCAGACCTGAAAATAGGCACTTTTATACTATTTCTTTAAGAAATCTCTGTTTTCTGGACTCCTTTCCAGAGTCCTGTGTTATTTACAAAAACACAAAATTTGCAAGAGACGTGACGTGACCTTGATTATACTTTAATAAAACTCTACATCATTACACGTTTTTTTTGTTTTGTTTTCTGGCTGTAAAAATGCGTTGAACCAGGTATCACAAAAATTTCTAAATCTGTATTGATCAGCACAAATTCAGTTTTGTGACTATTTGTTTTTATGCAACGAGAAACCATAGGCCATACTGTGTTATTTCAATGGTAATGGACATCCCATAGCTATTGTTAACAAAATGATATTTACAGTAATTCAGTAGCCATGTAGTGATAAACTGTCACACTGAAGTAATGCATTCAAATGTCTAACTAATAAAACCCAGAATGTAAAAAATCTCTTTTTTTGTTTGTTTTTTTGCAAACAGCTGCCAGATCATTTAATTTGTTTCCTATGCAAATGAAGTCGTGTGTGGGATAACAACTGAAATTTGATGCCTAAATCATTTGACGGACAGGTGAATGCACAATTACTTCACCCTTACTGGCAGAGGAATAAGAAATGACTTCTGAATCTCACAGCTAGCGCGCACACACACACACACACACACACACAGAGCAGCTGTCTGAGGCTGGCAGGGTCAAACGGTGGTTAATTAGTCCCGTCACCTGCTCAGGTCATCACACCTTCAGCTCGGCTCGGCTGAATAATAATCTTGCAATATTAACACTGGCTCATTGGCTGGGCTGCTGGAGTGAACCTGTTGTTAATATAATACATTACATCCTGCTGTCTCGCCTCCCTGACACACAACACACACACACACTCTCCTTCGTTTCTCTCCGGCTGACTGAAGGGCCACCACAACCTGTCACTTAGCACTAATGATGGCGACAGCAGTTTGGGTGACAGCCTTACTCTCTGTCTCTATCCTCGCAGCAGCATCACACACGGTCCCACAGTGTCTTGCTTCCTATGTGTTGCCGCTCTTTGTAAATTATATCAAATCTGTAACAATGAAGTGGACTGTCAAACCGAACCAGTTTTTTTGATATGAGTCCTCTGAAAAGTGTCTCATTAGCTGGATTTGTCTGCAAATTCCAGCCATGTGAGATAATGAGGTACTGAGAATGTGCTCATAGTGAAAAGCAGAAGATTTTAGCATCAAAGCGTGCGTCAGGAGGCTGGTTAGTGTTTGTTCTGCGAAAGAGTCTTTCTGCAATGGAAAACCAGGCAGGTGCATCACGGACACAAGGGAAGCAGGAATGATTTCCCATCTGTTTGTTCCGTAGAGAGAAAAAGGGGGCTGTCGTATTCGAGGTGGAGCGCATCTCCCTGCACTGGAAACCTTTTAATGGGGCGGAAAACCTGCCTTCCTTCCCTGAAAACCTGACTTGGAATTCCCATTTCCAAAAGCCTTTGACTACGTGTCTTTCCAGATCAGTGATCTCATTGATTTCTGCTTATAATATCTGTATTAGTGTAATATGTTGCCCACAGATGCCAAAATGTGATTTATGTTAATATTCATTTTGATAAATTTAATAAAGTTAACCTGCAGATCCTTTGAGTTTTTTCCTCACAGGCAAGTATAAACATACACACTCATCACACACAAGGAATAGATGGCTGGATAAATGCCAGCCAAGCCTCATTAGCTCCTAGATGCCTCTGTGGAAAGACAGGCAAAGCGAGACAGGAGCTGGGAGACAGAGAGGGGGGAGGTTAGATAAGCAGAGCTGGGTTCAAAGAGAGCAAAAGGAGGCAGAAATTGGGGAAAACCAGGTTTATAGGGGGGCGGCAACAAAGCAGAGCCCCGCACATTGACCTGTTGGATTAGGACTATTAGAAACCCATCTGGGGCAGCTTGACCACTTTACTGGCTGATCCTCCCCCAGCAGCCGCTCAGCTGACCTCCACTGACACAATACACCCCTGGGACACACACACACACACATACAACTTCTCAAATGGAACAAATGAATGAAATGCTACATGTTGCTGTTTCTAACAGATGGAGAGGTGACCCATGAGTCAAATATCGCTCAATTCTACTTTATACAAGGGCTCTAACCTACCCAACAAGCTACCAGCTAAAAATGATGTCATTTTTAGGTTTCTGAAAATCCACATTAAAAGAAGAGTTTGGATTTTTTTTAAGTGGAGAAGGTACTGATCATCGGTGTCTTACCTGCAGTAGACCACAGTTAGAGCAATCTCAGTTTGGAGAATAAGGGAGAGGTTCACTGAGGCCTATTAAAGAGCACATTTCAGCCAACAAAAACAACTCAAACTCCCAAAATTTCAGTGGTTCAAGCAAATGCTATGTTTTGTATTTTTACTCTGTATTACTTTTGTTTGTACTACATACAAAGACAGGCACAGGCATCTGATTATGTTACAAAATGGAGACGCAAAGTCAGGAGCTGAGATTGGTGTGATGAAAATTGTGGTGTGCTTTCACATGGAGACTTGAGATGCCTAGTTTTTAATAAATGATAACAATGTTTTGTGTGTTGTGAATTTGAGTCTATTTCATGAGGTATTCACAAATTTTAACATCTGATGTGAACCAAACATTTTGCCTTGACACATCAAACTAAAGGGGGATGTGCTTATGTCTACCAAAACTGTGAATATTAGCTTTTTATTTTAAAAAATATGTTTCCATTATTATGCACATTAGCTCTGTTGGCAATAAAATCAGAGTAGTATTTTTTAATTGCTGGTCTATTGTAGAAATAGTGTGAGGTGGTAGTATATGAGTTCTGAAACATTTAAAATAAAAGATTTTCCCTAAACACTCAGGTTGTCAATACAATCTTTGTTTTGAGAATTCAATACGCTCCCACACTTCCTTGTCGTTTTTTCTACTGTTTATGTCTCACTTTCTTTTCCCTCTCATCTCATTAGCCTATTTTGCTTCACTGAAGGATGCCGTTTCTTTGGGGATAACTGTTGTGGGTGGTTCCTTTGGTACGAGTTCATCTTTAGCGGCGGAAAAAATAATTCTGCCGGCTTTAGTTTCGTCGGGAAGAGCCTCACTACATGAGATTATGAGCTGTAGAGCTCAGCGCAGACAGACGAGCTCCCAGCTGAATCACTCCACATCAAACCCTTCAATCAGTCACCATTTACTGGGCTAAGCACAGATGAGAGGCTTCTCCATTGCTGCACACACACAAACACACACACTCACTAAAAGTAAGTAAACCAGCTGTGCAATACCCACAATAGAGAGCAAAGTCTGAGTTACAGAGGCACTCATAAACATGCAAGGAAATGCACGCTCACTCAATTAGGCCACACGCTTACACACGTCCATTTAATACTAATGAGCAGCTAATAAAATATGCATCGTGTCTTTGAAACATTAAATGCAAAAGAGAAATATTTATTAGGTTGATATCTCTGTTTCTGTGTGAAAGTCTGCTCTGTATTAGTGAAAGTGCACGTGTGAGCACGAGTCCCAATGGTGTCACCACAGGGACAAAGTGATTAGTGGTATCTACCCGGCAAATCATGCACATCATTACCATACCTCCCACCCCCCACCCCCGCTCTCATCTCTCTGGGGTGCGTTCGCTCCCACCGCTCCTTAAGTGTTTTAACGTGTTAATAATCATTAGGCACTCTTCAGTCGAGTGGCAGAGGAGCGGGTGGTGGTGGTGGTGATGCTGGTAGGCTGGATTGGTAGGGAGTAATGATCGACTGACCTTTGACCTGCAACCCTCAACCTCCCCGATGCTCCCCACCTCCTCTGCTCGATGTTATGTGGCTGGCCTCTCATCTCGGGGGTCCATCAGGGACCTATTAAGAGCTGTCTCGCTCTCTCAGTCACCTCACTTAACTCAATATGCCAAAGTATGTGTGTGAGCGACACAGAGATCGAAAGTTTTAGTTCACCTCCCGTCTGGGAAGTTAGTCCCTCCGTCTCGTCCCATCTTTTTCTGTCAGTTACCCATTTTTTTGGCCATGTTTTTGCTCCCTCTTTCCTGTTTTTCCATGACCCTCCCTCTGTCTTTCTGCCTCTCTCCTCCCTCCCTCTGTCCATTCTCGCTGCGTCTGTCTTTGGAGATGCTAATTCCCGGTCCAGGGAGACTAGATGAAACAGAGCTGGGTTTCTCTCATTAGCTGACACAGATGCCGAGGCGTGTGGACCTGAATAACAACACTCTGGCAGGCTGCTGCTTCCTCTTCCCTTCCACATGCTCTGTCGACGCTCCGCATTCTAACCATATTCTCCACAAAGCTCTATGTGTGTGTGTTGGGGTGTGTGTGTCACTGTGTTTGCTTATTGGTGTTGCAAGTTTTCTTGAGAAGTTGCGTGTGCTCTTACAGTGCCATTTTTGAAAAGATCCGTGGGATTTCTTTGGGGAGTCTGGATAATTTTCAAGACAGCTTGTGCTGGGATGTAACTTCAACAAGAATCTTTTAAAAAAAGGAGCACTACAACAAACAATCAAGAGCATTATGACTGACAAAGATGGTAGCAGCTTTGCAACACTTCACAACAATTGCATTTTGTGGAACAAATTTTAGGAAAGGTCAAAGTTAGAATAAAATGTATCAAAATAACAATTGAATCCATTTTGCTAGTGAGCATAAAAGACATATATAGTCCAAATATTGCCTTTTATCTCAGTACTTCCTTAATTACGTTGTCCCAGAGTAAAATTACTTTCAACTCATTTTTAAGTTTTACTTTTGTCAGCCTAGTAAAATAAGTTTCCACACTTCAAAAAGATGTTAAAAAATAAAAGTAAAAAACAAACAAACAACCTTATCCTTGTTACAGATACTAAGGGGAGAAAATGCATATCGCCCGCTGTTTTTCATGCCAAAGTTTTGGACAGTTACTGTCAAAGTTTTAGGCAAACATCTTACACAATGTGTAGTGCTCACATTATGTGATGTGAATGACTCTCAGCTACTACCACACCAACCTTTTGCTCAAACTTATAGTTATAGCCATTTTTGTGTTTGCTAAGTCAGTTAGCTGTGGCAGCCATCTAGAACTGGACTGATAACAAAGGGTAGTGTGGTGGACCAAGTTGAACACAGGAGGAGTCACAGGAGTTATTAGAAAAACAGGGTTTTTATTTTTACCCAAAAGGTTATAATCACAAAACTAAATGCTGAGCTCATAGGCCAAAGAAACAAAAACAAAACTCAGGCAAAAATGTGAACAAAATAACTGGCTGCACAAACAAAACATAACTGACCTCCTCAAAAATTACTCACAAGGATATATATATACTGGCTGATCAAACCATTACAACACAGTAGTAATGTAGTTCATTAACTGCAAAAAACAACACGGCACAAATGAGTTTGTTAATAAACTAAACACCAAATAAGGAAATCTAAAATATTAAACTTTAAATTCAAATATTAAATTAAATACAAAAGTTTGTTTAACTAAAGAAAATTCAATTTCCCCCCTCCCCAGCAGGAGCTGGTGGTGCAGTCCAATTATCCCCTTGATGTTTTTAAGTGTGCTAAGCCCTGGTTACTATCTTTTGTCAGGCAACTCCTAGGAATGACGGCAGGTAAAAACCCGGTAAAAAAAAAAAAAAAAAAAAAAATTAATCATAAGCACAAACGAAAGATGAGCAAACATTTTATTGCAAAAAGGTTTCAGTGTGTTTAAATGAATAAGTAAATGAAGGTGCATGAGAGTTACCGACTTTAGTGGAGTGTGGCCATGTGTTTAAATAGAATCTGTCCAATGGTTTATGAAATATTTTGCTAACACAACAGACAACATGAGCAAAACCATCATCCCCTTTGACAGTGGGCAATAATACCAGAAATAAGCTTGAAAACCAACAACTTAATAGAAAGAAATCTTTTTTTCAAAATCTTCTTAGAATCCATATGATCAAAAAAATGATCATCAGTGTTATATTTATTTTTAGTTGACTGGATCTTTGTTTCTTATAAATTACAAATGTATAAATCAAGCAACTTTCAGCTCCTGATTCCAGCTGAAGTGACAGCAGGTGGTTGGTGGTGACTCTTTGTGGGATGTTTATTTTTCATAGCTGAATGTTGTTGCAGAAACTCCATTTTCCTATGAGAAACAAGTAAAACCCCAAAGTAGGAACATTTAGAAGTGCAAGTGAGATCAATTTTTTGAGACACGTCTATCAATCCTCAAAACTGCTCAGTAATTCTAAGAAAGCAACAGCAAAAAAATATCTTAAAAGACAGAAGAAGAAAAACTGTGAAACTCTCCATCAAAGCTCATCAACAGGCAGTATTTCAGTATTAAACAGATCCACATGTTTGTCATATGATACTTTCTGACGTTTTGGAACGTCTCTGAGAACCAGACATGACCTCAGCAGTCAATGTATGTCATCATCACATTTATGTCCTACCTGATGTCCACCCCTGATAGACACCTCCCCGCAAAGGTCTCCTCTGTCACACAAACGCTGCTGTACATAATTCAACACTCATTTATGGAGGACCAGCTTCTACCTCACTGCATAATGAATCAAAGAATCATTTGGCTTTTGGTGCAAATGTGACTTTTTCTTTTTGCACACACACCACAGCTTCTAAACACACACAGACACACACGTTCATGCACAGCGCTCTTTAACTGAGAGATTGGTCTGAAGTGACGGTAATGTAATATTAATAGCCACAGGGGATGACAGTCTGTCCCTGTTGTGTTGATACCCAGAGGCTTGACAGAGCTTTGGTCACACATCCCACTGCTGTACATCTGCTAACACTCATACAATAAACCCTCTCTGTCTCTTTCAATCTTTCCTTCTCTCTCCTTCTGTTGTTGTCCTTACAATAATCTCCTTGCAGTGCATTAGGCCTATATTTATTTTAAGATAAACACAAAATCTAAAATTTATTTTTTTAAACTATACAACAAACATGAACTTTTTACCAGTGATGGTTTGTGACCCTTTGAAGGAGTGCGTAATCAAACCCATTTTCATCCCAAGAGGCACGTCACACAAAAACAGCTTTTCCAAACCACCATTATTATTTGTAATTTCTAAAAATTTTCCTCATAAACCCAGCACTGTTTCTTGAAATGCTTTCATCCACACGGAAATGCCAAAAATGACCCAAAAAGCTGTAATAACCATGCCAGGCCTGTAGGTGGCACTGTAACACTGCCATGAAAATACACCAGAAACAGTAAACAAGACAACGAGCAAGGAGTAGACTATATATATCATACTGTCTATGTTTCAAACAGTAAACAAATCCTTTTTCTGGACTGACGACAAAGTAGAACTTCCATTTTATGTTACACCAAATTACAAGACTCCAAAACTGAAGGACAATGTTGAAATGCGTGGACATATTGGACGCTTTTCAAACCCAGTATTCAGCGAGGGACAGCTGGAGAGAAGGGTTTTCCTCATGATGTTCAAAGCATATTAGGCTAAAATCTTTATAGATAAGTGATGGTCTTCCTGTTTCCCACTGTTTAAAATATATACAGTACTTGATGTATAATGTAGATTGTCATCTGCAATTGTTGACAGGGAATATTCAATAAAGTTATTAAAAAAACTTGAAAGGTATTGTTCATCAGGCTTGTTTGCTCATTTAAGTAATACAATATATGAAGGTTTCAAAAGGTTGCAATTTGGCTGCGTACACAAAAAAACAAACATGGTGTTTTAGGATTTCTTTTCACTCTGAAACCCATTTAAAAAAAATACAGTTTTTGATTCCTTACTTTGTGGACCAAATAATGAAATGATAAAAAAAAAAGTTTTCACAAAAGACTGGGGGTGACTGGCAAGGTCGATACAAAGTGGGCTGAGATGTTTATGATGTGGCCGGAGTTGGTCAACAAAATAATGTGCACCACGTAGAAAGCAATTTTGTAAGCCTTGCATGTGAAAATAGGCTGTGATTTTCAAAAACTGGCTGCAAAATGCAGCTACATGTGTTGCTGTTTGCAAACACTCAGAATTCAGTGAGATTGCAATGAAAAATTTGACAGTTTTCTTGCAATTTTCTCAAAGTTTTGAGTCTCCAACTAGTCTCCAACAGCCATGGGCCAGTGAAATATTGGCTTTATGCCACAACAGTAAACCTGCCAAATGAGGGTCATCCACCAAAACTCACAGACTTAATCAGAGAAGCAACCAAGAGGCCAAAGGAAACCCTGATGGAGCTGGTTCTCCTGCAGAAATGGGAGTATCTGTTCTCACACTTTGCATAGAGAAAAAAAAAGAACAAGAGAGATTATTTGGAATTTACCCAAATGCATTTTTGAAACTCCCCAAACATGTGGAAGAAGATTGCTGTGGTGAGATGAAACTAGACTTGAACTTTTTGGCCATCAAGGACAACGCCACCACCAGCACCTGTCATCATGTTGCAAAAAACCATCCCCAGTTTTCATTGACAGCTACTGGGAAACAGGTCAGAGTAAAAGGAAAGATGAATGGACCAAAATGTAGATAAAATATTGAGGAAAACCTTTCTGCATCTATCAGCGGTTTGAGACTGGGACAGAGGTTTGCCTTCCAGCAGAACAATGACCCTAAACACACTGCTGAAGCAACACTCCAGTGGTTTAAGGACAAACAGTTAATGACCTGAAATGGTCCAATGAAAGCCCAGATCTGACCAGATTCCAACTGAGAATCTCTGGTAGGATTTAAAGATTGCTGTACACAAGCAGCTCCCATCCAACCTGAAGGAACTAGAGTGTTTTTTTTTCTTCATAAAAAATGGGTAAAAATTCCAGTGCTTAGATGTACCTGCTGCTGTAAGTGCTGCAAAAGGTGGCTCAACAAAATACTGACAATGCCAAAGGGGTGTGGATATTTTTGCAACCCACTGTGTATACAGATTTTTGGAGCATCATCAAATGGCCTCCAAATGGCAGATTTTTAAAGAAAGACCTTGTGTATTTTCAGTTTCAGCACCATGCACATTGTGTGTATAATGTAATTTTGAACTTGAATATAAAGCTGAAGTGACAGCAGTATTCTAACAGATGAAATTTTATTAATGCTGTTTGCTTACAAGGACTCAGGAGGAATTTTTATGTTCAGTTATCAATGCCTACTCCTGATGTGTGCAGCTCCACCGTCCTGGTCTGAAGGATAAAAAAAAGAAAAGCATTCTCCTTCAGAGAGATGGATACGGAGCAGCGGTTCTTTGACTTAGCAGTTTTGTGCCTGGGACCAAAGAGAGGCGGAAGAGCGAGGGAGAAAGATGGAGTCCGTCCGGCTTCAATCAGACAAGTGCGAGTCAAAATCCCCATTTGAGACACAGATGCAGACGAGCTGAGATTGAGAGGAAGGGGAAGGAGGGGGAGAAAAGAAGGAGAGCAGCAGGGGAAGTCATTATCACTCTCTAACCTCACTCACAGTCTAATGCATTCAAGGGGAAACAGTTAGATTTGGTCCCTTTGGCAGCCGAGCGTAAACAAATCGATTTGAATGGGAGAGTATAAAGAGCTGTTTATAGTGCCCTGCATCTCAGAGCATGTGTGTGTGTGTGTGTGTGTGTGTGTGTGTGTGTGTGTGTGTGTCTGTTTATTGTCAATATACGTTTGTGTGGCGCGGTATGGAAATATCATTATGCATGCTCACTGTTCAGCTTTAGCTTCTGCTGCAGCTTTACATTTCAAGAAGAAGAATGACTTCGTTCTCTCCTGTGTGTGCAATCCTGTCCACAGTGCCACATGTTTTTTTCTTCTTTTTTTTTTTTTTTTGACATCATCAGTGGTGGTCTTCTGTCTGCTGTGGCCTCTTGTTTGAGCTACAGTGAGCCAGCGTCTGGTTTAATTGAAAGTTTGAAGAGTCCACACACTGCTCCCAGATTTGGACTGAGGGGGATTATTGTAATGACTTATGGCTATGGGTGTTGTCCCTTGTTGAGTGAGAGCTTCAACAACCTCAAACCCACTCAGGTAGAAGGGGCTTTGCCGGGCAAACATCCGCACAGGGCGCCGCTTGTCCCGATTTGATTTTGGACATATTTGGGGATCCATCAGAAAACTGATGAAAGGAAAATATAGAGCTAATCCTTGTTAAAATTGAGGAACCAGCCGTACGCACACACACCCACAGGCACGCAAGGGCACACAAACACACACGCGTGCATATACAGATACACACACGTGTAACCCAAGTCTGTTGTGATTTCTTTCCTGGTGAGGCCTGGAGGAGTCCAGGAGAGGTTAAAGAAACACTGAACAGTGTGAAAACACACTCATGAGGTGTGCTGCCTGAAATCTGACACACACACACGGCTTTGATTAATTGGGTCAGCCTGTGTTTGCCAGTGAAACAGTATTTATTCAGGTTAGGGGCCTTTTTTTAATAAAAGTTCATTGGATAAACAGTTCGTTGAGGCGGCCATTTTGAGGATTATTTCTCGGGTTGGCCTTAGTTACCTTGAAGAGACGGTGGAGTTCAGAGGTGAGGGTTATGAACCGTTACAAGAGAGAAGGCAGACCGCACTTAAGGACGAATAAAGTTTCCAAATAAATCAAAAATGTTCAAAGACGTTCTTTACAGTATTAGACAAAACATGGACAATGACACAGAAAATCCGTCAAATGGTATTTTGGGCGTTTAAAAGTAACAAAAAATAAAAATCCAAAATTACTGTACAAAATCCACAAAGGTATTTTT
>JAOXNZ010000177.1:17876566-17887298 GCA_028566095.1 Kryptolebias brasiliensis | reverse complement strand
CCAGGCCGGGATGAGATCCTGCAACCTTCTTGCTGGGAGGCGACAGCTCTAACCACTACGCCGCTGTGCCACCCCTAGGCTAGAAAACCTCCCTACTTAAAATGAATCACTGTAAATGTGAGTAAAACACATGCATGTTAAAAACAATTGAACAAATAAATCTACGTGTAAATAGGACTTCATTTGAGTCCACACCTGGACTGCAGTCCACCAGTTGAAGACCCCTACTGTATACCAATGCAGCATCTCTTTCTGATTTGAAAGCCCCTCCTCATTATCAGCTTTGACTGGCTGCTAGATTTTTAAAAATGGTCAAAGATGGTACATTTTCATTCTGTATGTGATGTGGTCCTAATAAGCCCGCTAAGGAAGCATCACACAAATGTTTCTCATTGATGTCATCAAGTAAAAGGGCAAAAACCGGACTGAAAACAAGGTGTCTGTCTCTTCTTCATATAAAACTGAGTTTAGTGGATTTTTTTTTCTACTACACAAACCTTGCACACACAACAAAGCTACATATGAAGACAGATAAAACCTCTGTGACCTCTTTCAAGCCCACAAAGTCTTTATGTGGGTAGGTAAGGAAGCATAAACCCAGCAAGAAGAAATGACACTGATGAACACCACACTGTCAGATTGACTGTGCTTAATTGATGCCATTGATTAGATATTTTTCCCCCAGCTTGCCTGCTTTAAAGCATAACATGAATATAAAACATGCTTCCTCTAATTATCTCCCCAGCTGTGAAAATCGCCATTGATTTCTTTTGTAGTGCTGCATCTAAAATAATTCTGCATGATGTGAAAACTAAAAGAAACAGGGCTGTGCACAGTGAGTTTAGACTTATATCCTCCTGGTGGATGACAGCACACCAGGCAGTAAAATACTATTTTACTTTATATATATTAGAGTATTCTGGTTATTTGCAGTGATAGTGGCAGCAGCTAGCTAGCTAAAGTCATTTCGGTGCAACCTGGGGCACTTCTTGGTGGAACATCATGATATTTCTGTCAAAATCCCACCTAATGCAAAACTGACCTTGGTGTAAAGACAACAGCTGTCCACTTTAAATTCAGCCCCACTAGGACTAGCCGTTAGCTCATCGATCAGTCAGAATTAAGCTCTGTTTCTCAAAGTGAATACAATATCTCTTGAGTCAATGACTTTCTTCTACATTTTTGTATTTTAAGGTGGGATTTTTGTCAAGTAGTTGTGATTAATTTGAAATTCTCCACTTTTATTCAGTGAAGAATGGTCCCTTAGACATTTATTCACCCTTTCATGAGTGGTTGCCCTTTTTTGATGTTCGGAAAAACTGCTCCAGGCAAAAAGATTTGGGACAACCTAATTTTTCCAACAACCACAGCCTTGTTCAGTTGAATAATCAGGGATGAAGTGTTGATTACAAACACACTGTAAGTGCATCTTGTTTTCATTTTAACCTTTTCACCTTCCTCTTGTTGTTTTTGCCCCGTATCCATTTACACTGTGGATCTGCATCTTTTGGAAATGAGTGGAAATAAAAATTCAGATGTTTTCGTTTAGGATCCGAAGACATTACAAAAGCTTCAGTTTTTTAATGGTGCCATTTTACTAAGTCAAATATGCCGCAGCTGCAGTCTCTAGATGTTTTGCTACCTGTCGTTTTCAATTTCCAGTAGAAAAATGCACAAAGCCAAAAACATCTACAGTGTACTGCTGTGCTGGCTGATAAGAAATGTTCCTACAAAGTGTTGTAGTCCAAGGAGAGCAGGATGACCCTTCTTTTGAACTTGCCACTGGGAATGTCATCATGGTGGCGCTAAGAGGACTGGGACTAAAGAAATGGATAATTTTGAAAGTGCCCCCTCCCTTTTACCCTGTGTTAAGAGCTCCTTCTCTTGTGCCATTTTTTGCACCATCACTTCTCTTCAAGCCTGGTGTTTATGTCCACATGCACCAGCCCCTTTCATCTTCTCTTTCATGCTGTTTCTCCCCTTCTTCTGCTCCTCTCCCACCACCCCTCCTCTGCCTCTTCTCTGCCTTTGGTTTCTCTTCCCCAGACAGACTTGAGACGGAGTGAGAGAGATCCCCCAGACACACTAGATCAATGGTGGTGATAGGGAGAGCCTCCGCAAGCCAGGAGGGGAAATTACAAGGCTGTGCTCACCACCAACAGATTCTTATTTCTCAAAGCTTCTCATCTTGATTTCCAGAGCTCTCACGACTTCCCCTGTTTCAGACTTAAAAGAAGAGGCTGGTTGGAAATATGATGGAATCTCCCTGTCTCCTGCTCTCTTCGGCTGTGTGCAAACAATACCTTCTTAATAAAGCTTTGCTCTCACCCTTAGCTGAAGAATGAAGCTTGAATAAGAGTCACTGTGCTGCCGTGATAATGTTTGGAGTGAACTGGACTGCATTTGTTTTCTGCACAAGCAATCATACTGTTCCCACCACACGCCCTTGTGTAACCTCCAGACAGGATGTATGTATGTGCGTTGGAGGGGAGTGAACGATGGGGGCGGGGAGCGCTGGATGAGTGACAGAGAAGAGCATCTGTCAGAGGCAAAGACAAGCAGACAACTCATGCATTATTCACAAAATAATGAGATGGGTGCAGATCTGTGTGTGCTCACTGGCCCATGTGTGTGCTTTCGGTGGCTCATAGTCAAGTGAAATGTGAGCTAAAGATCTGTGATCGAGGTGATTGAGGAAACAAACGCCATTCCTGACAGCTACATGACACATGCATATAACAAATAAAGCTTTACGTGAATGAGCTGTCAACATGTATAAAGTCTCTTTTAACATGTATTAACCTTTTAGGTGTTCTGATAACTACATTCCAACATGACAAACATTTCAAATGTAACTTTAAAATTTGAACTGACTTATTCAAATACAATTCACATAAACAAAAGGGCAGCATGCTTATGTGAGTTTCTAAGGCCTCATCTGTAATACTAGAGACCATCAAAACATGTTTTATCTAGAGACAGGACTGGAATCCAGAAGTTGAAGCCACATAGAAAGCAGGACCCCTAGTGGCTGGCTGCAGTACAACTTTTAAGCCATGTGCGTCCATGTAAACAAATGGGACATTTGCCTAATTAAAATATAAAAAATAATGACTTCAGATCATTTTTTTAGGTCTTGATTTCTGCTGATTCACGTAACTCTTACCTTGCTGCTGCATAATCATATGTGCAGTCTGTTATTTGAGGTTTTAAAAACGTGGCATCTCATACTGCGACTGACTGTGACAGGTTGTTAGAAAGTAGGCAGGGCTTTCGTATCGACCATTCAGCCCCTAGTGGCCAGACTTTAGCTTCAAAAATACAACACGGCAGCACCCGTAAATCAGACATTTTTGCTTCAATTTTGAACAGAAGTAAATAGTGTCGCTTTGTCCATCTTTATTTATGCCAGTGCTTGAGACATTTTTAAACAGAATTTTTTTTCGTCATCTTTACAACAAAAAAATGCTGTAATACCCATGTCGGACCACTAGATGGCAAGAACGTCCACATTAACTTTAAATGAAAATACAGAAAGAGAACATTCTTAGCTTTTACTAACGATTTCCCCAAAACATCACTGACCATTTCAGAACACAGTTGAAGTTTATTGGCAAAAAATTGAAACAGGAGCAAAAAAATCATTGTTTGGATTTTTATGACACAAATCAATAGTGCAGAATGCGTAAAATAGGCTGCTACATCATTTATTCTCAGAAGAAAAACCAAGATAGATACACAAAACTCTAAGTTTTAAAAAAATTGCTTTCATTGCTTATCTAAGTAAAATGAGTAAGGAATTTTTTACTTGGTATCGCACTATTGACCAACATATTTGTTATATGTTCCATTGATAATTTTCAGCCCAGTTGACAGAGTTAAGTTTCAGTGTTAATAAAAGGCTATTTTACACATTGGGAAAGCTGGGATATGTTGGATCTCAGTCTGAACCAACTAGACCCACTCTGATAATTGGTCAGGAATATGTTAATATGTTAAAAAGCTGTGAAAACATGAATGCCCTCAATAATTTCCTCTGATTTCTGAGTTGATTTACTTCAGCCTGATAAAACAAAATACAGATTAAATTGCTTTTTTGAAGAAAATAACGTTTGTGTTTTTAATTGATTTTGTAGTTTCACTCTTACCACCAAAGCAGAATGTTAAAACGTCCATTATCCATTTCACTGCACTTCCCTGCTTTTGTGCAGCTGATGCATCTATAACATCCTTCTCCCTTCCCTCGAGATACACCCCTCCTCAGTATTCCTAAGACATCAGGCGGGGGGGGTTGTGGTTATATTGTCACACTGACCCTTGGCCCTGTCCTGCCACTGAACTCATCTCTTCTTTAGTCTAGTAGAAGTGCTAGCTTGCTTTTTCTCCATCTGACTCCATCCCCCTCTTTTCCTCCCCTCTTTCATCCCACCACATTTGGCTGTTCCAACTAAAACCTCTAGTCAGTGCAGCTTTTCTGATTAAAAAAAAATAATACTTTGTGAGCTTCTTTATCGTATTATCCTACATAGATTCTTAAACAAAAAAAATCATAATGTAGCTTTAAAATGACTGAAGCTGCAACAATGCTGTCAATAAAGTTGTTTTCTCACTGCTCAACACTCCTATTCTCTTCACTGTGTCTGTTCATCCAAAACTAAAATCTGTAACTTCTTTCTTTGCAGCTTGTTTATATATATATTTTTTTTATTATCAAAGATAATCCTAGCAGTGACAAAAGAAGCAGAAATTTGAAAAAGAAAATTAATCAAAACAAAATGAAGACATGTAGTTTTGGTAATTTCACAGAGTGATAAACCAAGACTGCTCCACTTATAATTTGTCACACATAAGAGAGTCTTCTTCCATTTTCCTTCAGCATTATTATCAGTAGACTGAAATTTTATTGTGGTTGACATATAAACTAATTACTGTGGGGGAAAATATCCTCTGAATCCCCACTGAAATCTATGCAATCAATGGAGGTCTGAAAAAGCAGAGTGTGTCCCCGGTGTCTCCCCATGGACAGATTTTATTGATTTCTGTTTGGTTGATGGGATGGAAATGAGATCTGACCACTTACATACAATTCCTAAGCTTCTAATTATTAACTTATTATCTTTCATTGGGTTAGACGGTTTGTGGGGGGCCTCTCACGTGTTTGAAATAATTGGGTTTTCCAGGGGCGTTGCCACTAGAAATGGAATGATGTGTTACTTTTGGGTTTCATAATCCGTTCTTACCAGTCCATTTTAGCAGTAATCTGTCGGATGCAAGTGGCAGCATGAGTGAGAACATTAAATAGCTTTCCACAAAAAGACAAAAAAAGAACAAAAACGTTTTTTTGACAAGCCAAGCCAGTGTTATTCAGATGGGGCTAAGCCATAATTGAATTTAACGGTACATCTGCTGCCTTCTGAAATGAAGTAGGAGTCCACTCCGTCATACCCTTATACTCTATTGGTAACCCATGTCATTTGCCCTCCTTTTTGTTCTTTCTATAAATCTAATATCATTCTGGAAGCATATGCTCTGATGGATTACAAAACAGATGTTTACACACACCAGTTTGACCCACTTGGTCATTTGCATTTGATTATAGAATAAATCTGACATGAAACATCCCTAAACAACCATATTGGAGGTCCTCAGATCATGATGGACAGTGACAGTGAACATCTGGCTGCACTTTTATGATTTATAAAGACCTGTACGAGGGTCAATAACCACACACTGCATCACAATTTCCTAGAAGATCATGTAGAGGGCATGCATGTGAACAGAAAGGCATGCGAGATCCTCTCTGAACAATTTCTTCACTCCACAGTTTTTTATGATTGACAAACTTTGCTATGCAAGTATGTGTATTTATACTATACACAGCTGAGTGGTTTTATTTTAAAGGTGAAATTAAATAAAATATAAACATAATTGGTTTTCATGTTTTTCTTTTAGTTTAAAACTATCAAAAAACATTCCAGTTGTCCATTTATCTGATTTAAAATGTTAATGACTTGTTTTTAGAGTTTTTGTGTCTAAATCCTCAAGAGGGGTGATTCAGTGCGTGGAGTTACGTCCTTGGTTGGTGACGTAGAAGCTGCACCAGACCACTATAAGACACAGGTACGTAGGTACTGTCACAGTGTTTATCAATGAAAATGGAAGCAGAAGAAGTAAGTTTTGTTAACAAGAGGACCTGTTTAAAAACACAAATCTTTTTTAATTCTGGAGCGATGCTGTCAGGAACTCAAGCTCCACATTTCAAAAGAGGAACCCCAGAGCTTTATAATGATGTCACACAGTCTTCAAGGAGTTTGCCATCCGGACAGGCGGGATCGGGACAGTTACAGGTGGCGGTCTGAACACCAAAAGGTGGGTCAGAACAGTGACAAGCGGTGGTTCTTCTATTGAAGGTGTGTATTCCATGTGGTTCTCTTCTAAACATTAACTCAGACTTCGGGTTGTAATTTTCACCAGGAGCTAAACTAACCACATCCATCCAACCTCCTTGTCCTTTGGGAAGCTAAAGAATGACTCAGCTGTTAGAGTTTGAGGTCAGTTTGCACAATTCATTTCAACGCACTGAACCGTTTCACCCACAGGCTATCCATAGTCACGCATTTGCTATTTTACTGCCTTGTTCGAGTTCCTGTGTTTAGCACTTGATACGTCACACTTCAGAGTGATCATGGAAAATGCTGTTGAGACCCTGGTAACTTTTTCGATCTTTTAGTACGATTTAAAAATTAGTGTGAATTTTTTAAAATGCAAGACTTTGTATGACTTTATTTCAATTTATGTTAGCCTCAAAACACTTTATTTCCCCTTTAAGAAAACTCTATGGTTACAGTTGTCAGGATATGCGGTGGTTGGAGGATTTGGACCCAAAACGCAGACACACAAGGAGCTCAAAAGTAAAACTAATTAATTTTTAAAAAGAAACAAAAACACAATGCTGACATGGCAACAAAGGCTAGACAAAAAAAAACTTACAGACTGAGGGGGATGAGAGAAGGGCACACGAGGAAATCTGGACAGAGCATGAAAGCAACAATGAGCCAGTGAGAAATTGAAGCTGAGAACCAGGTTATATGGAGTGAGGGTGATTAGTAAGTGAATGCAGGTGAGTGATTACAAATGAGGGACAGGTACAGATGGGTCATGGGATGACAGAAGACACAGAGGGCACAGAAGCAAAACTAAACAACTAGCATAAAACTAAACACAGGAACAATCCAAAAAATAACAGAATTGCAGAAAATAACCTTAATTCAAAATAAACTCAAAAAATAACTCAAACAAAAAGCCAAATCCTGACAGGAGTATGGCTTGGTTTATAAAATGTTAAAGAAATGCAAGACTAATTTTGTAGAGAGGCATGACACTGTAAATGTAGGCCAACAATAAGTAACATTTTTACATTAAAGCGCCTACGATCTGACCTGTGTTACATATTTATGTCATTGGTGTATGTGCATGAATAAAAATGTTCCCAAAAAGGTGCAAACTACAGAAAAAAAATTGATATTTTATTAATGGTATTGTGGTGCTTAGTGCTGTCAGCTTACAGCAAGAAAGTCTCCGGTTCCTATCTCAGCTGTGCAGGCCTTTTTTATGTGGAGTTTGAATGGTTTTCAAGTGGCTCTGGGTACTCTCACAGTCCAAATTTATGAATTGTTTTAAGCTAATTGGTGATTCATAACTGACTATATGTCAGAGTTTAAGCCTGTTGTATTGTTTGCCTTATTTGGCATCTTGTCCAGAGCGCCTCTTGTGCTACTGCAGCTTGGAAAGACTCCAGCTCCCCTGCAACCATGGACAGTGAAGCTAGCATGAAAAATTAATGAATGTTTGAACAAAATCTCGTGCTGAACAGGGAAAAGGAACTTGGTTGACGCAACATTCATACATGAGGAATAAAAGATGAGTTAATGCAAGAATAGGCAATAACTATGCTTCATGTTACTTGCTATTTGAAAAGATTTATCAGTGTTAGCAAAATTTCATATTCTGCTCAATCCAAAACACAGAAAAACTGATTGAAGACTTCGGAAATGCTGTCAAAAGAGGAGCCCAGCTGCCAGGAGTTTCAGTTTAAAAAACTAACATTAGTAACAACCTTCAAACATCCATGTAAGAGGAGAAATGGCATCCTGTTAATGGCAAGAAACAATCTAAAGGAGGTCAAAGAGAATGAGGATTAAGAGGGCCGATGAGGAAGGCAAGATTATGATAAAAAGCTAGGTAGAAATAGAAGCAAATTCAGAGAGATGAGGGAGCTTTGCCCTGGTTCACTGAGTATTGATCTGACGTCAGGCACCAGAAGATGGATCTTGAACAACTCCCCTCACCCCCTTGTCTTCTTCTCCTCCATCTTCCTCCTATGTTTCATCCCCCCCGTTCTTTCCTCTTCAGTCACCCAGAGCTCTTTACACCAGCCCAGGAGAACAGCAGTATCCTTTGTTTCTTCTCATCTTCCTTGTTTTTTACTGCTTTAGCATCTCTTAAGGTCTGTCCACTTAGATCCTACCATATCTATATATTTACCTGATCTGTTTTATTTTTTCAGTCAGGGCATTTTCTTCAAAACAAATGACCAGGGAACATCAGATCTTTTGTTGTGTGGGTGTATTTGGCTCACAAACAAGACAGAGCCTGACCAAAGCAATATATGACTTTCTGGTTGTTATGGTTACCGTAAGCATCTGGATTCAGTGAAGTATATTTGTTTGAGTTTCTCACTCTTAAAATTCTGGTGTCTGTCTTCTCACCTTATAGTTTCACCTTCTCTCACAGGAAATGGGTACAGATGAAAACAGACCACCTACTGCACCATAACCTCCATCGCTGCTTTGATCTGTAAGTTTGATAATGTCTCACCTTGGTAAACAAGTAAGCTTTATTTTTCTATACATACTGTAGTGAAGGGGTAGCATCTCTTGGCTCTCACTGAGAACACAATTGTTTGAGCGTCTAACACCAGCTTTGAAGATTGAAGCTGTACTAAAGTGGCAAAATCCACTTTGGAAGTGGGTCTTCACCTGTAAGCCATTATTAGCTCATCAAGGCGGGTTGAGTAGGTAAATGATAAAGGTTAGCAGGAGGGTTTCATATTACATTTTATCATTTCAAGTTTTGAGGCTACTTTTTAGAGGGCCAATTTTGTGTTGCTAATAATGTATGGTAAGTGCACCCTTGGGAAAACAATGAAATTTAATTCAGTTTTAAACTGTCCTACAAAATAACCCAAAACAACACTTGTTTTTTTTCAAGCAGGTCTTTTTGCCTATATTTATATTTGTCCAGTGTTCCACTTGTAAGTTGGAAAACCAGTAAGGTTTGCCAATGGTTGTGCTCATTGAACAGGCAAACTACTATTAGAAATAAAAGTTGATAACAATGGATTTCTCTACACTGTGATCATTCAAACACTGTAGCAACATGTTCACTAATCGTGGTTGAACTTTTCTATGTGTGACTGGATTAACGAGGTACAAACCAAAAGCAATTTATTCCTGCATCTTTCACAACATTTCATGTGGGTGTCAGCCATACTGGATTTTCAAGTCAGGGCTGGAAGTCTCCGACTTTCTTAGTCAGAATTCCCACTTTGGGGTTAATGTTTTCAACTTTGAACTCAGAAATTTTGACTTTGAGTACAAATGGAATGCAACATTGTCCACACACACAAATACACAATATCATACTGCGATGAGAATATTACAATTTATTTTTCTTTTGCAGATCCACACCAAGGAGGAGGAACTAGTGGTAGGTGGTGTGGAGATGAGGTAAAAACAAAGGCACACATCTGCAAGTGTAAACGCATAAACAGATAATCAGCAGAGTCTAAGTCCAAGTCCTGAGCAAATGTTGCATCCTGCAGGCTGAGAGCACACAGGAGACTGGCTTAGCTCCAGATGACACGGGAAGATAAATGGCCAGAGCTATAAAAAGAAAGACGAGATGTGAGTCTTTGCAGTTTTACCCGAGCAACATCCAGGTTTACATGTCTGCAGGTATAACAGAACAAACAGCAGAAAACAGAATGGAGGAGAGGGAGAAAAGGAGGCTGATAAGGTCATGGAGAGAGGGGAAAAGAGGTGGGGTGGGGTTGCTTGGTAATGGTTCTGCAGCCACTGTGTTCTCTTCTGGGTAAGCAGCATTTCTGTGTGTGTGTGTGGGAGGAGGGATATTCTTGACGCTTTCTGATAAGTCAGTATCTCACTGGGCTGCAGCTGTTGGTGACTAGCTGGGGACTCAGAATTACGAGAAAACACACACATTTTCAGTTGCAGGCTCACTGAATTTTAAGCGTTGGCAACCAGTGTGGCCATGTTTGCACAGCACAGTCTTTGAAAAATACAACCTAATTTGGTTTGTACTGCTTGAAAAACTATTCTAGGCCACGCACATTATTTCGCTGCCCACCTTCACCCGACCACTCATCACCACCTCCAGCCTCTTTGCACCCACCTTTGCTACCGCCCCCACATTTATAGCTTTATTTTAGCTTTTCAGCTATTGACCCTCAAAATAACTGGAAGAGACTTGTGGCTTCAACTATTACTATTACATATAAACATCCATCCATCCATCCATTTTCTTTACCCGCTTTTCCATCTCCAGTCTATCTCCAGTAGTCACTGTGCGAGAGGCGGGGGACACAAGTCCATCGCAGGGCCACATAGAGACAAACGAGACAAACAACCATTCACACTCTCACTCACACCTA
>JAOXNZ010000177.1:17863021-17876466 GCA_028566095.1 Kryptolebias brasiliensis | reverse complement strand
AACATGTAAACTCCACCCAGAAAGGCCCCAGGCCGGGATGTGAACCTGCAACCTTCTTGCTGGGAGGCGACAGCTCTGACCACTATTCCACTGTGCCACCCACATATAAACATCTCTAGGCCAGTTAAACAAAGACATATTTCCTTTACTTGACATAAACAGCCCTAACAATCATTATGCATTTTGTATTTAATAATGACTGCTTTCATGTTTCAAATACGGCAAAAGTATGCAAGTATGTATAATTTCTTTTTGCTATGATTTTTGTAATTTTTATCATTTTGATTTATTTAACTTTATTTACAAAATTTTCCCCATAGAAATGCATTGAGATCTCTTCCATTCTTTCAAACACATTGTTCTCTTTGAAATCTGCTTCAGCATCCTTGCTCTATTTACTCTACGATTTTACTCTTTTTAGTTTGTAGCTACTGTCGTGCAAATGTAAGCTTTTAGTGATAGTTTTGCTGATTTTAGCTTCCATTTTGCTTGTTTAAACAATTCAGCTAATGATTTACTCTTCACCAAATTTTAGCAAAGTCATTCAACACTCTTTCACACAGCATTTAAGCAGAAAATGCATTTCCTGTGTTTGTCATTGGCGTGGTTATCCGTGGTTAAACCTGGATATTTGGGGCTATAGCTTTAAATGTTTCCTGTGTTTCCTAGTGGCGCTCCTGTGCAGGTTTTAAAACAGCTCTAGTGCTCTAGAATTACAGAAAGTAAACTGAGAAGGGTTAAAGACACCCTCAGCAACTCCACAACTATTTTTGAGAGAAAATTTGTCTCACAAATTTTTTTGAACATGTTCAAAATTTAAGCAACACCTCTGCAACTCAGAAAAATAAAATGGAGAACCACTGTGAATGTTTTGAGACATTTTGAAGACTCTCTTGCAAACGCCGTTTGCCGACTAGTCCTGAACAGTCACCGCTCAGTGAGGTACTGGCTTGACAAGGTGTGTTATCCATTTGCGTGTTTTGTTTTGCGCCTTAAAAACGTTCTACCATAATAACACGCAGGGTCGTGATGGTGACAGGAGGACAAACTGATGACCGGATAGCAGGATGTGATACACACAAAAAATAACCAAGTACATGGTGGCAAACCTCGACTGCAAGATACTGCTTTAATGTGATGTCAACTTTTGTATTGAAATCTGTCAAAGCTGCGATACTCTAAATATCACACACTGTAAGACAGCTCAAACAGCTTAGGGCTATATTGTTTGTTTTCATGGTTCCAAGCTCTTGAGCTCACTGGATCAACAAACTCATAATGTATAGGTTTTCCCACCACCCTCTTTATCTCTTTATCTCCTCATCAGCATTTCTCCTTTTTTAGTCCATCTAGTTTTGGCTGTAGTACAGGAGCGTCTCTTTATTGTATGTTTTGGGGGTTTTTTCTCCTTTATTTTCACATTTGTGTAAAATTGTATTTATAAAAATATGTGTGATTGCTTTCTTAGTACCAGCACTACATTTTTTTTTACATGACCATAAACTTCCAGGAGCCAAATAAACCCTGGTTGACTTAAAAAGTTGTAAATTTGCCTTGTGACACCACATCTCTGTTGTTAAGACAATCAAAAGAAGAATAGAAAAAAGAGGAGGGGGGAAGAGGAAAGAAAAAAAGGAATCCACTTTTGTGTTTATGTGCTTGTTTGCGTGCTTAAGCTGCCTGGGTTAACAACAGAGTCAACAAGTCAAAATTACTCAAAGCATACTGATGTTTACATTCGGTGTAAACTACTCGAGATATTTCGGCAAAATGATGCACTCAGACAATACTAACATCGTCACTCACAGCGTTCAGAAGTCGTCAGTGTCGTCTTTTTATGTAATAGCTCTGCCGCAGCCTTCACATGACACCAAACCACACCTTGAAAATCAGTGAATTTTAAACATGTGACTGATTTCTAAATGCTGTTTGTTCTTGTGTTTTTGCCTATTGATTCCATTTGCACGCTGAATGATTTCTTTTATCAGCTGCAGACATCCAGACTTCGACACACACACACACAGTGAGCTGTCTATTGGAGGCAATTTTGAAGTAGAAAGCTAAATCCTCTGCTATCTGTTTTGTTGCATTTGTCTCTGTAACAACTAATCATCCTCATCCATCTTTCTGACATTAAGACAGGAAATTAATTATGAAGCTGGCTTCCTGTTTAATGAATCCACAGACACACAAACACACATATGCATTATAATAAGCAAGCAAAAGGACAAAAACGTGTCCACAGGGTTGGCACATTATTCCACAGCTAATGGAATCCACTAAGCTCGGGTGTTGACTGTTTTAAATTGTTGTTTTGTTTAAAAAAAAAAAAGCATGATGGCAAATCCTCCTTTTGCTTAGATTATGATTATTGCCATTACTGGGACCATTTGAAACAATGTACTGGTTGGGAAGACTTATTTCCCTGAAACGAACCTTAAAGCAATAGTTCAGATGCTTTAAAGTGGAGTTCTGTGAAAAAGCTATGAACAATAAAACTCTCACCTGTTGAAGACAGCTCTTTGAATAACCTCATATTGGATAAACAGTTCAATTCTGACCACATTGACAAGTTAACAGCTTGCCGAGCGGATCTGAGACCAAAGTGGATTGCTGTTATCTCAAAACAACTTCAATCTCAAAAAAATTAACAGCAGACTATTTTACTATATAAACCTTTGCAGTGATATCAAGTCTGTATCACACAATTACTTACATAGAATTCTACGGGTATTTGAAAGCACAAATAGCAGCAGCATCACCTAGCTGTATAGCACTTCCAGTGCATCCTGGGCAACTTCTGGCAGAAATACCATTTTTTGATGTTCCAGTCTTAGTATGACTCGCTTCACCCTAATTTGACCCAGCTTGGTTCTACATGGTCTTGGTAGTTTTCCATTTAACTGAGTGCTGCCTTAATGTGGGCGGGTTGTCATAATGTGCCAAACCAAAACTTTTCACCAACGGGTAAATAAGAGGAGTCACAAAACACTCGCCATTCTCTGCCAGGGTTTCCAAAAATGTCGTGGCAGAGGTGAGGCCACCTTCCCTCTGTTGGTCGAAGCCCATAAATTAAGTGCATTTGGTCTAACTCCGTCTGAGTTCTGTCATCAGCCAACAAGCAAGGAAACATCTGCACCTCCTCATATCATATAGTACCACTGTGTTGGTTTATGTTTTGCCATTTAATGGATTTTTTAAAAGTAAGTAACAGAAGCAAAAGCTGTTTTAATAGTGGGTTTTTTGTGAAGGAGACACTCTCATGATTGACGCTTGCTCTCTGGTCAATCAAAGACCTGCAGTCTCCTGACGTCAAATTTTCACCTTGACTCGGCTAGTTTGGAACCTCGGCCGAATAGGTTCTAAGAAACGTGATGAAAGTGGGCCAGACCACCAAATTGAAAGACTCTGAATCCACACTGAGTCGACCTGAGTAGGGCCAAGTCAAGCCCATGGAAAAGGGCCACAATGTTTCTGCCACAGTTTGAAGTGCTTTTGGTGTTTCGCTAGTTTCTTGTTTCTTTGTGTTTTTGTTTTTCCCATGGCTGTTGTTTGTCCTCAGCTCCCTGTTTGTCCTGTGGCACACTCCTGTCATTCATCAGTAATCTCCTCAGCTGCTCTCACGCAGTAATCAGTCGTCCTTGAATAACTTGTGCTAAATTTTATAGTCATACACCAGTGACTAAACACAATAAGATGGTTCAATAGTTTTTGCCTTTTTTCCGTTAACTTAAAGAAAACTTTATTGGTTGTACTGGAAAAGTAAAAACAAGTACTGCATATGGTTGCAAAAGCTGGAGGGCTTCTTGCACTTTGGAGTTTTTTCTTGAAACAGCTGCCTCATGGCCATCCCTTAACAATCAAATGTAACTGTGAGCCACTAGCACAAATCACCTCTGGTCTGATTTAACAAGTTGGAAGTGTGCTAAAGGATTTGCAGGGAAACACAAGCTGACAAAGATGGGAAACATCAAAAAGAAAGCAAACATTTGAACATACACAGACAGAACCTTACATAAGGATACATCAAGAATATGAATAATGTAAAGTCTGTTTTCTATGAATAATTCATTGTTCTACGTGTGTACTTTCTGAGCGAACGCAAGAGTTGTGTGAGTGATGCACCTTTTGAGCTGGTGGATATTCGGGCATGTTTAAATCTGTGTCTCAGTGTGTGAGGAGAAAAAAAAAGGATCAAAGAAGACCAGACAAACACGGGTGAGGAAAGGTTCTGAGGATTCACTTTGAACGCTCAAACTGAGCAAGAGTGAGAAAGAAAAGAGAGGAGGAAAGCCGAAAAAAATTGAATCACTGAGCTTTTTTTTGCTTGTCCTGTTCATCAAAAGTTCAATTCATAAATGATGAAGACCTGATTTTAAGCACATCCTTCATGTACCTTCAGGAATGTTTTCAGTTTTCCCATTACAAGCTAAATATCACAAAATTTAACTAATTAAACTGCAATTTTCATTTTGTTGCTGTTTTAAAAAAATACACAACACTTCGCAATGACACTAGATCTTACATTTTCAGTCAGTCATTTAACAAATGCTACCTCTGTGACAAAAATGACCCAGGTTTAAAAACAATCTAATATCCCAACAAAACAGACTCCCTCATGTTTGTAGTCTTTTGACATCAAGTATGGTAGTAAGTACGCAACTTCTTTGCGTACACATAGAACATGTTTTTTGGACTTGTCAGTCGCTTTAGCCGCACAGGTCCAATAAAATGATAGCCACACATATAGACGTCTTCAAGTTTTATTTTGCTTCTCTCCTTCATATGAAAACTACAATAATAATAATAATAAAACATTCAGGCTCTAATACTTCATACTTCAGCTTGTTTAGGCCTTGTGTAAGTATTCATTATTACACAGACCCAAATATATTAGCACCATAGTTGTACAATAAATGAAATAATGTCCACAAATGCACCTTATATTGTCCTTGTACAAAAATATTGACATCCTGAACAAACAGAAACATTTACTGTGTGTAACATTTGACCCAAATGCAGATAATCATTAGCACTAGAGCGTTCAACCAATAGGTCTACAGTTTACACTCAGTCCAATAAGTGGTTATGACCTGTTGGTCTGTTGCCTCTGTATTCACAAATAAAAAAATCTGGGTGATTTCTCCCCAGGAGTTTGACACAGTTTGTGTGTCCTTGTCTCTGAGGACACAAAAGCTGTACAAACAGTACTGTGCAAGAACTCCTACATCATTCCTTGGTTCCTAATGTTTTGCTTCCAAAGAGCCAAACGTTCTTGTAATCTTTTGAAGTAGTCTTGATCACGTTTTTTTATTCAAATGTTTTAGGACCATTTTCAGAGTAGTGCTTTAAGTTGTTTATTAAGTCGCTCAAAACTTACCTATGAATCATTCAGGCATTAAAAGGCTCCTAAACTCAAGGGATGAACCAGTGTTGTGGCTATGCTAACAATTTAGCAAAGACACAATTTTAAATTGGACCTTTAAGTACTCTGTTTCTAGTAGTTTGTCACAAAGGCTAGGTTAGAATATTTTGGTTGAAGTTATGAAAAATACTAAAAATAACAGTTTGACAGACAGAAAATAGTTTTTCAGCATCAATAAGGTAATCACTAAAGAAGTTTTAGCTGAAAGCTTGGCATGCAGGAAATGGTCAATCATGCAAACGATAAATTATGTACTATCTATCAGGTCCTGTGTCAGGTTTTTGCTGTATTATTTTCAATTTTTTAGAGACAAGACTTTCAGATCTACTGAAGATAGTCTTTTTAGATCTGACACTTATTCTTCTTTTACCCCACTTGTCCAGTTTGTTTCATATTTATGCACACTCAGCACACCATGGTGTCATGGTTAGGGTTAGGTAGGACTGGAGATAAAATGAATGAAAAAGCAGTCTGAGAAACCCAAACATATAAACACTGGAATGGCACTCGGAACGCCAGGAAAACTGTTCAAAACCAATTCAAAAGCTTACATTTTGTAACCAAAGTATACATATTTAAGGGGTGCCAAATTTTTCCACAGTAGCATATGTAGAAAAACCTTGAATCCCATCACACAGTTTGTCCTAAAAACAAGCCCTTTCTGTGGTCTTTGTTGGTGTCTTTAGCACCAAGTTTAGGTGCCACCTGGTCTTTGATACATGTGTTGCTATCGTAGGATACACAATTCATGCAATCAGAAAATTCTGGGCTACATCTGTCAATGGTAGTGGGTCTTGGTAGAGCCCTGATACAAATGTTATACAGCACACAGGCCTTACTGTGGACTTTGGATCATAAATTTACAATAGAGCAATGTGTTACACACACCAACACACTTCACACATACACACCAACTCAGATCTGTGACTACCTCCAAATCACACACCGAGGAGTAAACACTTACACACTTTCTGTGTCTTTGCGTTCACACATGTTATAGAAGCAGAATGAATGGGTATCAGAACCAACCTAAGAGACGATGTGTGAAAGACGCTGGTAGTTTTTAGTTTGAAGTTGCAAGTTTGTTTTTTTCTGCAGCTGACCAGGTGGAGTTTATGAAAATGACATTTTCCAAAATAATCAGTAAGGGTAATCAGAGACTACAAATGGATTAAAAATTCTGAGCTGCAACTCAAGTGGGATTTAAATTTTTCTGTAATCTTAGCAACATACAAACACAAAAACATCCAATAATTAATATAGTCTTTATAAACCAAATTTTTTTTTCCCACCATGGCGGATTAAGATGTGGACTGTTTGATGGTCATGCTACTGAATTGATCAATTTTTCCAGAAAATGTTCTAACAAATGATAAACAGTATCAAGATGCATTATTCTCCTGAAAAGAGACTTTATCAACCACAAACCTACTTTAAATTAATGGAATAGGAAAAGTGTCTAAAATTCAAATGTACATCTCTGTATTTTCCATGGACATAATGTTGTTGATATGGTATGTGACATCATTCATGACTGTTAAAATGTGCTTGTTTGTTTTCACACAGTTATCTTTAGATGTGTCACTGGACCTGGACCAAACACATGTTCTAGCATAGCCTCCCTTCCCAATACAGATTTGTGATTAATCACTTTAACAGAATATAAAACTTGCCAACCCAACTTATCCGCATTCATGCAGATGCATGTTTGTATGGAAAGACTTCTCTCGTGTACGCATGGAGATGTAGAAGTGCACACATTCTCCTCCACCCACATATGAGCGTTACAGACAAACAAAAACCCACAAACGAGAAATGAGTTATGCTCCTCCATCTGGTCCGCCGACTGCCGTGTGGCGTAATGATGGCAGGAGGATAACACAAACAGGGAAAGTAAAAAATAAAAAATACAATAAAGAAAAGCACAAAGATCAAAGTGTGAGTGCAGAAATGTGTATTTGCGTGAGCAATCTTCTCCCTCTGTGTAAAGTTGTATTTACAGCTCACTCCACACAGCAGGTCCATGAGAGTCATTTGTTTTTGTTGCTGAGTTCTTTTGATTCCAAGAACATTTTAAGACACTTTTGAAAGGAAAGACTATGGCACCCCCAAAGCTTTTACACATTTCTTCTGCTCCACTGTGCTGAATAATGGAATGAAATATAGGCACCAGAGTCATTCAGGGTTCTTGTTCTTTAGCTTTTACACTGAGGGCTTCTTGTCAAGGTCTTGCAGTATGATGTGTTGATGAAGAGGCTGTAATGATGAGCAAGTGAGCACTTCAGCTGTGCTACCTGCTCAGTCAAACAGGAGGCAGCAGTCCCAGTGTAACCTTCATTTGCCTTGACATTAGAAGTGTGGATTACAGATGGGGGCATTTTGCATGGTGGATGAGCACACAAACCAAACACACACACACACAAACACACTGCGATTGCTCTCAGGAGGAGAGCTTCTGGTCAAATACATCCAGCTGAGGAAATCACCCTACTACCATATGTCACCCCCGTTTTCAATCGCCATTAGTCTTCCTCACTCACTACCCCTCAAACTACCCATGCTCGTCATTTGTCAAACCATCCCTCGCCTAGTTTTCTTCTTTTCTCCAAAACTGCTCCCCCTTACTACTGTAATAACATCATCTATGTGCAACGTGACACCACGTCAGCCTGAGCACTAGAGACATACTGGAAGTAACCTGAGAGGCTAATAGTCTGTGACACTGACTCCCAAAGCAACAGTGGTCTATTAGCTCACATGCCCATTCACTTGGTGGAGAAAAGACCAAAAAAACATTGTCGAGCTTGTGCTTTCTTTGGTGCTATGACTTAAAACAATCAGCCAGAGTGTGGATGGTCTTTGCAGGGTTTTGAGAATACCATGGGCTTCCCATTATGCAAAATAGATCTACAATATTTTGACAACACACAACCTCTGTCGCAAGACTGTGGTGGTTTATCATCGTGGTGGGTCCAAGGTGGAGCGTGGAGGAGCTTGGTTGCTGTGTATCCATGATATAGAGTCCATGTGTACTGGTGTAGGTTGGTCGACTAGAATTTGAAACAGGACTGGCCTATATGCTATGATCCAAATCATGACAACCTAGTGCAGATATGATACCCATGGTGGTAGTGTTGTGTGCTCTAGACTGTAGCTGCATTATGACAAGGTCAAAAAGTAAATAAGTCGCAGATGTAGCTGTATATGCAGGGAAAGGGAAAGTGTCATTAAAATCCTAAGTTTGTGGATCTGGGTCTTGAAGTTAAGTCTATCTTTTTGTCTCAGAGCCTCACAAAACTGGTGACACAGCTCCTAATATCTTAAACAGGGAGGCTATGGCAAGCGCAACTAAACAATCCAACACAGAAATGGCTGCAGTGATTGATATTTGTGGCTCATGGAAAAGGTTCAGCAGGTTTAGCCTGTGAAGGGTGCTGAAATGAGGGCTGGTGGAGCGGATGTGTCCTTTTAGAAGAAGAGGGCAGAGTGGGATGAAGTATCACACTTGCTTTCTTCTCCCTTTTGTCCAATTTGTGACCATAATCTGTTTCAGCATCACTATGGAAACTGAGAGGCCATAATCAGCATGCAGCATAAAAGCAGTGCCTGAACAAAAAGAAAGTAATGAAGGTAAAGGCCGGAAAAAGACTGTTAACTTCAGTTAGAGATGGGGAATGAAAGTGCAGGCAATGATTTTGCATTGTTCAGTATGAAAGATTGGCACAATTAAGTGTTGAATTTAAGTGCAACTTAGGCTCCTTGATAATTTGAGAGTTGTTATTTCTGAGACAATAAATGTGAAGCAATCAGTCATCTCTAATGGGAATGTGATTGGAAGCACTTCAGAGAATAAAAGCTAAATCAGCGTTGCGAACTCTTAAATGCTTTTTCATTGGCCGGGATAATCTCAACAGGGCCGGTGTTGCTTTGTGTCTCACTTTTACAGTGCACTCAGTGTTATCAAGACATAGCTTGCGTAAGACTCAAACATGAATTAAAACGACTGCCTCTCAGCCGCACTCAGCTCTAAGGAGGATTCTGGCTGCACATCATGAGGTATGAGGAGGAAGATGTTTTAGGACGATGAGTTTTAAGCATTTTTTTTTTCTCTTTAATCCCACTTCTGCTGGATTTTTGACCACTACTGCCCACTTGTGGACTTTCTGCCTTCTTCTTCGTGCCGGGAACCTACAGTCTCATTTTTTTTTAACTGTTTCCAGCATTGTTCAAACAACCCTTGCAAAATTATGTTTCAAGACTTTGGGAAACGCCACTAAATTCATCACCTGAGTCAAAATGAATATGTCTTAAACAATAAGACTTAAACAATTTCTGCTAAATCTAGTGGTTAGACTTGATATGAGACTATTTTGTTTTCAAACTCTAACTTAAACCACATTAAGGTTGTCATGGCTGCATATATACAGAGCTGGTAACTGAAATATATAGGCCCTATACTACAAAGCAGGTTCAGCTTACCCTGGGTCTGGTAAAACTAACCCTAACAATGAGGAATTGTACTTAGTGGTGCTACGAAGATGGTTATCAGCTCAATAAGTCAACCCAGGATTTCTGGCTCTGAATCTGTGTTCATGTAAACCAAGTGGAGTCACATCAGAGAACCAATCACAGTCAGGAAACTGGGGAGGAAAATAATATTAAATAAATACATTTTTAATAAATATGTTAATAAGCTTTCCAACACTGCTAACAGATTATTAAAGCACAAGTAGATCTAACCATTAGGATTATGTTTTTTAACTGAATAAATGCACCACATGTGCTGCCTCTTGTTGGATATGAAGGTTTTAGCCTTATTTCTTCAAGTGTGATTTAATATGTTTAAAATCTATTTGCATTAAATGAGGAACAAAGATAAAAAGAAAGGTTCAATCCAGTGAGTGAGCTGTTTAATAAATGAGTTAATTTTCTGTCAACTAGTCTTTATAACAGCGATTCTCAAAGTCCGGACTCCAATCTGGATCCCGACTGAAAGGTGTTCAATCAGGACCCAGCTCACACGTTATATTAGGAATTTATTAGTACGATGCAATAAAATGTATATTTTCTACATTTAAAAATGTGTTTGATTCTCATCAGCTAATTGTTACTTTAGTAAAGTATAACATAAATTTGTACATCCTGATTTGAGATTAAAATGTAACCATGACAACATTGTTCAGCTTAATGTCAACATTAGCATGTTAGCTAAGGGTTAAAAAGCATCCACGTGCAGCCCTGCAGGCCTGAGAGAGACCAGTGTCCTCTGTCTGTGTCATTATTATCAGTAAGGCAGCGGAGAAGGAGGTGTTGGATCTCGTCACCATGGCGTGATCTAAATGTGCAAAAAGAGGTAGAATTTAAAAAGCATGAAAAATACAAGACCCATGTGGCTGACTTGCTCAGAGACATTTGAAGTCTTTTAGATTGAAACACTTTTTGCACTGAGGTTTAAGCAGCTCACTGAATGCAAACTGTGCCATTTTTCACACTAAGTTACTCTGTATTTTAACTGTCCCTCCAGGCATCTGTAACTTTTACCTCAATCATTTTAATGTTACTGTGTCTTGTTGCCTTTAAGTTTAATTTATTTAATATGGTTAGGCAAACAACAGCATTTCTTCTGGTTGTAGGCAAATATAATAAAGGGACTAGCTTCTCAGTTGACCAGACCTTTGACCTTGCCTTGTTAACCGATGATTTTAATAAGCCTTCCAAACAATTTATCTCTGTAGGAATGACCATGAACAAATGCTCAGATGCTCTAATTTTTATGACTAAACAGCAAGTAAAGTATTAATAATTTAAAGGTATTCAAACAATATTATTAGTCCCTAATAAAGACTTGGGAGCAAACTTGAGCGTGATCACCATATGTCTGCTGAGGTCTCTCTCATGAAAATGTTTCTGGAAGTCAAACATAGTGTTCAAACTCCAGGAAAGAAAGAAAAAATCCACCAGTGTCTTATTTTATTTAGTTTTTCTATTTTTTTTTTTTCTTTGAATTCTTTCAACCCTCCCGTGGCCTTTGGTCAAATTGACCCAAACTTACAAGGGCTTCTCTACCTCTCTTTGTCTCTCACCAGTTTGAGGGCTTCAGGAGGGTTAAAGACATTGATTAATTTCTTTCAAAGACATTGATTGGTTGAGAGGTGATTCTTTGCGTATTAATCTACTGTTCAGAGAAACAGGTTAGGTTTCCAGCATCAACAGTAACAGAGCCAGGTAAAAATATAACCAGCTTCATGGCACGGAAAATCCTGAACTAACCCTGAAGTTAAGTTAAGCTAAGCCTTTTAATCCAGCTCTGTACTACAGGCTCAGGACAGATTTTACTGTCAGGTGTGAATACTTGCACTCGAACTGTTACCTTGTGACCAAAATAGCCAGGATGCTTGTTGGTGTCAGGTCTGAATATATCCAGTGTGGTATTTTTCTTCCTGTTTATATCCAAAAACTTTTTTTTTTCACACATGCTTGAATGTGCATCACTTACACCAAGGATTGGTAATGACCAAACCCTAACTGGTACCAGAGGGCCACAGCAGTGGGTTGCCAGATAACCATAAATTCACCCTTTCAGACGAACGGGCAAGATGATGAAATACGGATAGACACCCCCTCACCTCGGTGAGCAGATCGGTTCCACAGCAGGACACGCTGATGTCCAATGCACCCTGGGGAGGTGTGTGTGTCCAAGTATGTTCATGTGTGACAATCTGGCAGCCTTCAACACCCTACAGAGAAGGCCTGAGGAAGAGACGGGAAGGAAGGGAAGCTTAAATGATGGTCTGAAACAGCATGATGAGAGAATTAGTAGAAGGAAGAAACTGAGGGGTGGTAAAGAAGATTAGTAAAGGGCAACATAATGTAGACGAACTATTAATGAAGTGAGAAACATTAAAGAGGCAATAAATAAGAGAAAAGGGTGGAGAGGGGTGTGTGTTTTGAAAAAGAGGTTTAAATGGGGTGATGGGTGGATGAGGATGTTTAGTTGCACTGTTGGGGCGGCCCCTTTCTTTGTTGTTGTCTGGGTTGGAAGAAGATTGTCATTGAAGTTCTGAACAGCCACTTATTAGTGCTGAAAAAAGCCTTCAGTTCCTGACATTTTTTTTTTGTTTTTTGCACTCTAAGCCAGATTTTTTTTTATTATTATTATTTTACATTTTTACTCCTTTCTTAAAAGGTAGCTGCTCCGCCTTCTTTAACATGAATTTGTACAGCAGTCTTTAAATTATACCGGTGATTCTCAGAGAGCTTGAAATATGGGCTCAGGCCATTGCAATAGATTTAATGTTTGTTATTAAATCATTCATGTTGTGTAAATGGTTTAATCAGGATTTTATCCTGTTTGAAAGTGAAGTCTCAATCATCGATTGTAGAAGAAATGTAGACATTTGATGGGAACAAGGAAGTTGAAGCCAGAACAGGACTAGCTTCCATGAAGGTTGGTTTCAATACAAATTTTAAGTCCCTCCCCCTCCATATAAAACAAACAGAACATAGCCTTTGGTCAAACAAAACATATATGCCTCAGATCATTTTTCTCAAATGTTTGTTGATTCACACAGTTTTTACTTTGCTGTTGTATGTTCAATTTTTTTCTTAAGTTTAGTTATAGTTAAATATTCATGCTTAAAAGTAAAGCCATGTGACACCATGATTGTATGAGGGGGAGTTGGAGGGACTTAAAGCCTCACATTCCTCATGCAAAGAACTTTAAGATTCCAAAAAGACAGAATGGCAGCTCCCATAAAAGGTTCTTGTGGCTTCAATGCAAGTTCTAGCATTATACGTATATATGGTCAGTGGACTCATTATTCTGGAAGATGCTAACAGTTTTTCCTTGTATGCGTGTATTTGACACTCAAAATAATAGCTCTAATTTTGACAAATTTCCAAGGACCTGCCTCAAATAAATATTGCCACAGTTTGATGCTTCCACATGCATGTTTTTGGTCTGTGGGAGGAAACCGGAGTACCTGGAGTAAACCCACGTGTGCACAGGGAGAACATGTAA
>JAOXNZ010000177.1:17833024-17845329 GCA_028566095.1 Kryptolebias brasiliensis | reverse complement strand
GAAAGGATAAAAGACGAACAATAATGTTTTTGCCTGTGTCTAAGTGTGTGTTAGCAAAAGATCTCATGAACCACTGGACAGATTTTAATAAAACTTGCATGAACTTCAAAACTACCACGGATTCATATTTTAAATCAACTCAATTCAAGATCGCTGCAACCAGCCAGCTGGCCTTAAAAAACACAAAAATGGCTAAAACTCGGTCAGTTTTACAGAAATCAAGCTCAAATCTGATGCAGTAGTAGCTGAGAGTCATTCACAACACATACTCTGAGCTTGATATCTTGCAATATCACGTGATATGGCACATAACATTATTTTAAGGTTTGACCAAAACATCTCCAACTCCATCATTTCTCATCATAAAATGATTTTAGTCAAAAACTCTGGTATAAAAGGCAACAGGCGACATGCATTCCTTTCAAAGAATGCTAGGCCTTTCATTTTTAAAATAAATCTGTGTCAAGTTAATTAAAAAATCACTCACTCTTTTTCTGTAGACACTTCATATTGTTCAGGGCCACAAGGGACTGGTGCCTAACCCAGCAGTCAATAGGTGAGAGGTGGGGGACACAGTGACCCGATTGCTAGTCCATTAGAGAACCAACACAGAAACACATATGTGACAAATAATTAAGCATGTACACACCTACGGGTAATAGGTAGTCCTACCTCAGGACTGGTGCTCTATCACTGATCTGGCCCTTTTAAAATCTAAACTAACCTTTTTATTCAGGCAGGTTTTTAATACCTAGTGGCACTCTGGCATTTTTATACTTTTGTATTGTTTTATTGATTGTTTTTAACTTTTGTATTGTGAAGCACTTTGTGCACCGTTTGGCTGTTGTAAAGACCTCTATGAATGAATGTTGATTGATTGATTGATTGATTGATTGATTGACTGATTGAGTAAACTTGTTATATTCTTCTTCTTCTTCTTTTAATCACCTGCACCACTATGGGGTCTACGTGTCAAACAGTTTTATCACGTTTAAAAGCCTACAATAATTGAACATTAAAAGGAAAAGTTTGGCCATGTTGAAGAGGATTGCTATGATGCTGTATTAGTAGAAAAAAATTAAAAGGGAGATTTTTTTTGCTTGTGGTGTTTCTAAGTTAGTTAGTTAGTTACAAGTTGTGTACAGCTACACATGTAAGTTATGATGTATATGCTAAAACCTATTGCAAAGTATAAAGTCACTACAAAACATTTTGCCATGGTTTAGTTTTTGATTTCCTCTTTTAACTTCCATCATCTTGACTTTATACTAGAAAACTCCTCATAATATGGCAAGGGATAATTGATTTAAATTAGTTACGTTCTGATAAACAATTAGGTGATGTACCATGAAGGTACATCAACAGGGGGACTGTTAGATATGTCCTAAAAAAAAGATAAGTACTAAAGAGAAATAGAGGAAAAAGAGTTGCTCCTTTATCAACTGTATCAAGCCCTTGCCATATTGTGAATAGTTTATTATTGCCGCACACTCACAGATTAAGTTACACTACACCCGCTGAAACACTTGCTTGAAACAGTTAAAGCCAATCTTCGGCTACACATAGAAAACTATTGACGTCACGTGAGGGAAGTGCTCCGGCCCTCTGGAATGGGCGGAGCCTTAATCTATATGAGTGGACACTTCCTTTGTTCTGGGCTTCTGCTTCCAGCTTCATCCTTAAGATGTTGTCTACAGAAGTCCCAGCACTGGTTCTTGTATTAATTCTCTGCCTTATTAGAATAAATTGGTCCTTAAAGGGTAAATTGTCTGAGTTGTCCCTCCCCTGGGGTAAAAGGACCGGAAGTGAGCCGAGGATGGTCCTTCGGCAACATACTTTAAACACTGTTTTGACTTTTCTTAGCATTTTCAATTTAATCTTGAAATTTTGACTTTATTCTTCAAGCTTGGAAACCAAAGAAAACAATTTCCCCTCCATTTCTTTTTCTTTTCAGTGACCCTAATACACTGTCATAGGTTATAAATAATTAATAATTTAATCTCTTACCAACTTTAGATGTTTCTTGAATGACCTCATTTTGGAGAAA
Source organism: Kryptolebias brasiliensis (assembly GCA_028566095.1). NCBI lineage: Eukaryota > Metazoa > Chordata > Actinopteri > Cyprinodontiformes > Rivulidae > Kryptolebias > Kryptolebias brasiliensis. Next base: position 17,843,282 of record JAOXNZ010000177.1, on the reverse strand, counting down.
TACATCTGGCAGAACTCATAAGCTAACAACTAGCTCATCTAGTCGTTTAAAGATTTATAAGCATTCACATGAAATGCTGTCTGTTTTTGGAGTTGTTTTATGATGACAGCAGTCCACTTTAGTCTTAGCTTCTTTTGAACTAGCTGTTAGCACTTCAGTGTTGTTTAATGAAAACTCCATTTCTCCAAGCTAAGGCCATTCAAGAAGTGCTTTACAATGAGTAAGATAGTAATGATTTATTATGTATAAAGAAACCCACTTCAGTAAGGACTTTTTTTTTAATCCAGGCTGAACTGGAAAAAAAAACTGTATTTTCACTTTTAGAATCAGCTTTGTCTTGATTGTGTCCAATATGTCAGTATAATGCTGCAATTTGTTTTCAAATACTGAATGTTGATTATCTGAAAACATAGAAACTATTTACAGCTATCAGAAGTAAAGGCCAGCTCATTGTTTCCCCATTGAGACAGGAACACCAACAATGGGATTAAAATGGCTCTTTATTACTGTTTGTCCTCCCTCAAACCACCAGGAAATAGCACAGATTTGTTTACATCCTGATGCTAACTCTAAAGCACCAAAAACTGCACACAAACCACTGTATGTTTTATTAAACTGGCTCAGTTTTAGCCGTTAGTCTTCTTGGCCTGCAAAAAGCAGGAGATTAAAATGCTGTCGGAATTGAAAGGCCTAGCATTCCCTGGAGAAAGGATTAGGATCATACTATGTTAGGAAATGATGGAGTTGTAACCATTTCTATCAAATCTTTCAATTAAAGTGCATGTTGTGCTTGACTCAGGTCATTCACATTAAAATTTAGCTCAATATCTGTAAAATTGAGTTATAGTCATTTTTGTATTCGCTGAGATTGATTGGCTGTGACGGCCACATTGAACTGGGTTAAATCGAAAAGTTAATCAGTTGTGGATGAACATCCAATGATCGGTTGCTGAAAGTTTCATTAAAATCTTTTCAGTGGTTCATGAGATACTTTGGTAACGGACAGACAAATGAACACATGCACATAAAGGCAAAAACAATATTGCCAATACCTCCAAACTTTATGAGGTCTTCAGATTAGCTCAAGAACAGTGTATAGAGAGCTTCATGGAATGGCTTTCTATAGCTGATCAGCTGCATCCAAGCCTTACATCACCAAATGTAACCTAAAGTGTCGGATGCAGTGGTGTAAAGCAACCGCCACTGGACTCTAGAGCAGTGGAGACGTGTTCTCTGGAGGGATGAATTACACTTCTCTGTCTGGCAATCCGATGGATGAGTCTGGGTTTGGCTGCTGCCAAGAGAACAGTCCTTGTCTGACTGCTTTGTGCCAAGTGTAAAGTTTGGAGGAGGGAGTATTATGGTGTGGGGTTGTTTTTCAGGAGTTGGGCTCAGCAGCTTAATTTCCAGTAAAAGGAACTCTCCCTGTTCCAACATGACAGCACACCAGCGCACAAAGCAAGGTCCATAAAGACATGGCTGAGAGTGTTTGGTGTGGAAGAACTTGACTGTCCTGCACAGAGTCCTGATCTCAACCCAACAGAACACCTTTGAGATGAATTAAAGCGGAGACTGTGAGACAGGTTTTCTGTCCAACATCAGTGTCTGTCCTCACAGATGAGCTTCTGGAAGAATGGTCAAAACTTCCCATAAACACTCCTAAACCTGTGGAAAGCCTTCCAGAAGAGTTGAAGCTGTTATAGCTACAAAGGGTGATATTATAAAGGGTCGTATTAAACCCTATGGATTAAGAATGGGATGGCACTCAAGTTCATATGAGTGTGAAGGGAGACGAGTGAATACTTTTGGCAATATAGTGTATGTCTTTAGTAGCCAAGTAAAAATCTGTATCTTAAAATAGCTACAGAAAGACATGACACAGTAGTTTTTTGCTGCGTCATCCTCAGCTACCTGCCAAATAAGGAGAGAATTACTAGCAACTCAACAGACTGTGCAAAAACCCATTACATAAGAGCTACTTTTGGCAGAACGGGAGCAGAACAGAGACAGGTCAGTGACATTTCACTGGCTGACCACAAGCAGCTAAATTAGGAAATTATTCATGTGATTACATTTTGTGCTCCCTATTATGTAAGACAAATTGAATTTAACTCTGTTGGAAAGTTTCATTGCCCCATTTAGAGAATGAAAGTCACAGAACAAGGTTTGGATGATTGCAGAAAGACTTACTGAAGTCAGTTCATTCATTTTTCTCACATGGAAAAATGATTTTAGGTTCATTCACAGATCTAGAAATGTGCATGTGTTTGTGTGTGCGTCTTGTGTTTAAACCCTTTGCGAGGTCCATTACCGCCTATGGTGACTGTCGCACATAGGTGCTTACATAAGCTTAAGGAGTTAAAGTGCTGTGAGTAGCTACAGCCATGGATGTGTGTGTGCAAAGTCAGCATGACCTCATGCTGTGACATTCAAAGAGAACAGAGGGCTAGATAAAACTCACAATCGGAACTTTTTGCACCTCGCACACAGTGCGCTACACACACTCTGACGTTAATGTATTCACCGTGACCGTGGGCCTTTCACTCTCTCACGCATGGATCATCACCCACACCATGCATGTTCATTAGCAGGAAATTATAGAGGACGCTGGATAAATGTGTGTACATACAGGCCCCATTTTGCTGATGGAGTCTTACTGGCAAATGTGGTTTAATTAACACATACAGCAGGCAAGTGCACACAAGCCCATTAGTCAAACGCACTAATAATCTCAGAAGCACACGGAGAAAAGGTGAAATGGCGCCCATACTAACACTCATTTATACACACATACAATTCATCAAAAGAAATCTTTACTATTAGAAAGCTTCTTTAGGTGCACAGACAGGAAGAACAGAAGTGTGCATGTGCATGTTTGTTTTTATGCAAGGATGCAGTCCAAAAATCAGGACAATAACTTAAGGGGACTTCTTGTAAATGTGAGGACAAAAATGCTGTCGCTGCCGGTACAGTTTGAGTTTGGAGGTTTTTATAGTCAGTTTTAGGCCCCCTTCACTGGATGACGACCCTGCTAAGCTCTCTATGATCTGCACGACCTATTAGAACGGGGCTGAACTGCGGCAAATTTGGAAAATTTCTTTAACATGAAGGTAATCATGACGTTGCTATGCTCTTAGTACACACAAGATAGGTTTTCCTGCCATAAGTAGCATGTCGCCACAACAACACTATCATGTACGTCCACAATCGTGCCACGCCCCAAGCCATGCTCTGGCATTGTGAGGATCCTGCTTTTTCCAGGCATGTTCCTCTTCATCTTTTCCTCTAGGTGGCTCATGCTGTCACACCGCTGCTCACTGTGGCCAGCATTTGTTTACATTCTTTTTGTGATATAGAGATTTTTTTTGTACTCCTAGACAGGTGAATTCTCTCTTCTCCCTGGATTTCAGGGCTGGTAACCCTCACCACAAAAACGCGCACGGAACCACTTACCTGCCTGACCCACTCTCCATCGCTCCTCTGGACACCTGGATCCTCCTGCCTCCTCCTCGAAACCTGAAAAGAAAACAGAATCAAGTAAGGAAAATAAATCAAACATTAATATCAATCTCAAGAAATGCATACCTCCTTTTTAGTGAAAACTACCTTGACCTGCCATATTATTTTGTATATATTGTAAATAAACGTTTTAAACCTGTTAAAGGTTAATTGTATGAAAGGCTGAACTCTCTCACTTCATCAGGATGCAGCTACTTGCTAAAAGATCCCAACATGACAGTACCACCGTTATGAACAGTCATTATTTAATATCATTCCCCTTTATGACTGTGGTGTATTTTAGCCGTGCAAATCTGAATTTCACTCAATGTGCTGCTTATTACTACTTGCGACCCAACCCCCACCCACACACACACACACACACACACACACCTGCACTTACTGCAGTGTCTTCAAGGGTAAAAAAAAATGTCATAAGAGTTTCATTTCTAAAGAACAGATAATTTTTTTATTAGTTCACCATCATAAAGCAGGAACAGCTTCGCCTTATTATTCCAGGACTGTTGGCTCTCTGAGACAGTGAATTTATGACATCACTGTCTAAGTCATCTTCATCCCATCCTCCTCCTGTTAGGTCAGCTCCTGGCAGCTAACGAGCAGGGATGACCTCGTTGTCTAAATAAAGCCACAAAACCTTTGGCGGGTCTTCGCGTGGAAGGCCACATTCTGTCGTGTTGCTCGTTTGGATTCACTGTGAAGAACTGACTCATGACCAATTTTTTTTTTTGTTCAATTGTTTTTCTATTTTTAGCTTTTTCCTGAGACACAGCGTGATGACTCGCTTGACGTTCTGGTTGGAGATTTTAATTTTTTCTCACCGGAGACAGAGCAGAGATGTGACTGCACTGCCAGGTTAAAGGATCGTTTTTAGGAAGGACTCTGGCTTGGAGTACTTTTTTCTATGATTTTACATGCATAAACAGCCATAAAAACTTGATTGTTGTGAAACAGAATCACAGAGATCCAAATATGAATCTAGCTCATAAAAAAAAAATGAGGTTAACGCTTCATTTTGAATCAGTGGCATTAAAACCAACAAACCCAGGCTTAATGGTTTTAAATAAGCTTATGGACTTAGATAAGAAAGGCTAAAGTCATTCTTACCATGGCGCTGCTTCGCTGGTTTATTGTGCAGAAGAAGGAGGTGGAAGAAAGTGAGCTAGAAGGAATGAAAGATGAAGGCAGAAGAGCTGAAAAATGAAATGCAAAGCTGTTGGGTCCTGGGGATGGGATTAGTCTCTAGTTTGTGAACACTTACAAATGAATACAAATGCAGTTTAGGTCAAGAAAATCACAGAAAGACACTACAGGTATGAAGAGTTTGATGCATTTAGGTCTAATTCGTACACAAATTACAGCAAAAGTTCAGTTTTAACCCAAACAGGACAAATTAATATGTTCACTCACCTTTTTCTTGGACTATGTTGGTTTTGGGGGGAAAATAAATGTATTTGCGGTTGACTGAGGACTGAGTAAACAATGTGGAAGCAAAGAGAAGTGTTTGTTTCAATATTTTGTCCAGAAATATATGGTGGCCCTGAAGTGCAAACCGCATCAACAAATCTAGAAACCCAACTACAAATTTAAAACCACAACGACATCTTCAAAAACACAACGACATTATCCTACTGAAAGAGGTAGGAACCAGTGGGAATCATTAGACATCGCTGATTGGACGACGGGACCATTTGGCTTTTGAACCTGAAGTTGAAAAACACGCAACTGGCAGAATAACGTCTGGTGCAAAAGCTAAACAGCGCTGTCATCCAATCAGCAATGTCTCATGTTTCCCACCGGTACCTACCTCTTCCAGTAGGTTAATGTTGTGTTTTTTAGTGTTTAGTGATTTGTTGATGTGGTTAGCACTTCAGGGCCACCGTAGAAATAAGTCACATTGGTAAGAATGAGATTGTTCTATTTTTATAATAATAATAATTATTATTATTATTAAAAGCCTGCCTCATATAAAAAAGTAATTAAATGTACTGTTATGATTTGCTAAAATGTTGCAGTCTGACTGTCTGTTAGTTCGTCCATCTGTACACACAGAGGTTTAGATTTTCATCATTATTCAATATCATTAGGCATTGTATGGACTTCCAGTCATTTTTCTTGCTTAAATCTGACCCTAACCTGAACTCAATTCACACCTGAGCCCTAAACCAAACCCCTTCACCCCAAAATGATATTCCACCATATTAGGACCGGGCTTTGGACCCCCATGAGGACCACTGGTCCTGAAAAGGAAGGTGATTAGACCAGAAAAGGTCCTGAAGAGGTAATAAAATCAAATACACACAAACAGAAAGGGAGAGAGACAGAATTTATTGAGACAAGCATGCCATGTAAAACAGCAGAATGGACTGATCCAAAGTAACAAAATAAACTAGGAAATGATGATTTTTTGCAGTAACAGCAGTGTGAACGCTGAGTGTTAAATGACTCTGCTGACATTGAGACATTGAGTTAAAACAAGCAGAACGAAAGCTGGAACAGTCAGAAAAGACGCTCAAATGATTAATCTAAACTGAGCAGGACAGCATCTAAAAACAAGAATGAGCACAACCGATGCTCAAATTAGCAAAACCGTAGCTAACTGGTAAAATGACTACAAAGGTAGCTAAAAGCTAAAAGTAGCATAAAAAGACAGAAACAGAGCAAGGATCCTGAAGGAGCTTTCAAAGAGAATCTGATGCTGATTTTGCGAGATCTTCTTAGACGTGTTAGCGCTCAAAGTGCATGTTGGTAATGACTCTCAGCTATGCATCAAACTTCAGCTCAGTATCTGTAAATCTGACTGAGTTATAGCCATCTTTATGGAGGCTGAGGTTGATTAGCTGTGGCAGCCATCTTGAATCAGGTCGACTTCAAAAGGTAATCAGTTGTAAACGTACATCCAGCGGTTACTTTCTATGAGTTTCATTACAATCTGCCCAGAGGTTCATGAGATATTTTGCTGACAGACAGAAAGAGTTGACGCCAACAGTCAATGGCAAGATTTTAGATAAAGATGTTGCACAATGAGTAGCGCTCGGAGCATATGTTCAGAATGACTCTCAGTTACTACCGCACCAAATTTTAGCTCTCCAGCACATTACATGGTGCTGTTGTGACCAGCTGAATTTTTAATTGTTGTTGTCTTTCTTTCTTTCTTATCATTTTGATGATACTGAGGGGCTGTAGGGCCAAAAATCACCTGCCTGAACATAAGCCTGCATTTACTTACTGCTGCAGTTCTTCTGATTGCTGCTGTGAAAGGATGTCCACAAATAAAAGAGACTCCCACTGATGGCCATTAGAAACAAATAGCTTATACCTGTTTGTCCTGGGGGCTGCTGACCCTGTGCTTCGGTGGCGACCCACCTCTGTGGGGACGCGCAGCTGCCTTGGGGTGGTGCCCGGTGTCTGTTTGCCTGGGGCTGTTACGGCCTTCTGGGGCTGGATCCACCTGTCCTCTCTGCTCTTGGGTGCTGTAAATAGCGGGCCTTCTACTTTTCATGGCATTCTTTTAACTGTGCATCTCCAGATGACATACTAGCACATACACACCCACATAACATGAACACACTTTTTTATTCTTTTCTTTAATTATTATTTTTGACTTTTTTCACTTTTTATGTATTTTTGATATACGTATGTATATGTATGTATATATATATATATGTATACATACATATATATATATATTTATAGTCAGTCTTTCTGTCTCTCTGTTACACATACGCTTCACACACACACCTTCACGCACCGATTCACAAACAGTCCTGATGGTTGAAGGTCATACAATCAGGTTGCTATTACAACAATGTGGCCTGCCTGGTCTGATGCTAGATTCAGATTCAGTCTTGATTCAATAAAGTAAATCATGCAATTAGGATTCTCATCTTGAGATATCCTTTTTGTAGAGCAAATCTGTTCTGGCACACGTAGACAGCCATCTTCTCTATATGGTATGCCTGATATGCCAAAACAGGACAAAAAAAAAAAAAGAAAGAAAGAACAACACAACATATTAATTAGCACTGAAACACAGCGTGACTGAGGGGAATATTATTGTTAGTTTATCGTTTTTCATTCATCTGACATAAACTGAAAGCTTCTGAGTCTCCAACTACTGTTGAAATTTTAAAAAGCTTACTAAGGACAAAGTCTTCAAATCGGCTGTGGTTAGAAGTCTTGTGTACGTTAGCATCATTTGATATATAACAGTTTTACACGTTGAAAGGGCAACATGAATTCCTTCACGGTATGCCAGGCCTGTAATGTTAAAATCTGCTTTCGTCCCATGATCCTGCATCGCTCCACCTCCCTCCTTGCGTTCCCAGATCTCTCTGAGCGTGTCTGCAGTGGAAGACAAAGCGCTGATGCTGTAGGACAGTCAGCAGTTGGCTGCCCATCTAAATTTGGCCGGCGTGCGACTGTGCATTTAAAGATAACCTCCTCCTCTTCGTCCCCACATGCACCCACCTCCACCTGCTGACAGTCTCCGGGGACACGAAGCGAAAACCAGCAGGGTGATGAGAAATCTGTAATTTTGTCACACATGGCGAAAATGGAACCCACGAAAACACATGGCCGCGTGCGCATGAAGATGCAATAAGGCTTCTGCACATGTCTGTGTGTGCGTGTGTTCTGTGCCGTCAGCAAAATATCTCATGAGCAACTGGACGAATTTGACCAAACTCTCAGAAAGTAATAATTGGATGTGCTTCTACAACTGATTAACTTTTGGAGTCAACCCCATTCAAGATGGCCGCTACAGATAAGCGAACCTATTAAACACAACCACGACTATGACTAAGTCAGTTTTACAGATATTGACCTATAAATTGGTGTGGTAATAGCTGAGCATGATCCTTGACACATATCGTGAGGACTAATAGATTGCACAAAATTTTGCCATTAACTATTTGCGGTCAATTCTGTGTGTCTGTTAGCAAAATATCTCATGAACCATTAAATAGATTTTAATGAAACTTTCAGTGAATTATCATTGGACATACATCTACAGCTGATTAACTTTTGAAGTCAACCAAATTTAAGATGGCCGCCACAGCCAACTGACCTTACAAAACACTAAAACGCCTGTTTGGTCATTTTTACAGATATGGAGCTATAATTTGGTGTAGCTGAAATTCCTTCAAAACACATACAGCAAGTGCTACTCATTGCATAAAATCTTTGTTTACAACTTGACGTCAACCCTGTTTGTCTGTTAGTAAAATATCTCATGAACCCCTCGTCGGATTTTAATGAAACACTCAGAAAGAAATCATTTGCTGTACATCTACAACTGATTAACTTTTGGAGTCAATCCAAATCAAGTTGGCCGCAACACCTAACCTACATTAGTCAACACAAAAATGGCTATAACCCAGTCGTTTTTATAGATCTCGAACTAAAATTTGATTTAGGAGTAGCTGAGAGTAATTCACAATACATACCTGTACCGCATGACATCACACATTCAAATTATTTCTCCAAATGTCGTTGGTGGGTTTGGTAAACAGCTGGTGTGGAACTGAACCTGCAGGGATGTTTGCTTTGGGATCTGCTGAATTTCCAGTCATCCTAATTTATGAGTTGCTTAAACCAGCAGCATTTTCTCCCTGAGCTCATACATTCCCATCCTGTTGGGTTTCAGGCTCCACTTTTGTTCGTTCTACCAAAAACACGCACTATTCCTACAGTCATGGCAAAAAAGAAAGTCCACCCTCTTTCACTTCTAGGGTTTTAAATATCAGGATTGATAAAAAAAAAAAAAAGATCTGCTCTCTACCAGGATCTAATTTTAACCTCAGGTATGTAAAAACACAACAGATTCCACCGTGTCGTTATTTTTTAAACAAAAACAAAATGGAAATGAACAATTAATATCTTACCTGCCCTAGATAGCTCTGTGAACAACTTCAGATTAGAGAAATAGTTTAATTTCGACTGAACTGAAGCGCTAATTGGATTACTGCTGTCTTAAAAGGATAGTCTGGTCATTTTTTTAAGTGATGTTCTGGCTAATAGTCAGCTGGGACATCAGTCATTGAGCACGGAGTGAGGAGAGAAAGGAAGAAGTCTTTGTCCAGCCTAGGCTAATGGCTAGCCAAGCAAGGACTCTTTGTTAAATCATTTTTCAGGCTAATAAAAAAACCTCTTCCTTAAAAGTAGCATACCAGTGTGACAAAACGCTACAGTAGCTAATAACAAACCTCCACACTTTTGCTTGAGACCGGTTTTAGTTTGTCGCTGTTGATTCAGCACCCACAATATTGTTGTCCTTGTTTTTTTCTGTACGTTTTATTTTTTGCAATCTGACTCCTCCTGTGTACTTTGTGGGATTTGTTTTAAGGCATTCATATACCAAACGTTCATATGGTGACAAATTTACGCCACGAACGTGTATTACGCTCCACACGCGCACTGAACGTCCCATGCGCTCCCAATTCAGTGACCACAAGCACTACTCTACTGCAGGGCACAAAACTCAACACACGCGCACATGAGTTGCAGCTCTCATTATATCGATCAGCGCGCTCGCGTGAAACTTTGCCCCCCGCCGACAAAGTGTAGAAAAAAAGCACAGAAATATTAACCTGCATATGATTGGCCACTTTTCTGCTATACCTGCCCCGTGACCCGTGTTGGCGCTGGCTTCTGTAGCTAACTCATCTCTGTGTGGAGCTAACGCGGCTGAGTCGGAGTTTGGTGAGTAAACGTTTTATGAATTTAGCATAGAAAATTCATA
>JAOXNZ010000177.1:17805439-17818244 GCA_028566095.1 Kryptolebias brasiliensis | reverse complement strand
TTGAAGACACTGTTTAATGGAAAGTTAGTTCTTGTCAGATGGAATAGTAATGAATGACTGAATAAATTTAACCTTTGTCTGTTCATTCACTTTCTCTACCTGCTTAATCAAGTTCAGGGTCATAGGGAGCCTGGCGACTATCACCAGCAGTCAAGGGTCAAGAGGCGGGGTACACCCACGGACAGGTCGCCAGTCCACCAAAGCCATACTTTGTACGTTCATTATTTCATCATTTTTGTCAAGAACCCCAGAACCACAAATTACATCCTGCCGAAAACCATGACAGTGCCTCCACCGTGCTTTACAGATGGCCTCATTGTTACTATCTCCTGACGACCTCTGTACATAATAAGGATTTCAGATAAATGTTCAAATTCAGAAAACCTCCAGAGGCATCCTAACCAGATACCTGAACCACCTCAGCTGAATCCTTTCAATTCGGAGGAGGAGCAACTCTCCTCCAAGCTCCCGCCCCCCCACATCGCAAACCAAAGGAAGATATGCAAGTTTTCTAATAATAGCTGTTTGTTAATTCTAGGTGTTAACATATACTGTTAAAACTGTGAACTTTGAGCGAAATAAGGAGGTAGGTGCTCCTTAACCTGTGTGTAGTGGTTAGCGTTAATGTTGTCTTTACTATTCTGTTACCCATTACATGTGTGCTATGACTTGTTCTATCCCGGTTATTGTCCCATTTTGTCCAGAAAACAACTTACTTGTGAATTTCGAAAAGCATATCGGATGTTACTTCTTGACATCAGGCTGTTAAATAAAGTAAAGCCCAAATCAGGTGGTTGGATTTTCTTTACACGCTCAAGTTTATTGTCTATCAAATCAATAAGCTTTCAAACAATCATTTTCAATGTTTTGCTCAACAATTTCCACTATAATTTACTGTAGATTTACCCTGTTTTCATCCATTTATTAGGATGTGCAATAGCCTGCTTTTTTAATGTGGAAATCTTTATCTTTTTTACAGTCCTCTAAAACTTCCTGAAGCCTGACCTTCTTAGTGAAGAGGCACCCAACGGTTTTGACCGATTTAGTTTGTCAGGTATTTAAACTTTATTTTAGCTGTAATCTAAATCCAAGTCCACACCTAAATCCTTAAAGCCAAACTCTCCGAAAAGTTTTATCTAATGTCACATAGTAACTTGACCTGTTTTATGTTATTAGCATCTCCCCTCACTTCCTACAAAAAAAAAAAGGCGTTTGTCTGTTGCATTATTAGACACCGTAGGTTGAAATGATTTACCACAAAAAGTGGACATTTTTAGGCAGTAGATTTCTAATAAAACTTATTTTTAACAGTGAATCCCTCCACAGTATTTTACTCTTTACATAGTGACGGTAAACAGTTTGCAGCTGTTTCTTGATCAGTTTATTCTACATGGTGACCAACAAAAACTTCAATCTCTTCTAAAGTGATTATTTACAATTACATTTTGAAAAAAATGCTGTCCTTTTTAGGCATACAAAACGATAAACAGAATAAGTCCAAAAGATTCATTTATTACCAAACATTGCTGTACAAATGTACAAATAAGACTGGATTTATTTTGTAACCATGTCAAATGATGAGGCACAAAATCACCTTCAAACGCCTTTTGCATTTCACCATCATGGCCGTTGTGTTAGTATCTCTCTGGGCTGCAACTGCTGGTGACAAGTCAGCGAACGGCATTTTCCAAAAGGAGTCTCCAAAGTGTCTTGAAACGTTCGTGAGGGTTTTCGATTCCTTTGCCTCAGTCGAAGAGCGTTGCTTGAATTTTAAATATGTTCACGAAATTTGTGCTCGTCATGGACGTCTCAATATAGTTTTTAGACCATTTAGTCTTTCAGTAATTCTAAAAAAAAACTAAGAGGTGTATTTTGACACATGCAGGGGAGACCACAGCCCCAAATTTTCATGTCTAAAAACCACACCAATTATCAAAAACAAAAGTACAAATCTTTTCAAAAGCAAATCAACGTGGGCGCAGCTGCCAAGGCGGGTACAAAGTGAGTTGAGGCGGGTACATGGGAAAAATCATCCAGTTTCTTGAAATTTTGAGTCACCAACTAGTCTCCAACCGTCGCAGCCCAGTGAGACGCCACCCTTAAAAACCTGAGCTCGACACAAAATCTTTACAAGCATTACAAAAAGGTAAATAATACGAGTGTAAATATTCAGTACTTGCACTGATGGAGTCAATTCCTTCATGCAGAATCAGACAATGTGAGCTGCAGCTTTTTGTTTGGATAAATCAAAGCTTTAAACAGAACACACTGATGGCTTAATGTCTCTGCATCAACAGGGGCAATAGAAAAAACTACTAACGCAACAAGCTGGTGTATAAAATCAGATGGTTCTCCTAAACATGCTTTAAAATAGGTTTAAATCTACAATAAAAAGGGTGGTGATTGGCTGAGGCGGTGAGCTCAAGACACCGATCAGCCTCGCACAACATTTAGGGAAAATAACAACCAGCATGGCGTTGGCATCCATAGAGCATCCTGCTTTGTTGAACTCCTTTCGGGCTTTCGTTTCGGGGGGGCTCACAGGTTGGAGGTCCGTCTGGGGATAAGCTGCAGCAGCCACTAGGAGGGTGAGTCTTCTCCACGTATAGCTCTGTACTTGGCCATTTCCTCTGGAAAAACTTTACTCAGTTCAGAAACTAAAAGGCTCTTGAATTTCTGCAAAGAAAAAAGAAAAAAAAAAAAGAAAAAATTAATACAACAGCAGAAGTTGCTTTGGTGCTGATCCATAACTTATTTTCTTTCCTTTTTTTTAATGAAGATGGCTAAACTAATGTGTTTGTGACAAAAACAACACATGGCCAAAATAAACCCTTCTTGTAGTGTCCATTTGTATTGCAAAATGTGAGTTAAGCACAACTTATCACAAGATAACCAAGTAAATTCAATGAATTATAGTGTTTCTGTTAAAAAAGAAATGTTGCTAATCATCACAAACTACCAGGTTTGTGCAACAGAAAACAAAAACTACAGCAAGTAACAAAAGCTCTCTACTTTAAAGAAATTCATATTACATTTATGGACATTTCATCTACAAAATACTTTTGACAGCTGTTTGTTTTTGCACCGTCTCTGGCCTAATCTCTTACCGTCATCGTGCCTATTTTCCCTTTGACCTGCTCGTTCCTCGCCAAGGCTCTCTCCAGACACTCCTTGGTGTACAGCTGAGGGTTTCGGCCTTGGTCGATATACCTTCAAACACAAGGTTTAACGTCAGACGACGATGGGGCAAAGCACAGATAAGCCACATTTATTTGGAGGGGCTAAAACAGGGGGCGGGCGATCCTGGTCGAGTGCCACTATCCTGCATGTTTTACTTGTTTCCCTGCTCCAACACACCCATTCAGTGGTTAAATTACCTCTTCATGTTCTGCAGAAGCCTGTTAATCACCCACTGATTCAAATCAGGTGTGTTGGAACAAGTAAAACATGCAGGATAGTGGCCCTCGAGGACCAGGATTTCTCACCCCTGGGCTAAAACTGAACCTCTAGGAAATGGCACACTATATTTCCCACAATATTTAGGACCTCAGCCAACTCCTCAATCACTTAAGTCACCTTTAGTATTTCTATACGATGCACTTATTGAAATATTGCTGTTACTATAAGCCAACAAGAAAGGACGCTTAAATTCAACGATTTTTGAATGGAGTTTGGCGTGGCTGGTGCACAAAACAAAAAGATGGGCTTGGTTGTAAGCACAGCATTATAAAGCGTCAACTGTGGGACCGTAAAGACAAGGAAACATCCTATGTATGTATGTGTATATATATATATATATATATATACACACACACACATACACAAGCCTTCCAGTTCACAGTTTCTGGACTCACTCAAACACCTCCAGGGGGACGTTGATCTCATGAAGCTGCTGACGGCACTTTTCGACGTCTTGCAGTCCAGATATCATGAAATTTCTAAAAGAGAAAAGTCAACACAGCAGGTCAACCCCGTGTTTCCTGGCAAAGTCCTTCCTGTGTAAAGAAAAGAGAGCCCAACTCACAGCTTCTGGTTGAGGACCGCCTGGCTGCTCGGCTGGAAGTCGCTAACAATGATCCCCAGCTGTCGAATGTTCTCGATGAATTTCTCCAGATGCTCTTCCAGGTTGTCAAACTTTTCCGCCATTTCGATTATCTTACAAAAAAACACATACAAGGAGCTTTCGGAAAATACCTTTTTTTTTGTCAAATCCGGTCCGCTTACTGTTAGCAGCCGACACCGCGACAGCTACAACACCGCAGCGCTTTACGGCCAAATAGTTGCCCGTCGCTGTTACCGAGGAAACGGCTTGCCGCGAACTGCCGTACTGCGCTTGAAAGTGTCGTGATGCCTGCGAGAAGACGTGTGTTGGTTATTTTCACGTCTGTGAACGTCATTTGGGTTAAAATGGAACCGCGCACGTAAACAGCGGAATTTATCATGTCAAGTGTATTATTTTTGTACTACAACATTTCTAAAACGTTATGTCAGTGCAAGAAGTGTTGTATGTCTTTAATGTTAAGGACAAACATGTAAGCATTTCATAAGAAATTCTCCAATTTATAGATATCTCTCTTATTATCACCTCAAATATCAGAAAATATTATCAGCAGTCAGAAAAACCCTATGTTCATGCTCTACCAGTAATATGCCCAATATCTCAGGCTATGCTTAGGATATAAAAAGTAACCCCTTTGTGAAATATTTAAAATAATTATGTTTAAATAGACAATTTGACATTGTCTAATTGAATTCATTTAGCTTGTTATGAACCTCAAATAGACAACATGTAACAAAATAAAAGTCTATATGAAGACTCAAATTGCACAAATTCAATAAATGGTGTCTCTTGCGGGCTCTGTTTACTATCAAAATATAATATATTACTTATAGTAACCTGTAAATATAATCATTTTATTCCAAGTCAGTATGACTGTGATTCAATATTACTCAGTGGATTGTGATAAAACACAAAGGTAAGCTCATTATTAACTCACTTTTTATCAAAAACTAATTTTCTGTTGTATAGTACATTGCTGGCTGTATAAAGCTGAGCATTGGTTCAAAGAGTGTGCTTTATTTGTTCCTGAAAGTTGGAATTTCTGAGTTCAATGTGGGAAAAAAAAACCATCAGATAATAGAAATCTTTGTTAAAGGGATAGTCTGGTCGTTTTTTAAGTGATGTTCTGTCTAATAGCTATCAATAGTTAGTACCAGGGCTCTCAAGTCTCAAGCATTAACATTCAGGAAAAGCAGAATATATCAATTCAGATAATACCATCGAATGGCCAAATATATGTACTTCAGAAAGTTCATCCTCAACTGCATTTAGTTTCTCTTAAACCTACAAATGCTAATAGATAGCTAATGGTCATACGCTGTCTTTACAGCTGCTGACTTGAGACTAAAAAGTGCTTTAAAATGACTTTTGTTTTTTGTTTGGTTAAATAAAATAAACAGGTGTTGAATTTGCTGGGAGTCAAAAAGAAGCTAAAAAGCTAAAAGTGAATGTCGGTGATGCTGGCATTCCTCTGCTCTTCCTGCCTGCCTCACCGTTTCAAAGAAACCCAAGAACACCAAGTTCAATGGATTTAGACAGGACACAAGGAACTGCCCTCCAAAATAAAGTGAGGATTATGGTGTTTAAAAATGGAAGAGGATTGTGTTTGATATTAGATATTTCAGAACAGTCCTAGAGTTTAAGTGTGTATTTATACAGCACTAATTCACACCAAAAATGATCTTGGGACACTATACAAAAAATGGTCCAATTCGTTAATCCAATTCAGTCTAAAACAAACCTAATTCCAGTCAGTTGATTTGTGTTATATTACAATACAATACAGTGCATTATGAAATGTCAATTAGTAAAAGCTATCTATCCAAGGAAGGCAGCAGATTTCCATTCTGAGCAGCATGGAGGCGACAGTGGAAAGGAACAACTCTCAGGATGGGTGTCCATCTGTGTCAACTAGATTGGAGTAATGACAGCAGCAGAGTGAGGACATTTGGTCCTCCAGCAGTCTAAACCTATAGCAGCATAGCTAAGGGATAAGTCAGGAAAGCCAAGCCAACCCTAACTATAGGATTTATCAAAAAGGAAAGTCTTGAGCCTATAGAAACTGGAAGTTGGTATCACAAGATGAGCTCTGCTTCCCATTCGTCTTTTAGAGATTCTAGTAAACCTGCAGTCTGAGAGCGAAGGAAAATATGGAGCAATAAGATCCTTAACATAAGCTGGAGCTTGGTTGTAGCGAGCTTGAGACCATAACGCGCTGGCCTGTGTGCTTTTATTTTGAAAGGCAGCGTTCCGCCGATGAGAACAGACCGTCTGAGGAGAGGGATTTACTGAGGGAGGGAGGGGGGAAGCTGGTCCGTCCTCGGCTGCATTAAAGCAGGAGCTGCCGCAGCTGCAGACGCACATCAAAAAGTCCTCCTTCTTCACCACCACCCTCCTCCTCCTCTTTACTGCAGCTCCCACCGACGGCAGGTCCACCGACTGGCTGGCTGGCTGGCTGGCTGACTGAATGGTGGGAGCGTGTTCTCCGGTTTTACGCACAGCGGGATCGGTGTCATAACGGGACGCGGAGCGCGCGCACACTCCGGATTTCCCCGGTCCACGGTAAGATAAGGTCCGAAATGTTCTATTTTAGACAAGAGGAATGTGTTCTATAAAGCCATGTTCTGTTAGATCAGTGTCAAACATGGAGGATGTATGTCTGAATTATAGACTACATTCAGATCTTGAATTATAGGGATTAGACTGCATTTCTATGTCTTTTCCTTATTATTATCCACAGAAAGAGAACATGTTAGCGGTGTTTTATGTGGCCTGTGTTTCTGCATTATTCACGTCAGTTGCTCATAGCAGCGTGACTGTCCTCCCTGTAGCCTTTGCATCACCTTCCTTTGATATTCCCTTTGATACTGATAGTTTCCTTCACGGTGAACAGCATACACCCAGATCGCGAAGCGTAGCAGATCACCTAATTGGTTCTGCGTAACGCAGCGTCCGATCATGGAACAACCGCAGTCATAATAGGAGAGAGAGAGGCAGAGGGAGCGAGAGAGGAAGGCTGGATTGTGACAAAGGTTTTGTTTGATTCTTTGTGGAGCCCTTGTTTATGTGTCGTTTGGCTGTGCTTTGCCTTCAGCCGCCCCGCGTCGAGACGATGCGCTGAGGAGCAACCCGGGCGCAGGCTCTCTCTCCCCCTCCCCGGCGCGGTTGTGCTCATCCCGAAGGCTGCAGCGAGCGGAGGGGGGTGGATTGCGGCATAAACGAGGCTAATAATCGGCACCCAGAGAGGTCGAGCCTTTTGAGCCGCTCGGACGGGTGAGTGTCGCCCCTGAGCCGGGGAGGAGGAGGGGTAGAAGTCTCCTTTAAATTATGGCCACCCTACTGCGGAAGATCGGTCTGATCCGCCTGCACGACCGAGACACCGAGGACCCGAAGCACCACCAGGGCTCCCTGAAGGGGACCAAGGGGAGCCAGAAGAACAACGCCAACAAGCACTGTCAGACCGCCAACGAAACCAACCTCCTGAGCACCCCGGAGATCAAGGCGAGGAAGCTGGACCAGCACGGCAAGGACAAGCCGTCCGGCAGAGAGAAGCAGAGCAGGGATGCCAAGGAGAAGCAGCAGACTGGGGGGGGCGGAGGAGTGGGCGTAGGAGGAGGCGGAGGAGGCGGAGGTGGGGGAGTGGGCGGGAGTAAAGCCACCAGTGCCTCCTCCATACCACCGCTGGCGCCTCACCGGCAACACTGCACCCAGGTGCGGACGCGGCGGCTGATGAAGGAGCTGCAGGAGATCCGGAGGTTAGGGGACAACTTCATCACCGTGGAGCTGGTGGAGGACAACCTGTACGACTGGAACGTCAAGCTGCACCAGGTGGACAAGGACTCGGCGCTGTGGCAGGACATGAAGGAGACCAGCACCGAGTTCATCCTGCTCAACGTCACCTTCCCCGACAATTTCCCCTTCTCGCCGCCGTTCATGCGGGTCCTGACGCCCCGGCTGGAGAACGGCTACGTGCTGGACGGCGGGGCCATCTGCATGGAGCTGTTGACCCCCCGCGGATGGTCCAGCGCCTACACGGTGGAGGCGGTTATGAGGCAGTTCGCTGCCAGCCTCGTAAAAGGACAGGTGAGGGGTGGAAGGGGGTCAGGGGGGTGGTGGGTGCACATCACCAGCCATCCGGCGCATTAATCATCCCTGCTGCGCGCGTTATTAGTCGTGGCGCGCGCTGGATGTGAGCACTTCGTTTAGGAATTCCTGCGTAAAACGTGCGTAAAGCTGTTTTTACGCACATGAAAAAAAGCCTAATCTGACATTAAATTAGCATATGTTTTAGCTCAAACGAAGAAAGAATTATGGTTACTTCATCTTTTTATTTATTATTACAAATCAACCTGTAGAAATGTTTTCTGGAATTGAGCTCATTTTGTACACGTTTAGAACCATAAGGCTGCAAATATTGTTTTAATTTGAATACAGTTACACTTCAACATTACTTCATCACCTTCATGGTTATTCAGAACCAGAGGTGGATTTATTTGTTTTAGGGGCCCAAGGGAAAACACAGGCGTGGGGCCCTCAACTGACATTTTTACCGCCTGCCACCGAAAGGCAAAGATGGATGATAATGTTTTTGCCCGTTTTTGAGTGTGTGTGTGAGTTCGTCTCTTACCAAAATATCTCATGAGGCCCTGAACAGGTTTTAACGAAACTTTAAGAAAATAAATGTACGTATGTTTGAATGTACATCTACAACTGATTAACCTTTGGAGTAAATCCAATTCAAGATGGCCGCCACAGCTCATCGACATTATGGACAACACATACTCTTGAGTGTGACGTCTTGCAATATTGTGTGAGATCAGGCTTAATGTTGTTTTCAAGGTTTAACCAAAATGGCTACAACGTCATCATTTCTCAACCCAAGATGATCTTAGTCTAGACATGAGAGGCGGTGGGCGATATGCATTCGTTCAAGGAATCCTAGGCCTTAAATTTGTCATTATGTTCTAACCCTTATTTATTTACTTTTAGCTTATTGCAGCTTTTTGCTTCAAATAAGTCTTGCCTTTCACTTGGTTCAAAATTGAAATGTTTTTAAAATTTCTTTAAACCCCCCGTTCTGAACATGTAGCCTATTGTTAGCATTTATGTCTCACAATATATTCAACATTTTTGTCCCTCCTTCAGCTTTAGGCGAAGTCGTGTGTGTAAATATTACTCTTGGTTATTTATGGCAGCCATTTCACGCAGCGCATCCTTCAATATCTTCTCCGCAGTCGTGTTGTGCTCTTTTTTTTATCACCTCTGTAAATCAGCAGCGTTCGACAACAAAAAGGCTTTGCCTCCCGTGACACGGAAAAGTCCCACCACGTGCTCTGATGCAGGCTCACAGCACCCGTAGTCCCGTTTCCTTATTCTGAAGGAGAAGTGGAACCCACATTCAACACGTGATGATGGGCAGAAAGACAGATGGAGACTCACAGACAGCAGGTGCCCTACAGTTGTCCTCTGTGAATTAGACTGTCTGAATTATATAATCGTGTCAGGTCTGGTTTTTCCGCATCCTCGGAGCGTTGCAGGAGCAGCAGCTCTGCTGTTCCAGTGAAAATGGCTGCAGGTCTACATTCACTCCAGGATGCAGTTGTTTGAACTGAGACTTCCTGGTTGCCACCCAGCGGGGAATCACTGCTTTAAAAGCCCATTTTTGAATCATATGCCTGTCATTTCCTCTGTTGAGTCCAGTCACCCCTCCCCCCCTCTTTCTGTGTGCTGACTCTCCATCTGTGTGACGGTGCTGTGGTGTCAGACCTTACGTAAACTGTCACCGGGTTCTCGTCCTACCCTCAGCACTTATTGGTGATATAACTGAATATTATCCCAGAGCCGTCTGTGGCCGTTAGGCACGTGTTGACTATGCGTCTTGATTAACTAGAGCAGAACGTAAGCCTCAAACAGTTGTTGTGGAAAAACTGTAAGTGTTTTTTTTTTATTGAATCGTAATTCATAAAAACATCTGGTGGTCGACACGATGGAAGTCAATGAGAGTTCGGAGGTGCTCTGGGGTGGATGTGAGAGGAAACAGTAAGTCCTATAAAAGTGAAAGACACACTGGGTCAGAGAAGACAAAAATGCCCATATTTTAAGGTTTAAATTGTGTAAGAAGTGGGAGGTTTATGGAAATAAGAAGCGTGCATTTGCAAAACTTTTGGAACACGCTCAAACATTACAGCGTGTGTTACACGAGGGGCCAAAATAAAAAACGCAGTTGATGTTTATTGAAGAAAAAATGTCTAATTATTTATGTAGCAATTTTAACACATTATACAGAAAAGAACAGAACGAACCCAACTTATTCAACTTATTAAAAATAAAAATAGACATTTATTTCTTGTGCCTTGCTCTCGATCAGCAGTTTTTCATTTATTCTTTCTTAGTCATACTTTTTAATTCATCAGTTCATCTTGAAAACAATCCAAACATGAAGCTACTTACATGCTACTTTGAAATAAGAAGAGAATATATATAAAAAAAAAACTATACATTAAACCAGACTCTCTATAGTCTGATGTATCAGCTGACTTTTCTTGGTCCCACTTTTATCAGCAAGAGTTTGATCAGTCCTTTTTGGATGTTCTATGTTGCTCATTAAACTCTTAAGATTACTGAAAAATTCAAACCGACAAGTCTGCGCCAAATATGATCAGAATTTTAAGCAAAATAGGAAGCAACAAAATGTTGACCTGTCACAGATAAGCAGGCCTTTTCAAACTGAATGTTGCCAGCTGGAAATAAATGAAGCAAATGTGCTTTAAGTTGAGCATTTTGTGGTAAAATCTTTTTTTTTTTAAATATCCTAAAACCTAAACTGGGATTGTGTAAAAAGAACATTGAACGTGTCAAAAATGCCAGTCCAGTCACACTATTCTCAACTGAGCCGCACATTTTGGTGTATTTTAGGATGAATTTTTCCAGAGCTGAAGAAGGTTACTGGAACATTGTGAAATGGAATATTGTGTGAAACGTAATAAGGGTGCTTCAGTGGCACCTTTAATTATTCCATAGTGTGTTCATTTCTCTATCTGTTTATTTTTAGGTCTAGACCAGTGCTTGCTGAGTCCTAATTGTATGGGAGGTGTATTTGTCTCCTGTGCGTCATGACAGACACCTATATATATAAATATACCTAGTTACACAGCATGTATTTATTCATCCTTGGTCACCTGTTTAGTAGCTTCCTGCCTATTTTTAGTGTGTGAGGATACATGCGGGGACACGGTGCTGAGCTGAGAGTCAACACTGCCTTGACAACACAGTCACACAGGTTGATATCTGCTGATATTTTAGGTTTCCCGTTGAGCACAGGGTGACTCGAACATCCAGTTAGGTGACTATATTTGTCAAAATGTAACTATTTATCCTGTGTCTCAGTAAATAAAGCCCCGTGAAAGTGTGCAAGAGGCAGATAACTGTCTAGGGTGACAAACTTAGCACAGGTGCCTTTGTAATGAAATTCGGTTTGGGAATTTGATCTGCATGGTTGTGCTGTCAGCGCAGAAGTGTTGAACAATACACAGGTGTATGGAGTTGCATAATAGTGTGATACTAATTTGCCTACATCCTCTCACTTTGCTCTGCAGGCATCTCAAACAGTTGTTTCGTTTGTCCAAAACCCCAACAATCTACAGCTTCGCTCTGTGTTTTATAAAAGCAGTTTTACATTCTGTTGTTCACCCAAAACTAGAAACGAGGCCCGGAAGAGTTAAAAAGCGTGCTCACGATATTTTATAAAAATCGAAACACTTTAATGAGCTGAATACATAATTGGCAAATGAATGATGAGAGTAAAAATCAGACTACAACATTAACTGATTAAGCTAAATTAAAAGCAATTTTCTAAGTATTTCATTCCCATTTTCACCTAATTAGTTTTGGAAGAATTAAGTTAATCCTAAAAAGAAATTATAGAAATGTCATACAGGGTAGTTAAAGTCGAAGTAGCCAAGCTGAATATATAATCTGACATGATTTTTAAGATACTCAGGCCTTGTCTCACTACTCTGGATATTTTTTCCTATGTTTGTTAAAAAATATCCATCCTCATTTTAACAAAAGGTTCCCATAATGGGCCACTAGGTGGCGATGACATGCACATTAAGAGCATTAAAAATGCAGAGGAAGAATATTTTTAGCTTGGATAAAGATTCGCCCTTTTTTTCCCCTACTGTTCATGATTTCCTCTTAGTAATTATGCATTTCAGCACATGATCAAATTTTAATGGTGACAGAATCTGGATAAAGCAAGACATACACCATCCATTATCTGGGGCAGCAGCTTGAGCAGAAAAAGCACCTCTTCCAGCTCTTCCGGAAGGATTCCAAGACATTCCCAGGCCAGACTAGAGACATAGTCTTTCCAGAGTGTCCTGGGTCTTCCCCTGGTTCTCCTTCCAGGGAGGCATCCAGGGGGCATCCTTACCAGATGTCTGAACCACCTCAACTGGCTCCTCTCAATGTGGAGGAGCAGCAGCAGCTCTACTCCGAGTCCCTCCCGAATAACCGAACCGCTCACCGTATCTCTAAGGGAGAGCCCAGCTACCCTGTGGGGAAAACTCCTTTTGACCGCCTGTATCTGAGTTCTCATTCTTTTTGTCACTACCCAGAGTTCATGATCATAGGCGAGGGTAGGAACATAGGCCAACCGCTAAACAGAGACCTTTGGCTTGGAGCTCCTTCTTCACCACAACGGACTTGTACAGAGTACACAATACTGCAGAAGCCGCACCGATT
>JAOXNZ010000177.1:17777765-17792907 GCA_028566095.1 Kryptolebias brasiliensis | reverse complement strand
TCCACCCAGAAAGGCCCCAGGCCGGGATGCGATCCTGCAACCTTCTTGCTGGGAGGCGACAGCTCTAACCACTACACGCTGTGCCACCCCAAGCTAATATTAGCTTGTTTCAGTGGACCCACTTTTAAAGTATTATTTGCTATGTTAAAACAGCTCCAAAATGGTTTCACACAAGCAGTAATATTTCAACCTTTATGTCACCATCAAGAACTGAACTGACCCCATGATGACCTGAAAGGGTTGCATGTTGCTACTGCAAATTGATGCAGAATTGTTGGCAATATAAAACAAGTGTTCATGTAAACTGCTGTGAAATTTTTTTGAGATTGGAGTTGTCTTAAGATGGGAGCCATTTACAGCAGTCTTAACTAGCGGTTAGCTCATAAGTTGTGTCAGAAGTAAACTATATTTTTCCAAACTCAGGCTCTTTACACCAAGCTATTTGTTATCCAGATGTTTTACACACAAACCAAGTTTAGTATTGCCTGAATTTTTGATTTAAAAACATTACGGGGCACTTTTAACTGAGAAAACAATTGAGTAATATTTTACAAAGGGTAAAAATTGTACATCGTCAAAAAACATTCAAAACAAATTTGTTTCTCTTTGGTTTTAGTTTCTGATTTCAGTATCGCTTGGAAGAAAACACATGTGCCACACACACAAAGTTTGTTTTTTTTTCACTTTAAGCTGACTGTGTCTTTATTTAGGGAAGGATTATGAACCGGTAGCTTTGATACAAACAAAAATAATCTTCATCTTCTAAGATTGTGCAGTGGAGGCTGTGGGATTATACAGTTTCAAGAGGTTCTTCCATCATCAACCAATCAGATCTGTTTCGATGCTTAAAATGAGCAATAACAGAAAAGGAATTCAAATGAAACATTAATTGAGTTCGGATTAAATAAAAACAAGCCAAACAAGCTCTCGTTGGAAGAACCTACATATGTAAATTTTGAGATATATACGATGATTAAATTGAATTTTAATGTGTTTATGCCAGGGACAATGTAATTAGCCAGTAAGCCAACAAGTTTAGTCCAAACACACCCACTGGCAGTCCACTTTTAGCAAATAAATGTTGCTGTTTCACGTTTCTGCATCTGTTTTGTGTTTTGCTGCTTGACTGAGAAAGCCTAATAAGCACTATTAGTAACAATACTTCTCTTCCTGTAATCCATTTAAAATGTCAGCAGCAGAAAGAGCTAATTTAACCCTTAAAGGAACAGAGATGTGCCTGAAGGTTTTAGCATGCTTGCAATAATTTAAATAATACTGCAGTTCCTGTTTTTTTATACACGTCTACATCTATATAGATAGAAGAATACAATAATGCAAAAAGAACCAAACACCAAACTAAATCCCCTCTGGTCTTGGGCCGCTCTCCCAGCAACTTTAAGGTAAAACAAGATAACTTTGAGTCTGTGAAGTTAAATCTTGTTAATATGCTTTTTCACACTCAGTCTCAGACGAGTCATTCTAATGCAAAACCTGAAAGCAGGAGTTCAAATCTTTTGAAGCAGGGTTTTATGGAAAAGTTATGCACAATTATTATCTTACCTGTTGTAGATAGCTTTTAGAATGGCCTCAGGTTGAAGAAAAAGAGTTGTTTTGACCAAATTGCTGAGCTTATGACCAATCCAAGAAGCCAAGACGAAAGTGAAACAACAACTAATAGGGACAAGGGACAAGGAGTAGAAGTCAAAACCTAATTTTTATAAGCACAGACTTAAAAACCTCCTGGTTAAGTTGGAAACAAACGGACTAGAGTTTGATTAAAGTGGACTAAACAGGGCTGGTGTGAATGCGCTCTTAAACTCAACTGCTTTGCTTAGCAGCTGTGTAGCTCCACCACCGACCCTCTCTGACCCCGAAATGTGCTTCTTATCACCTGTTAACTGGAAAGCAACAGTCCTTTTGCCACAAAATGAGGTCGTGACATCAAATTGCAGGTTTTGCTGTGAGATTGGTTTGTAGCAGACATAGTTGGCACTTTGGGAAGAACGCTGCTTTGTTGTGCCAGGAGCAAGGTGACCTGAAATATGTCGGGGAACATTTAAATGTGACGATTACCGAACCTTCTGGAGTAAAACCGTCCTGACCTGCGTCAGATCAATGCTGCAGGTCACCACCCCACCCTAAAAGAATAGTTAACACCCACCCCCTCAGGACCTCTTTGACAGGCATTAAAGGAATGCATATCACCCGCCGCCTCTCATGTCAGAGTTTCAAACTAAGATCATCTTGTGTTAAGAAATGACAGAGTAGCAGTTGTTTTGGTCAAACCTTGAAAATAGCGTTTTGCGCCGTCTCACGAGACACTATGTCACATGATCTGTTAGTGCTGAGAGTATGAGCTGTGAACGACTCTCAGCTACCAGCACACCAAATTTTAGCTCAACATCTGTAAAGTTGACTGAGTTATGGAGTTATAGGGTTATAGCGAAATTCACTTGATACAGAAAAAATTCTCAAAAAGTTAACAAAAATCTCAAATCATGGAAAGAAGTATAGTATAGTATAGTATAGTATAGTATAGGATAGTAATGAGAGCCTGTGTTGTGAATAACCTACAGCTAAATAAATGTATTGTAGCTAATTGGCTAAATTTAGCTCGCAGGCTACTGACTGAGGAAGAGCAGCTTATGTGTCTTTGTCTAAACTTAGATAACCTAATCTGACTACCAGTACCTCTCAAGCTCATTAACTTGCTCTTCATCAGACAAGTTTCCCAGACTTGGATTAGCCCTCGTTTTAGGATAAAAGGAAAGTTTAATTAACATCTCGAGCATAACAGGCTTCAGCTAATCCATGTCTGGTAATCTGAGCCTGCTGCTGCTCTGTTTGAATCCCACAAAAACACCCAAGGAGGAAAGAGAAAATGTTAATTGTGGTTTTATGGGAGGTGACGCTGACTCAGTGTTGATTAGCAGGTATTAAGAGAAACCGGGACAAGACGATTTAGGCAAATAAGTAAAAGGTACTTCAATCCACTCCTACTGACAAACTACTATCATCATTGTGGACATGTCTCTGTTAATTGATCCCTGAGCACTCTTCATTTTGTCTAGTGGATGTGTCCCCGCTGCTCATTAAAGCGAGGGAGAAACCGAGTGGAGTACAAATCACAGCAAGCCAGCGAGATACGATGACACCACGCTCATGCTGAATACTCAGCGGGCTCCAGTGCGAGCAAATGAGCTTCAATTTCTGATTAGCTCACACCCATAAGCATAGAAACATGCAATTCTGTGTGCTTCGGTGGACTCCTCGAGAGGAAGCAGGGGACCAAAAAAAAAAAAAAACTTCATTATTCAGTTATGAGACAACAATCCTTGATACCCTGGAGGTTACTTTGACACAGAAAACCATCCAAAACAGCCCCAGCAGGCTTGGAGGGTTAGAGGAGAGCTGAAAGAAGGTGACCGTGACTTTGCATGATTATGTAGTCAGGTTATTACTTTGATGCCAAGCACCTCTAAAGCCCCTGGAGGGGGAAACAGTTTGTGTGGTCTGTAAAAGCAACACACAGCACGGCGAAACAAAGTCCCAGCAATGAAATGGATGCATTTATACGACGCCTGTTTGTCATGGGGAACGCTTGGTTAGAAAGACTTATTATATTTGTAGTGTTGCTTTTCTTTTTTATTTCCTGGCTTGTGAATTTAATGAGTTTTAAACACAGTTTTATTAATTGACTCTTGAATTTTTAACCTTGTCTAAGGGAACGAAAACGAGTTCACCATCACATTGAACTTTACGCAGTAAATAATGGTAAACAGTACAACGACATAGGGATTTAAATATCTACGTACGAAAATGAATGTACTTTAAATTCTTCTGGTTCTCATCAGGTTCTGAAACCAAGTAAATAAAACCTGACATAGCAACTCTAGGCACTCTTGACATATATAAAAATAAAGCCAAAATACAAAATGTAGAGTATAAGAAAAAAACGAAGATTCATTAATTCAATGACCAGCTTACATCCAAGAATCACGTAATCTGAAGCTTTCTTCGGCATTAGCTCGTCTGCTTTCTTCTTTAAATGGAGGCTTAAATGGATAGCAATGATTAGAAGAAAAAATTGGGAGCTGGTTCCGAATGCTACGATTTGTAGCGAGCATGTTTTCCTTGGTTTATTGGTTCCTCACATTATAAAAAATAAGGAATGCCTGTTTGCCGAATTCCTAATGCTCCAGCTCAACCCAAACCACTCTGTACGTCTTACTTGACCGTATGGCACAATAGAGCAATCTTAATGCCAAGCAAAAAATGTATATTAAACACAGAGAGAAAGAGAGAGACAGCAATGCAAGGGACCAAATGCCACACAGCAGGGTTCTTGTGAAGGGCTCCTCCAGAATACTCTGAATCAGAATCTGGTGAGGGTGGCTGTGCAGCTTACATGTTTTACTAGTTTCTGTAAGTGTCGATCGCAGTGATGCCTGACGCCTGAAATCTGAGATCAAAAAGGACAAAAACAGTCTCCAAATGAAAACAGAAAGTAGAGATTGCTGTTTTGTGGGGCGTCTCATTGCACACAAAAGCAGTTTTTTAATCAGCGGCAGAATTGCTGCCAAGAAGCTAATCAAAGGCTGGGAAGGGACAGAAAAGAAAAACAGCCTTTTCACATAGAGTCCAACCACATATAGATCACAAATCATAGATTTTGCTGGTTATTCTTTCTGCCACGTGATGCTAAGCATTGACGCAGATCCCAAAAAGGTGTCCGTATGAAAAATGATGGCAAAAACTACGATGAGCTCAGGCTTCACTGTGAAACTCACTGTGGATGAGTTATTCTTCCATGCACTGTACAGGAGGGACTTCGCTTGTAAATGCGGTGTTTACCAGGAAATCTATTTTCATGTCGATATGTAAAGTAAGACTTCATTTGTTTGTGTGGGAGGATTCAAAGGCACATAAAGAATGGGTTGTGTGTTTGTGTGAGTGTCTGTGTTTAACTGGGCCAACATAAAAGACAAATTTTGTCTGTGAGCAAAGACCTGCTCTAAAACATTAATAAATAAAAATGATAAGGAGTAACTGTAAACACAGTTTGATGAATGGAAGCCGTTGCAGGGGGGAAATGGCTCAATCCACAGTCAGCCGTTGATTCATTGGTGCCACTTTGCGTAGTTTGCCAAGCCGAGTGCCTTTAAACTAGGCTAACTCAGCATGCAACCCAGTTGGTTTTAATTATTCATCTGAGAAGTCCTCCCTAATTGTGAAAAAGGAGAGGGGCTTCAATAAAGATCCTTAACAAGTGGTTGGATAAAGCTTCCATCTACAACGTCACAAATAAACTTCAGCCAATCAAATCAAGAAAGATGAAAAGGAGAGTCAGTCAGTGAATAGAAAACAGTGTTGGATGTCATCATATTAACAAATCTGCCTGTAGCAACTGGAATTAAACCCTGATTAGTCAAAACTTTAGTATTTTGGTGACATAGGACAGAGTTGCAAAAACATAAATCGAGTTGGACAAATAAGATGGAATCCACTGCAAAATGCAGAATGGAGTGGAGCTTGTTGAAACGTGAATCCATCCATCTATCTTCTACTACTTATCATTGGTCGGGTTGCAGAGGCAACAGGTCCAGGAGAGAAACCCAGACCTCCCTCTCCCCAGCGACAATCTCCAGCTCCTCCTGGGGGATCCCAAAGCCAAGACGATACATCATCCCTCCAGCGAGTTCTGGCACTGCCCCGAGGTCTCTTCCCAGTGGGACATGCCCAAAAAAACCTCCAAAGAGAGGCGTCCAGGAGGCATCCTAATCATAATGCCTGAACCACCTCAACTGACTCCTTTCAATGTGAAGGAGCAGCAGCTCTACTCTGAGCTCCCCCTGAATGATGGACTTCCTCACCTTCTCTCTAAGGCTGAGCCCTATGAAGGAAGCTCATTTCAGCCACTTGTATCTGGGAAAAGTGAATCGATCCAAATGTTTTTCACACTTCACAATGCCGTTCGTAATGAACAAGAGACAGTGCTTTCACCACCGCAGCCTCCTGTTTGTGCTAAGAAGGTTTGTGCACTAATTTCAGAACGAAACAATCGTAAGTATACAACCGAATGTGCTGAATCAGATATCCCTCAAAAGAAATTAGAAGTTTGAAGTGTTGCCAAAACACGAGGAGCCAACCCCCGTGTTGGAGCAGCTCTGAAGACTGTTCAGCAGAAGGTCCAATATTAATGTAGCTATGCACAGTATCAAAACTGCTTCTCTGTATTGGTCCAAAGAGCTACCTGCTATTTCAAGCAAAGCCTGTTGAATTGGTATTTCCAACATGTCAGGTCCGGGGGTCAGTGCCTCGGTCTTGTAGTCTTGAGCCTGAAGGTTCAAACCCAGGATGTGTTGGACATCCAGTGTGAAGCGATTGCCAAATCTTTCATGCAGAAGGGAGCAGCTGAAAGAACAACTGACATCTGCAGAGTGATACGGGCCTTGAGTTGGTTTGGGGTTGACAACAGAAGTAAAAGGAAAAATCAATCCCTCCCAAACCTTTTGTTTGAGCTTGCTTGTGCTCCTGATTGCTTTTTTTCTTTCTGTCTTTCTTGGCCCTGCATGGTAAAGTACACCCTCAGCTAACTGCAAACTTCCGAAACTCACTTAGTGACAAGTTGTAGCGGACTGAAAAGGAGGCCGATAAATTTCGATTCCTGTAGGCGGAAGGCACAGGGAAATCAGTCCTTTCTGTCTTTTGTGTCTTCCTTTCATCATGTGTGTGTGTGTTAAATACAGAGGGAGTAAAGCCTGTGGTCCTCCCCGACAAGCTGCAGTTACCTCTTATGTAAGCTCTGGCACTGGGATGGAAGCTACACTGAGCTTTGGCAGCTACTTTCTCTCTCTTTCTGTAGCATCTTTGCCATTCTAAGCAGACTAGGGCTTGCTATAAATATTTTATATGGCACAGTGCATGTGGGAAAAATGTATTTTTAGCCTCTTTCACAGGCAGCATTCACAAGGAGCCAGCCTTGTGTTGAGCCAGACAGTTTTTTCTGTTTTGTTTTTTGGTGCGGTGTGCAGCTGTGCGCCTTGATTATTTCGATTGGTTCTGACTTGCTGTCCACTGGCAACAGCTACAGCATTGATTCCCAATCATTTCTTTTAAGGTAAAATACCCTGGGTGGGCTTTGAAGTCAATAAAGTCTGAGTTTCAAGACCTGCGCTTCAGCACGTTTGGGATTTAATACGAGGTCAGCCTTCTGTCCCACGGGACAATTAGAACGAAAGAGACGCTAACAGGGGATGACAGGAAGAGGGGAAAAAAAGAGCTTTTTAAAACCATTTACAATAAGGCATGGATGTGCGGACACAACCTTCACTTGGTCACCAAGACATGCATGAACCAAGCAGCAAACATCAGCTAAGTAGCAGCTGCAGCATCCCACACAGCCTAAAAACATACATGTTCAGGCTTCCTTCAGGCCCAGGCCTCCCTTGAAAAAGACATCTGTGATCTCAATGGGATTTCCCTGGCTGAATGAAGGTTAATAAAAACCAAAATGTATAAATTGTATAAGGAGTGTAAGGTTTCTGGGAATCCGAAAAGTTTGCAAGAATGTGGGAACATCTAGATGTCCTAAAAGGTCAAAGAGTGTGACATTGTTACACTCGAAGTTGAATAGTTTGTGGTAAATCCTAAAGCCCAAAGTGTGATTGTGTAAAAACTATCAAAGACAGCAGAATGCAGTTCAGTCACATAAAGTCTAACGTGTTGAAGCTTTGAATGACGTTTCTAAAGGTGAAGTATGCCTGAGCTGAAGAGCTCCAAAACGACTGGAGTTTCTCACTTATTTTGCCAAAATCCCAGTGATTTGTTTGCTAATTTTGTCTACGTCATAGGATGTACCACTACTAAAACACTGATCAGCTGTAGGGGATATGTACATTTGTTTTGTTTAGTCACCAAAAACTGTGACAAAAAGGAAAGGATAACCACTGAATAGTTAGGCAAAGAAAAGTTTCATCGTCATCGGTACTGCAGCTATTAGACACATCCCTGGATCACTGGGGTGTGACCAGTTTATGTGGACAGAAGGGACTTTATTCAATCATTGTGGGGTTTTTTTTGCTTTGTTTTCTTTTTAAAAGAATGCAATATAATCATACTTCTGTCTCAGATGTTTTTCTGGCTTTATTGTGTGTGAAGTCTGTCAATGGCAGGGACTTCTTGTTCCACCAGGTTCTTGTTTCTTCATCAGAAAATACAGTAAAATACACACAAGTCTTCATCTACAAAGTGTCATCATTGGATAAGAGATTTAGCAGTCTTCTTTCATAATTTCTGAGCTCTGGAGAAAGAAGCAGTTTGTTTCAAAGACACCATGCTGGTTGGACGTGTGGTGATTGTGTTTGAACTGTCCGAAACCCGCTTTTTACAGATAAACATGTATTGAAATGACAAAAGCCACAGCAACAACCTTGGTAGTTTCTCATTCTGCACTGCGTTTTCTCTCTAGTCTACTTTTCTGTCTCAATCCATCCCCGCTCTCCCTTCCTTGCCGTCTTCCTGACAGGAGGACGGCAGCCCTCCTGACTGCTAATGAGGGACGGGGCTTTTTGCTGAGTGGTGAGGGTGAGGGAGACGGAGAGAGAGACGGTGCGTTTTGTGTGCTGTGCCTGCGCTTGGATTGTGAACGAGGTTAAGGCCAAGAACAGAAAGAGAGAGCGCCGAAAGATAAAGGGAGATGTGCTCTCCTGCTTTCTACCCTCGATCTGTTTCCTCTCTGTTACTAGGCAACACCTGCAGGCATGCACTAAATAAAGCCTTGTACCCTCTCACCCCACCTCCCCGCCTCAGACTCGCTCTCCATATCCCCGCTCATCGCCTCATCCATCTCACTCTCTCATTCACCCCTTTGCTCTCCACAAGCCTTCGCTCTCGCCACATTCTGTCAGCCCTTATTTCTGCCCTTGCCTCCCTGTTCTTCTCCTCTCCTGGCTGTTTTTTTTTATTTCACGTTCGACATCAAGCAGAAATCACAGCGCTCGTTGTTTTGATAAAAACGGTCAAAATGGAGGCAAATCAAAGACAAATCGCATCGGTGGTGTCTATGTTGCAATAACTTACTCCTGCCATGTTCTGCCAAGATAACATAAACAGAACTTTTGGTCCCTGACACTTATGGTGCAAACCTTCATGAATCACGTCCGTTTCAGTGCATCAGATGTGAGATGATATGAGGATCTGAAGCGTTTGTGAGCTGGGTCAACACTGTTGGGCCTTTGGACCCTAGGGTCTGTGTTGTGCTTGTGTTCCTGAGCAGGTTTTTGCGTTGTGACCATTTGTCTGGTCTGCAACATTGTTTGGACAAAGGTAGGTTTCCTTCCAGTTCATTGCTTTGCTTTGTTTTCCTGTTCAGTCAGTAAAATTACTGCTGTAATTATGTACATTGCTTGATTTCTGAATTATTTTGGACCAGTAATCAGTTTGCACCCTTGTTCAAACTAATTATTGGCTACAAGAACCACTGTCACTCTGACAAAGAAAACTAGTTTATAGATCCAGGCAGATAAATTTGCATCTGAATCCTAACTCTCACAATGCCTTTGTGATTTATAAACCAGGTAAAGAAAAAAGCCCAAATAAGATTGTCTACAGGTTCCCCACTGGTCCACCATTAATTGCATTTGGGTAAATGGGTGTATCGATCCAAATTCTGCAACTCACTTGGGCCAGTCTCATGGGCAAAACTAGGATCTGGGTCCTAGCCGGATCACAGTTTGGTAATGCCAAATCAAACTGCTCTACACAAAGTGAATTCAAACAATGTCTGTGTTGCAGTGTTTCCTGGAGTCAGTGTAGGTCCAGCTGAAGTGCTCTTTGGAAGGGATAAGCTCAAACTTGAATTCGAGACACTCTAAGGCACTTTCTCCTTAAATTGGTTAAAGTGAAAGAAAATATCAAATTATATTGAGTTTTCATGTTTTTCTTTTAGTTAAACACTATCATAAAACACTCCAGTGGTTCAATCCTGTGATTTCAAACGTTGTTGACTTGTTTTTAGAGTTTTTGTGAAGTGGGGGTGATTGTGTGGGCGGAGTTACCTCCTTGGTTGGTGATGTAGAAGGAGGCGGGGCCAGATGTGGCAGACCGCTGTAGGCAACTGAGGAGGTTACTGTCTCAGTGTTTATCAGGGAAAAAGGAAGCCCCACATTTCAGAAGAGGAACCCCCGAACTTTACAGTGACGTCACACAGTCTTCAAGGAGTTTTCCATCTGGACAGCTGGAGGCACCCGGTGCCAATCCAACAGCAGGAGGCGGTGGTTCTGTCACATGAAGGTTTTTTTATTCCAGGTGGTCCTCTTCTAAACATTAACTCCACAGTCAGTCACCAGACTTTGGGTTGTACTTTTCACCAGGAGCTAAACTAACCACATCCATCCAACCATCTTGCCCTTCAGGAAGCTGAAGAATGACACAGCTGTGGGAGTTTTGGGTCAGTTTACACAATTAATTACAATGAAGTGAACCATTTCCCCCACACACGATCTGTATTTGCTATTTCCTGCCTTGTTGGTGCTCCTGTGTTTGGCTCTCGTTACGTCACACTTCCGAGTGATCACGGAAAATGCTGAAGAGACCCTGGTAATTTTTTCAATCTTCTATTATTAATTTTAAATTAGTGTGAACTTTCTCAAACGCAAGACTCTGAAAAAAAGCCCCTTTTATGACCTTCTTCGAAATTATGTGAGCTTCAAAATACTTTTAATTTCCCCTTTAAACTACCTTTGTTCTTTATGGCATAGTCTTGTGGCGCTTCGGCTTACATGCCTTCTTCATGGAGTCAAACAGATTTCACTCAACGCTGAGTACTTTTTAAAGAAACAGGCCACCAATAGAAGTGCTCACACAAAATTAAGGTGTATAATTAAACTCAGATAGACTTAAATAGTTAGGCCCGTCTTAATGTAACTATTTAATTGATCTACACGTGAGTGAAGCACTTTACATCCCAGAGTGGACTTTATATTGTGTCAAGACAGAACCTGTGGTTAATCCCATATAAATGTGACTTTATATAATCAGGCAAACATTATCAGTAGAGAAGTAGTATATTAAAATCACTGTTGGGGCTTTTATCTGCTAAACTAGATCATTCAGCGTGCCGACATTGTTCCCAGTGGAACAGTGGGGAACATCCTAAATGTGTGACATTAAAGCACAAGGTGTCAAAGTACCTGGGTTTTTTTAAATTTTGGCATATTAGCTCTCTTTAGGCAGCTTACAGGCTGAGACAGAATGGCCTGAGGAGAAAGAGATGGACACACAGCGATGGGCAGCAGACAAAATCAGAAAACTCGGGGCAGATTAATCTAACCCCAAACTGTCACGCTGACATACTACCCGATCGTTCCCACCGTGCTGCTGAGGAGGAGAAATTTTTCACCTGCAATACAAGATCAGTCAACCTGACAGTTAGCAAGAAAGTACAGCTTGTGTGCAGCGACCTTGTGCTGTTTGGAAATTTGACACATTTATTAGGACCACGTGCTTCCAGAGTCCCAAATTCCCCATTTTGAACAAAATTGGAACTGGACCTATTTGTGTTATTTACTTTGAAATCTGAGCAGTGAGTAATGTGTCGGTGTAGGTTCATTGTGGTGAGAAACCTGTGTGCTTATTACAGTGAGCATGAAGCGCTCCGCTGTGCCGTTTAAACACCCCGGGGTGTAATAGTCTGCCGGTATTGCCTCACTCGCTCTTGCTTTCGTCCCCTCTCCCCGCTGTTTGTCATGTGTGCGCCGAAGCTCAGGCATTTTCTAGAAGTTCACCAACTTTATTTCACATCTGCCTCAGGATCTCAACCTGTATGCTTAAATCTGCATAAATAAAGCTGCAAGGGCTTAAGTCAACCGAACACCATTTTGAGATGTATACTGTGGCTTGCAGGAGTATTCCTGTTATTTAAATAAATTTTCAACATGATTATAAGTAATGGACCTTCAAATACTCCAGCTTAATGATGTTAAATAGGAGGGAAAACTGTTTTGAATAATTCTACAAAAAAAAAAAAAAAGTTTAAAATAGACGGTGCATTGCTTTGAATCACCTTATAAACCTTATAGCCGCCAGTTCAACCTGTGAGTAGTGAGGGCTACCGCTGAGCAAGAGACATCATGAAGACCAAGGGACTGTCCACACAGGTCAGAGATTAAAGCTTTGGAGGAGTACGGAACAGGGTTGGAGAACGAAATGTGCTAAACCCTGAAAAGGTGAGCAGAATGCCACTGCAGCAAACCATGAGAGGGTCATACACCAGATCTAACAGACCTGGCAAAGAGGCCATTAATCAGAGAAGCAACCAGAAGGTCAGAGATAACCCTGATGGAGCTGCAGCTCTTTTAAAGAGACGAGAGGGTCTGTCTGTACAGGAACACTGCTCAAAGCTGGACTTCATGGAAAATAATTAAATGAACGGTTTGAAATTCAAGAAAAAGCATACTGGGGACTCCCTTTCAGAGAATGAAGATTAAAAGGATTTAAGCCTGTGAAAGCTGTAGCATCAGACGCTTGAGAACAGAGTGTGCATCAGGGGAGAAAACGCTTGTATTTTCAGGCTGCACGTGCATGCATGGATACAAACACACGCCGGCTTTTGTACAAGAGAGGCGAAAGCCATAACCAGAGATTTACCAGCAGATTTTAAAAGGACAAGCACTTGTGTGTGTGTGTGTAGGGGGGGGAGAGATTTGGTTTAATCCAAACATGAAACACACACACACACACAACACACACAGGGCAACACCACCACAACCCCTCTTCTGCTCTGTCACACTCTAACCCTGTGTGTGTGTGTGTGTTCCTGCAGTCTCTTTCAGGGTTGCGTAACAGCTTGATTATATAATCCCAGGCATATATGCATCTCCACAAGGCTGAGGGCTGCAAGGCATAAACTATGCAAAAGCATCAAACTGAAGAGGGGGATGATGATGATGATGGGAACGAAAGAAAAACAAAGGGACACTGTGGTACTTTAAGCTCACTTTTAGTTTAGATTAAAGCTTCAGTGACGTCCCATGGAAATCTCTTTATGTTGATGTAAGCTCACATCGCACGTGAGCAGAATGGGAATTTTTTATTTATTTATTATGTCATTAAGGGCAGGGAATCGTGTAATTACTCATGTGTGTTTGTCTGTTAGCAAAATATCCCATGAACCAGAGGACAGGTTTTAATGAAACTCTCAGACAGTATTTGTTGGGTGTACATCTACAACTGATAAACTTTCGGAGTCAACCTGATTCAAGATGGCTGCCACAGTTATTCAGCAAACATAACTCAGCAATAACATAACTCAGCAAACCCAAAAATGTCTATAATTCAGTCAGTCGAAAAGCGAATTGGCTAAAGTTTGGTGTGGTAAATGCTGCAGAACTACCAAGCCACGTCGAAGCACCCTCTCCGGCCACAACAAAGCGCTGGTGCACTCACTGTATTTCCTTTTTGGTTGTTGTTGTTTTTTTTGCTGCCAGTTTCTGAAGGTAGAAACCCTCAACTAATCAATTTTTTGTTTGTTTTGTTTTTTTTACTTATTACAAGTTGAATTTTTCCTAACTTACTGTTTTTACTGAAACAAATGTGTGAGCATACACCCACATGTGCTACGCCTAGCTGACCACGCTAAACTTAGTAACATCTACATGTAAGAATAAAAAAAAGAAGAAAATTGGCATAAGTCTTATTGCACCAACTTAAAATGCCGATGTTTTTGAGGTATAAATTAAATTGGAAGAGTAAAGAGAACCTAGACGAAAAGAAACGTTAAAGAGCCTGTGGCTCATTCGGGTCGCCATGGTAACCACACACCACTCCCTGACAGCACTATCTTAACAGAACAGGCAGGCAGAAAGGCAGAGTAGAAAGTAAGCCTCAGACAAGTAGTCACTTTGCAGTAAACTATAGGTCATATTGAAAAAGATTCCTGAATCATATGTGGCAAAAGCGTCTGAGAGAGACAGTGGGTCAAAGAAAACAGAAATGCCTACATTTTGATGTACGTTTAAACTGTAAAAGAAGTCAAATCAAACACTGTGGTAAAACAAAAATTTTTAAACATAAACACTGATGATATAAAAACCAGGGCTATTGGTCCGAGGCCTGGTCGAGTAAGGAAGGGCTTCCGGCGTAAAACAATTCCATCCTTCGTGTGTTTGCTCGCTTCGGCAACCACTGTAGAGGAAAAAGTACTTAGCATGTAAAAGCCATTAAAGATTAAAAAACGCCAGATCCGTCATGTAAAGTCCAGCTTACCCTGGCTCCTTTGAACTCTGAGCAGAGTTTATCCTGAGAAGTCCACCTGAGCTGCAGAGCTCCAAAGAGGGCTGAGTTTTTCACTTGTTTTGCCAAAATCCCATAATGTACATGTTGAAACTTTGTCTTTTTTTTTCCTTCTTTTTTTGATAATTTCACCTACGCTGAACAAAAGCCACAGTGCGCTGTTCCTGATCGAGGTCCACATTTTGATGCATCTTTTGGACAAAGCTGCAGGAGGAATAGCGAATCAAAAAGTGACAGAAACTGAAGAATAAGGACCGGATAGTAAAAACGGGATTTCAATGCAATGAAACATGACTAACAGCTCAGTCCAAACTGTACTTCATGTTTTTTTTTTTTTTTGAAGATATCCACAACACAGCTGACAAACTCAAGGCCCGATGATCCGGCCTCCAAGATAACGTTTAAATATTAGCTCTGGCCCTTCAGTTTGACAGATAGATTCTCTGTCGTTTTACTTAACAAATCTGAACCTGTTTAGTGAAGTCTTCTTGTCAGTTACTTTGAAGCCAAGAAAATTAAGTTTTAATTTCTCAGTAATCTTTGATTTTGATGTGAAAAGGACAACAGAGAGCATCAAACATCAAACAGGTCCGATCAAACTCTGGTTGATCAACTTGCAGCCAAGAAACGATAGCAGAAATCTGACTTGAGTTAATGTGCATCAGAGTAACAGCGAGTCTGCTTTAATGTATGTTTTCTTTTTCTGTATTTTCTTCTTGTTTCAAATTTAAATGTTAGTAGCATTCATCCATCCATTTTCTTTACCTGCTTTTTCCAGTCCGGGTCGCGGGGAGCCGGTGCCTATCTCCAGCAGTCACTGTGTGAGAGGCGGGGGACACCCTGGACAGGT
>JAOXNZ010000177.1:17719627-17743820 GCA_028566095.1 Kryptolebias brasiliensis | reverse complement strand
ATATAAATGTTTTTTGTAGACATGACAAAATTTATTTTAATTTATTTTGTTTGTTTATTGGTTGCTTTCGTTGCTTACAGCAAGTAACGTATGCAAACCGTGAGTGACAGCCCCCATCACGCGACGTTGAATAATATAGATACAGAATCGAGCGTTCTGATTGGTCCGTTGTTATATTGCGCTAATGGTGATTGGTTTAAATCAGTCGGGGGCGTGCATGCGCACTGGAGCGTACTACAGATGAAACCTGAATCTAAGCGAATAAATATTAGCGAAAACGAATGACATGACCATTATTTCATGTTCTAGTGCGGGAGCGTCAACCTTCTGCAATGGACGCGCTGTTCTCCTGGTTCTCCTCGGAGGAGGAACTGAACATCCTGGACTTCATGGCTCACTTCATGGTTTTTATGGCAGCCTGCTCTTTCCTAAGTTTGCTCTTCCAAAACGTCCCGTACGGGAGATACGCGTCAAGTAGATACGGGTTTCCAGTCGACGTCAAGTTAGCCTGGTTCGTCCAGGAGTTGCCCTCGTTGCTGGTGCCTCTGTGTTTGGTGTTCTGGGCATCTTCCTCCAAAATGTCTCGCCTACCAAATCAGCTCCTGGTTGCCATGTTTCTGTGCCACTATTTCCAGAGGTAGGTGGACATGTTCAGATGGATTCAAACCAAATAGAGGCTCTTGTTCTACAGCAGCATGCATGCTGGTGTTTAACTACTTCAAATGCCTGATTGACAAAATGTTTTTATTCCACAATTTAGTGTTTCCTGGTGTCTGAAGTGCCTTGAGTTCATCTATCTGCAGATATTGTGTAATAAATCTCACTTTCTGCTCTGTTGAGATGTTATTAATGAACACTGAGTCCTATAAACAGACAAGACGAGATGTAATATGGCCTAGGTTAAGGTATAAATGGAGCTCATTTATGTTTCCACATTTGTGTGAAAGTCCTGTCTATTAAAAGCACCAACCGCATCTGTGTTTGGGATTATTTGCCTAACGCCGACCCCTCGTTTATTCTTTTGCAGAGCCCTCATTTATCCATTTTTAATCCGAGGTGGGAAAGCGACGCCGGTCGTCTCGTTTGCCTTGGCTTTTGTCTTCTGCAGCTACAATGGCTTCATGCAGGTCCGATATCTGAGCCACCACGCCGAGTACCCTGCAGACTGGGTTACACATCCGCTGTTTGTCGTTGGTAGGTGTTCAGGAGCTGCTTCACCAAGCTACGAAACAGAATTATTAACAGTCTTGAACCTACACGCAGTGATTCTTGACTTGGGAATAATTCATGCTTTATAAAATAATCCAATGTGCAGTAAGTAGAACTTTTCTGGTAGCAAATTTGTTTGTTAGAAATAGATTCAGGTTTCTCACTTGAGCTCCTTCTTTGCTCCAGCTGCATGGATTTATTATCATAAAATCCCAGTTTCCCAGTCCCGGAGCTCTCCCTGTCTTTTAAATCTCCTGACGTTTATATGATTATTAGAGGAAAAAGCATTTTCTGAGACAATTCATCCATCCATCTTCTATCGCTTGTTAGTGGTCGGGTCGCGGAGGCAACAGGTCCAGCAGGGAAACCCAGACCTCCCTCTCCCCAGCGACACTCTACAGCTCCTCCTGAGGGATCCCAAGGTGTTCCCAGACCAGAGAGGATACATAAACCCTCCAGGGAGTTCTGGGTCTGCCCCGAGGTCTCTTCCCAGTGGGACATGCCCGAAAAACCTCTAAAGGGAGGCGTCCAGGAGGCATCCTAATCAGATGCCGGAACCATTTCACCTGGCTCCTTTCAATGTGAAGGAGCAGCAGCTCTACTCTGAGCTCCCCCCGGATGACGGAGCTCCTCACCTTCTCTCTAAGGCTGAGCCCGGCCGCCATATGAAGGAAGCTCAATTCACCCGCTTGTATCCGAGATCTTGTTCTTTCAGTCATTATTCAAACTTCACAACTAAAGGTGACGGTTGAAATGTAGTTGGACCAGTAAGTTGAGAGTTTTTCTTAGAATAAATAGTTAAACTCAAGCTCTGTTGTAGCGTTATCCTTAAAGGGTAAATCTTCTGAGTTCTCCCTCCTCCTGGGAGGAAGTGAGCCGAGGGTGGGCCGTCAGCGGAAGTTTAATCTTTACATCATGCAGTCTTGCTTTTATTTATTTATTTGTTTGTTTGTTTGTTTGAACTTCCGGGGTTTGTTGACGTGTTCCCTCGTGGTATCCTTAGGTGGCAGGTCCAATACAGGCTGGAATGTAATCATTTATTCCAACAGCAGAACCAGCTGTGGTGTGAGGTTAAGAAGTGTGGTGGTGCGACTGGGCAGGACTCACCTGAATCTGATGAGGACCAGAGGTTTGTAATCAGTCAAGAGGAGAAACACACCGGGACTGACATGTTCACAGTTATTTAGGGCGATGAAGACGGACACAAACCGTCCCCCCAGCTGAGTCCTTCTCCTTCTGTGTGAACCCTGTGTGGATATTTAATATAGAATCGTTATTTTCTTGACCCGCTGTCTTGTGTGCTGATTACTCGAAGGCTCTGACTTTTAAAAGGCAAGACTTTCTGTTTGTGCGACCCACAGAACTTCTCACAGTATCGTCATCTTATTCTGACACGGTTCAGTGGTGGAAAGCACCAGAGCAAGGCAAACAAAAAAAAATGTAGTCTTGCTGTTTTGTTTATTCTTATTCAAACTATGTGTAAAAATATGCTGAAGGAGCTTTGGCTCTGTCTCCAGGTTCTGCCCTGTGGTTGACCGGCTGGCTGATGAATCTGCACTCGGACCACATCCTGAGGAACCTGAGAAGACCTGGTGAGACTGGGTACAAGATTCCAAGAGGTGAGAGGGTTTTTTTTTTTTTTGGTGGTTTATTTTTTACTCTGTTATGTGCATCAGCTGTATTCAGTATTCAAGTATTCAGATATTTCCATTAAATTAAGAACTGTGTCACTCTGTTGCTGATGCCAACTCTGGGGGTGGGGGTGGGGGTGGAGGGAGTTAAACTGATTGTGGATGAGTAAATCTTTGCATGCGGAAATACCTGCAAAAAGTGAAGAAGACTGGCCAGGATGTATCGTGGTTGAGTAGTTTTATTGTAAAAGACATTCTGACTGAACAAATTCTTTAGATGATTTACTGAAATACACACACACACACACACACCCCGGTAAGGTTCAAAACCAAGAAGATCATGTTAAAACTTGCAAAAACACACAAAGAAGAGATTTAAATGACGAACTGAACCCATTCACAGCTGCTCCACTGATCCAGTCTCATCGTGTGTGTGGGTGTGTGGGTGTGTGTGTGTGTGTGGGTGAATCGGTACAAATCAGTTCATCCTCATATCCCTAATTAGGTTATTTTCAAAAATCAACAAGTTTTTGAATCAAACCAATTATTAAAGTTGGTTTAAACAACAGTTACATCTGTTGCCCCTTTATCTATACAATACAATTAGTGTTCACTCATTTATTAAAGCTTCATGATGTGGTAAAAGGGCAGGAGTGATTTTTTTTTAGCTGTAAGATTAAAAGGAGATCGAACTGATTTGATAATGTCTTAAAGGGATAGTTGGGGTCATTTTGAAGTGGGGTTCTGTGTATGAACAGTCAGTATTTTACCTGCAGATGGTTTTCTGAACGTCTTGTTTGGAGAAACGGTTTAGTTTTGTAAACATCTGTAGAAAAGGAACTCATCGAGTCGACTTAAAGGCTCCGTCATACTCCCTAAGAAGTCAAGAAGTCAGGTTGCGAGACGTTTGTTTTCTCACACCTTCCATCGTCCACGAGACACTCAGATCAGAACTCCCAGGAAGCTCCTCCCTCCTCCTGCAGCGTTAAAACGAGTTTCTTCCTGCCGGTTTCTCAGCTCTTCTGTCCTTGTACAGATTTACTTGTACAGAACACGCTGTTTGGCATTTGCAAATATGACTGCAGAATAATGCGTGAACGAGGGGAACGTGTCCCGACGCTGCCCGGCCGAGGCGCACTTCCTCCCGGCCACCACAGCCACTAAGAGCCGCCTGTGTCTCTGCGGTCTTTTTAAGTTCATAGGTTTCTAAGTTTTACTGGAACAGTTGTGAAGAGAGCTGTATTTTCTAACAGCCTCCAGCTGCTTCTCAGTGGAGCAGCAGAAGCAAAATGACTCCATTAAAGCTCACCGGCTTTTCAGCATAAACAACTTCTGACCAATCACACAACACTTGGAGCAAACCCCTGTGAGAAACCGTTCAGCCAGGACCTTGTGTCGCAAAGGAGCAGACGAAGCTGCTACCAGAACAAAATGACAGAATTTTCAGAGCCGACTTTGTAACTTTTTACAGAGTATGGAAAGGCTTTTAAACATTCACAACTTGGTATGGATTTTTTTTCAGCGAATGCTTTGAAACTGTGAGCTGTGAAACTGTCATTTTCCCATAAACGATAGCCGCATTTATCGTCTTTTTTTTGTTTTTCTGTTTCGCATCAAAGGATAAGAAGACCATGTCCTGACCTCTGTATTCTTTGTGTCGTAGGTGGGATGTTTGAATACGTCTCCGGGGCAAACTTCTTAGGGGAGATAACGGAATGGGTGGGCTTCGCTCTGGCCGGCCAGTCTGTCCACAGCTCGGCTTTCGCCCTCTTCACCGCGGTGGTCCTCTCCAGCAGGGCTGTGGCCCACCACAGGTAGGGAGAACGAACAGCACACGAGCGCGGTAGGAAGGGTTTCATAGGCTGCGTGTCTGCATTTGAAAGACAACCTCCTCTTTTCTTGTCCCACAGATGGTACCTCACGAAGTTTGAAGACTATCCTAAAAGCAGGAAGGCACTGATCCCTTTTGTCTTCTAGAAACCACCAGAAACAAGCTGGAAACTTGAAAACGTACATATTGGCTTACAGCACTTTAATTTTCTACCTCTGACTAACTTGAAGAAATGCTGAAGAGGACCTATAATACGACTCTGGATTTCTAACAGCACCACCAAGAAAAAAGCTCTAGGCTCCCCTCTCATTTGCGTACACTCACAGATGGAATACGAGCGTGGAAATGCAAAGCACGCCATTATAGTTTGACTAATCTTCAGGAGTCATCTGTTGCAGTCTTTATAGCATCTGTTTATATTAAAGAAACAAGGGGCCTTGAGTTACTTTCGGCTGGTTTTTCCGGCATCATTTGGAGAGATGTTTCTGCTGTCCTCGCCACCTTTAAAACACCCGGGGCCACTTCGGAAAAAAGGGGGAGCGGTGAAGACGCTGATCGTATCCGTCCCAGTCCCAGTCCCCCAAAATTGTTCAATCGGCGGGCTAAGGGTGGCTCTCATTAACTTATTGTTCCTGAAGCGAGGAGATGAGAGAGGTGCCTGAACGCATCACTTCTGTTAGGAAACTGGGGGGGGGGGGGTAACGGCACCGAGAAACTTGGATTATACATCAGCTGCATCGCTGCAAGTACTGAATGGATGGTGTGGGGTCTCTGAATAGAAAGAGATGTGTTCTGCCTTACGGTTTTTTTTTGTTTTGTTTTGTTTTTTTTAAGGCTCCATAAGAAGTCAAGTCGGTTTGCGGTCATGTGGTTGCGAGACGTTCATTTTCACAAACACCTTCCATCGTCTACAAGACAGTTGGATCAGAACTCCCAGGAAGCTCCT
This sequence comes from Kryptolebias brasiliensis, assembly GCA_028566095.1. Classification (NCBI taxonomy): domain Eukaryota; kingdom Metazoa; phylum Chordata; class Actinopteri; order Cyprinodontiformes; family Rivulidae; genus Kryptolebias; species Kryptolebias brasiliensis. Next base: position 17,738,203 of record JAOXNZ010000177.1, on the reverse strand, counting down.
CCCTCCTCCTACAGCTTTAAAACGAGTTTCTTCCCGCCGGCTTCTCAGCTCTTCTGTCCTTGTACAGATTTTTGCTTCCCTTACCGCGACCAGACATGTTTATCAAACAGACTGAGACAGAACACGCTGTTTGGCATTTGAAGATATGACTGCAGAATAATGAGTGAACGAGGGGAACGTGTCCCGACGCTGCCCGGCTTGAGGCGCACTTCCTCCCGGCCACCACAGCCACGAAGAGCCGCCTGTGTCTCCTCGGTCTGTTTAAGTTCATAGGTTTCTAAGTTTTGCTGGAACAGTTGTGAAGACGGCTGTATTTTCTAACAGCCTCCAGCTGCTTCTCAGCGGAAGCAGCAGAAAATGACGCAATTTTCGTCACGCAACCACGTCCCTGAGAGCCGACTTAGTGACTTCTTGTGGAGTATGAAAAGGCCTTAGGGCTCAATCTACACAACACTGAGTCCAAATGAGATATTCTGCTGCCTTTGCACCACCTGTTCTCACACAACCTGAAATTTGGTGAGGAAAAACTGTACTAGAAACCAGACAACATTACAGCCCTTGTTGCCTCTGTCTTGTTTTATCCTGATCCTGTCATGACTTAATAACTGAGAAAATTAGATCAAACATTTTGGGAAGATCTTTTTCTTTCTCTCTCTTTCTCTCTTTCTATATTTTGACCGTATATTAAGAACGCTAGACGGCTTCTTTTATTGTCTGGATTTGAAGTCAACAAGAACTGTTTATGGCAGCTGCCACGGGTGTTTCCAGGCCCATTAGACTAGGGAAGACACCCAGCATTCTTTGGCAAAACATTTTAAAAACTAATATCATCACACCCTTCTTCTTTTTGAAGGCTTTTGGGATGGAGGCCCAACATGGTCTCACAGGCGGTCCACACAGGGTACTTCAAGGGGTACAAATAAGCCGTTTGTCGATGGTCCAGTCTCACCAGGATGCGTCTCGCCCTAATTCAATTCAACTCTACTCGGTTCTACACTGTCGTGGTGAGTGCCGCCTCAATGTGGGCGGGTCGTCGTAGCGCAGCAGCCTGAAACTTCTGCGGAGCTTACCACCAAAGGGTAAATAAGTGTAATAAAGTCAAAAAACACTCATCATCCCCTGCCACGGTTCCAAACATTGCTGCGACCGAGTCGGGGCCGCCATCCCTCCCCCAGTTTGAGCTGTGAATCGAGTCCGATTTAAAATGATTTCTGCTTCAATCTTTAGGTGTGCAAAGAATCCCCATGATCTACTCCAGTCTGAATGACAAATAGAGACATTAAAGTGTCTTTTTCACATTTATTAAGGTTTAAATATTATTCCAGGCTTAGATGGAATTGTTGCATAAAAGCAATATTACATGTTGCTTAAGTAACAAAAAAATAATAATCCAAAAGTGGATTTGTTTTGTTTTCTATTTTTCAAAATTGAGGTTTTAAAAAATGTTTTAAAAATGGTGGATTTCTTGTAAAGGAGACACTCTCCTGATTGACGTCGCCCTCTGGCCAATCAGTGGCCTGCAGTCTGCTGACGCCAAACCTTCAGCTCGACTCAGTTCGCTTGGAACCTAGGTTATAAGAAATGAGCTTAAATTGGGCGGGACCACCAAATGGAAAGACTCTGAACTCACGCCGGGTCAACACGAATAGTGCCGAGTCGAGCCCATGGGAAAAGGTTCCTTACAGGGTAAGGACGGGGACTGATGGGGGGGGGGGACATAAAGGGCAATTACAGGCTAACTACAGGGTACTTATGGGGTTACCTATGGGGATACGTATAAAGCACCTCTGGGAATTGAGCTGTATTTTGAAGCTACTGTGCCCTAGTGTGGCTTTATGTCTAGTAATGCCCCTGGCAGCTGCCATGTTGTATTTTTGAGGGTCTTTTAATGTGTGTGTATGTGTGTGTTAGCGGAACATGTCGTGAATCATGGAATGGATTTTAATGAAACTCAAAAAGTAATGAATGGATGTACAATCCCAGTTCTGACAATGTTGGTACGTTGTGTAAAATATAAATGAAAACAGAATGTAATGACCTTCAGAGTTTGTGCACTTGAGCGGTGGGGCTTTAAGTCCCGCCACACAATCATGGTGTCGCATGAGCTTTCTTTTAAGCGTGAAATAATTCATTTTAACTAAACCTATTTACAAAATGAATGTTTAAACTTACAGCAAGGTAAGAACTACATGTTCATTAGGTTTTTACCTGGTCGTTGCCAACAGACGGACAAACAAACCGACGGACACGACCGGCAACAGAACTTCCACGGCGGAGGTAATGAGGGCAATGTCCCATTCAATTTACACGGAGGGGGCGGGACTTAAAACTTGTTCTGGGACCAGGAGAACACTGGTCCCTCTCCAGCTTCAACTTCTGGATTCCTGTTAGTTTAACGATCAAAGATTTTGACATGTTGTTCATGTGTTAGTCTCACCACCTAGTGGTGTGGCATGGGTATTTCAGCTGTTAGAATCAGGTAGACAAGGGTTTTATATAAATATATAATTGTTGTTTTTTTTAAAGTATCTGTTGTACATATAGGGATTAAGTGTGCGACGGTTTCCTCATTTCTCTCTTTTCCAGTTGGAGGTCATTTTCTGATTTTCTGACCCCAGCACCAAGGTCTTTTTTTTTTTTTTTTTTTAACAGGCTTTGTGTTAAAATGAAACCGTTTAGTTGTGGTTTTTCCCATACAGTGTCATCAATAAACAGAGGTGCTGTATGTGAGTGTGATGAGAAGTGAAGGCTGCGCAGAGTAACATCATGTTCCAAATCTCCGCTGCCTCTCTTCTTCTCTTCTAGGCCATCACATCTGTCTATGCTCTTTATCCACGCTACTTGTAATCGCATCACTATATTACACCGCCAGTACTTACTGAGGCTGACACTTGGCTATAGTACACTTCATCTTCTGGCATATGGCAGCGGGTTCCCGCTTTCTTTTTTGTTCTTATACTGCTAAGCATCGCAGCAAATACTTCACAAGGGGAGATGTCCTGTTAGGGATTAAAGCTCGGCGTTCTTTGTAGGAACGTGTGCCGCCTGCCGCCTTTCAGAGTTTTAGGTTTCGATCATTTTATGTTGAGTATCGTCAGAGTTGTGTCCGTGTAGGTCAGACCTTGAAAATAACATTCCCTCGCCTGCTCGGCGCGTGTGCTACTGCCGCACCTAATTTCGGCTCGATATCTGTAAAAGTTCGCTGAGTGGCGGCCATTTCTGTGTAGGCTAATCAGTTGTGGCGGCCAGAATAATCCCACCCCGGGATAATTTTTCTTTTTTTTTTTTTCGTGGCAGCAGCAGACAAAAAAATACAACACAATTTGAAAGAAAAATGATAGATGGCTACAAAAAGATTAAAATGATGTAAAATAGGAATCAAACTGTGCAAAACATGATTTCAAAAGGACTTAAAATGTACAAATCTGACTTTAAATGTGCATAAAACAGAGGCGACTGATTTGTTTTACAGTGTAATGGCCTGGGGCAGTGCGTGTTAACACTATGAAGGTAAAATTATATACATGTACACATGAAAGGCGTATGTTTGCTCTCAGGTGGTGCAGGTTAAGCCATCCAGTTTTGTGGGTTGTATGAAATCCCTCACTGCTTACGGTTTGCCTAACTTCATACTTGAACTGACACACTAAAGGCTATTTATGTTTCGCAAATCTAGCAGCTGACGTTGTGAAGCTATAGTTGTTTTTTTTTTTCCCCTCTGATGTAGTTTCAATATGTGGAACGTGCTGCAGCCTCATTGCTATTCAAGCCACATGCAGCCTCAGACAACTGCTGCTTCTTTTTAATATCTGCTGTTACCGATCTGCCTGCGAGCATGTTGTTGAGTTCTCCTCTGTTTATGTGCTGGGTCCATTAGCTCCGGTCCAACGTTCACTGACGTGGTCATCGAGGGCTCGGTTTGTGCAGTGTGAGTAAGCAGCTGGGTTTTATCCTAGCTGACACACTGTTTGCTTGAGGAGGGGGTTCCTTGGCGTGCTCACATGCTGCACGTGAGCATATTGTTGGAGGGGGAGGGGGAGGGGGGGGTTGTGCTATGGATCCACTGCCTCATCCCTCCTTTTTATATGCATTTTCAGCCCAGTTTCTGCCTCATCCAGGCTGCCGCCGCTGCTCCGTCTACAGCTTTATGGTTCGGGGAGACGGCTGTGACGGGGACTTGGGCGGCACGCAGACTCTGGAATGACGGATGCCACCTGCTGCATATTGCTGCTCGAAAACGACTGCAATAATAAACTGGAAAATACAGAGCTGCTTTTACACAAAGGTGGTTTTTAAAAAAAAAACATCTTTTGCAGCTCTTTTGAGCGTAATGAGCATTTTTAAAACCAGTTTATTAATTTATATATAAAACTGAATCACCCACAAAGAAAGGTAATTCAAGGCTTAGCATTCCTTGAAGGATTTGCATATCTCCCGCTGCCTTTCATGCCAGAGTTTTAAAGCAAAATCATCTTATTCTGAGAAGGCATGAAGTTATAGCTGATTTAGTCAAACCTTGAGTAAATGCAAAATCTCAGGCAATATTGTGAGATCTCGCAAAGAACAAAAGGTTTTGTGCGGCTCGTTCTCCACACCATGAATCACCTCCCTCCAGATCTAGATCCTCTCCAGTTTGCATAAAAAGCCAATCGGTCCACTGAAGACGCCACCTCACTCTGTCACATATGGCGGAGCCGAACATGTACACCAGACTTCTTTCCGTCGACTTTAGCTTGGCGTTTGACACCATCGTTCCCCCAACGGCTCGCTGAGGCTGCTGGGGATGGACTCAGGCACGTGCAGCTGGTTATTCAACTTCCTGTCACAGAGACAACGGAGGGTCAGGGGGGACAGCCGCACTCCGAAAACTATAACAGCGAACACAGGGGCACCTCAGGGCTGTGTCCTGAGTCCCATTCTGTTCAGTCTGCTGGCTCTAACACCATCCACATCATCAAAATGGCAGATGACGTGACAGTGGTGGGGTTAATGCCTAACCCTCACCACCCTGCCCATGGCCTGTTCTTGCTCCTGCCATCTTTGAAAACATCAAATCCTTTGTTCCACGTTCAGCCAGATGCTGAATAGTTTCTTTCCAACAACAGTCAGGATCATCGATGGACTGTGTTCAGGCTCCAGCTTAACGTTTACAGTTTTTATGTTTATGTTAACATTAGGATGTCGAACAGTTTTTTTTACTTGATCTTCTTATACAGCTTTTATATTGTTACTTTGACTTCATTTTATTGCATATTTTAACGGGTACTGTTAGGAGTTGGACAAACAGTGTTTAATTTTTAAATGTATGTTGTACAACAAGGACAAGACAAAGTTATCTTAGTTCAAGAATGTGTTTAGGACGACTCAACATCTGTAAATGTAAGTAATAGCCAAATTTATGTTGACTAATGATTAGCTGTGGTGGCCATCTTGAATTAGGTTGACTCCAAATGTTAATGACTTTTAGATGTACAACCAATGATTACTTTATAAGAGCTTCACTAAAATCTGTCTAGAGTTTATAGGAGCTATTTTGCTAACAGACAGACAGAGCTGTCTAACAGTTAATGGCAAAAATATGTGTAGCGCTCAAAGTATATGTTGGGTATAATGCTCAGCTACTACCACACCAAATTTTAGCTCAGTGTCTGTAAAATTGGCTGAGTTACAGACATTTTCGTATCTCCTGGGATCAGTTGGCTGTGGCGGTCATCTTGAATTGTGTTGACCCCAAAAGGTAATCAGCCGTAGAGGTACATCCAGTAAGCATTTCCCGAAAGTTTCAATAAAATCCGACCAGTGGCTCGTGAGCTATTTTGGTAACAGACGCGGACGCGGGCAAAAACACGGTCTTCCGCCTTCAGCTTTCGACGACGGGCGATAAACATGGGAGGACCCGTTCCATGAGTGAGGCGGACGAACAGATTTAATCCTAAATTCTCATTTTAAATGTGTGAATAAATTTACGAAAACATCTATGTGCTGATAGGACGCGTACAGTTTGTCTTCCTTGAGAGATGACGGTGTGTGACGGGGGGGGGGGGGATCCCCTTTGAACCCAGCTGAAATGCGGCGTTTAATGCCCCGTTGTTTTCAGTTTCTACCACGCAAACAGCCCTTCTTCTTAAGTCATAATTAATGTTTGAACTCGCAGATTAATTATGTATTTAGCAAATAAAAATCCAATTGTAAATTTTGTGGGATTTGACAGTCGCCCCGGCTGTGGAGTAAAAAAAACGAGTGGGTGGATGGATGGGGGTCGCAGTCATCTTTTTAAAAAAAAAAAAAGAAAAGAAAAAGGGACACTGCGCATGCGCCCGGATTTGAAGGGATATACGCCATATTGAATTCCCGTAGGAATCAGCTAGCATTCTTTCAGCTAGCGGTGTAGAGGGGCCAGCAAATCAATGGTCCTAATTCGGTTATTTTTTCTTTTAATTTAGTCTCTTCTCGTAACCCCGAACAGCGTAAGCGAGCCTCGAAAGGTCCAGGGGACGGCGCAGAATCACAACGGGCTCGCTAAAGATAAAGGTACTTGTTGGGGGGGGAGGGGGGTTAGCAGAGAGAGAAGTTGAATGGATCCGAGGGTAGCTTGGATTCAGCCCGAACAGAAAGGACCTGCGAACGCCTTATGGATGCACGTCTGGGAGACCTCTCAGGGAGCGGGGACGCTCTCCGCTCGGCAGCAGCGGCAGCTCCACAACCACAACCACAGCCACTTCGCCGGCTACGCGGCGCTGGACGTTTTGAAAAATGTGGCGACCATTTGCGGCAACGGTAACGTCCCGGGCTGCCTGAGCAGCGGCAGCAGCCATCACAGCATCACCGCACAGAGCGGTGCGGCGGCGGCGGCGGCGGGTCCCAGGCAGGGGACGGCGGCGTCCAACGGCACCGCGCACAGCTCCTCCACGACGGGCAACGTCGCGGAGCCACCGGGCGGGGGCAAAATCCTGCCCCAGAAGACGAGCTCCGTCTCCTCCTCGTCTTCGCAGGAATCCGAGACGGAGTGCTCTCCTCCTGGCTGCTCGCTCGAGAGGACTATGGGGGGGAACGCGACGGGCAGCTTTAACAAAAACGTCGGGAGCACGCTCTTCTGCTCGAGGGACAGCAGCACGGAGAGTAACGCGAACCTTTGTTACCACCGACACCTGGAGGAGCACCCAGCTTTAAATTTACCGCAGATCTGCGGGAAGCGTCACCAGCAGGTCCCCCCCTCCGCGCACGGTAATCCCTCACACAGTCACCACCCGGGCCGGAGGAAAAGCGACAACAAGGCTAGCACCTACGGGGCCAACTATTGGCTTTCGAACTGCACTAATGGCAACTGTGCGAACACTTGGACGCCGTGGAAGACGAGGAAATACAAGCCCGGGGTGCTCGGGTGAGTCTCAGATCCCTGATTCGGGGGTGGGGGGTTTAAAACTCAGCGTCCGCCTCGCTGCCGATGCTAAAATGTCCGAGAGTCTGTCATTTCGACTTAAATTTTGAGCCGAATATATTGGTGACTTGGAGTATCATTTTGACTATGACAGCATACAGATTGGGGGGTTTTGGAGTTGGTTTGTTCGTTTTATTTGCTTTTCTGTTTTTTTTTTATGTTTGCCGTCGGCCGATTGTTTCGGTTAGGCAGTGATTTTTACGGCCCGGTGTTGTGCCGAATAAGGTTCCCCTGACGCGGAGGACGCTTTTCGGCGCGGTTTAAAAGTGACGAATTTGCCTGCTTTGAACTATTCCCCCCCTAGGAACGCCGCTATCTACAAGCTGTTTAGCATCACATATCCGTGTTCTGGATGCTTCAGCAGCGGTACGAGGTTTTTCCGGGGGAGGAGGGAGGGAAATCCGATAACGTTTAAAAGCAGAACATCCGGTGTTGTGCCGAATAAAAGCCCGTCTCACATTAAAAAAAAAAAAAAGAACTTTCAGTACGTAGGATGTATTTAAAAATAAAATTATATCGGCTATGTCTTCTAAAGATATTTAAAGAGACGAATTACTTTCTCCTTTTCGCTTTGAATCATTGTATTTGTGGACAGAGTACTAACTGGCTTCAAATGTGCCTAATCTGCCTGGGGGCCTTTTTTCGGTACTACACCGGATCCTCCGTTAAACGTCGAGGAACCAGAAGTTATCTGAACTAACGAGGTTTCTCTTTAGACTTTGAGGTTTGTGTTTTTAATTTCATCAGTTAGATTAGTTTGAAATCAAAAAAATAAAATATATAATCAATTAAACCCTTTAATGGTGAGTATGGGTGGGGGACCTAGTGTTCAGCATCCATTTGGCTCTTATTTCATGTTAATTTTTCTGAAATCTTTCTTCGTTATGACAACATTATACACTAGGGTCTTAATATCAAGTCTTTCTAATATCAGTAGCCTTAAACACAGATTGGATTATTTATTCATAGATTATTCTTGCTGTTTAGTGCTTTTGTGTGTGTAATTGGTTAGTAGATGTGTAAATACGAGGAAAGAGCAAACCGATCTGCACCGTAACACTCATGTTGTTATTGCTTCATGGCTAAAACACTAATCGTTAGTTATATTCAGCTTTATTGACAAAAGCTTTACATGGAACGAAACAACAGCAACCAACAAACCAAAACAAAGGACCTTTCAGCTCAACAGCAGCTCCATAATCGAATAATTGACGATCCATTATGAAGCATTGGATGTTTTGTTTTTGTTTCACGTTTAGCAGATTGTTTGTGATATTTGGAATGGCCGGTTGCACCCACTGGAGAATTGTGTGTACAACATACAAGTATCTGGTGGAAAAGCAGAGCCTTGTGTGGGATACATGGGTTCCCAACGTTCAAAACCTTTACCAGCGACAGTTTAATTCACATACCCTCTATTTTAGATTGTCTTTCTGCTTAAAGTTGTATTGTTGCCACAGGGAGGCTCGTTGGCAAACAGTTTCTTTTTTCTTTTTTGGGGCATAGTTCAAACTGCAGAAAGCACACGCAACAGCTGAGATTTGCTGCGGCCCGTCGCAAAGAGACTCGTGGAAATCCCTTTAGTGCCTGCCGCTGGTAACATCTGTCATTATAAAGCCCGAAAAGGACGATCATCTCTGATTAAAATGAGAAGCCGCTTCCAGAAGCCTTTTTGCACACCAATAAGAAATGAGACAAGCGAGATGATGGAGTCGTTCTCACCGATTTTACTCTGCCAGGTGGGACCAAATCCTGTCCGTCTTCCCCCCTGCTGGACTTTATGTAATCAGGTGGCTTTCCTGTAGAGTGAACGGTATTCGGAAGTGTCGCAGCAGCTTCCGTCGAGTATAAAAAAGAGTGCATCAATTCGTCATAACACCTGGACAGAAATATGCCAAAACCTGCTCAGGACACTTACTGAAAACCTGTTTCTAATGTAGAATAAATGTGTGGTCGCTACCTGATTCGTGTCAGGAGTTTCAGCCGTCCCGATTGTCGCAAAGCTCATATTTTCTTCAGGGCGTATCGTGCATTTGACTTACTTGCATGAGTTTTAAAATGATGTTCAGGCAGATATACACTCAAGGATAATAGCTAGTCCACCTGTTTCAATTTACACATCGGGACGTAATAAAAATCAGCCGGTCTTTACCTCGAGTGTTTAAAAACACACAACAGATTCCTCCGTGTCACTATTTATTAAACAAAGCCAAAATGGATGAGCTGTGTGTGTGAGAACTAATCCCAGCCAACGAGCCAAGCTTGTAGAACCTCCTTCAGCGAGAATAACTTGATGTTTTCTCTACGACCGTAACATTTTTCAGGCTTATAAAAACAACCTTTTCTCAAAAACACACCAGTGTGTCAGAACGCTACATCAGCTAATATTAAACCTCTACACTTTTGCATGTCGCCGTTTGTTCAGTTTGGCGGTGGTTTCGTAACCAAACGTGTTGCTACGCGACTGTGCAGAGCATAAAGAGGCCGTGTACGTGACGGTGGTGCTGAGGCTGAGGCTGCCGAACGTATCAGTCCAACGTTGCAAAAGTATAAAAGTTTAATGTTAGCTAGTGTAGCTTTCTTTCACACTGGTGTAATGCTTTTGAGGAAAAGTTGTTTTTTATAAGCCAAAGAAAAAGATAAAAATCAGACTCTTGTTTGGCTAACTGCTAGCATAGCCTGAATGAAACTCCTCTGCCCTATGACTGATGTCTCGGCTGCTACTGATAAGTATTAAACAGAACGTCCCTTCAAAGTTGACTGGACTGTCCCTTCAAGGTCCCACCACAGCGTTCAATCAGGTTGAGCTCTGGACTTTGACGGGACCGGTGCCACACCTTGATTCATTTCTGTTCTAGCTGTTTGGTCCAGTCTTCAGCTGTCAGACAGATGGCCTCACATTTGACTCCTTTGAGATCCTTTGGTCTGCCGAGGAGTTCAGGGTCGACTCCAAGGATCCCAAACCATCAGCCCTCCACCACCGTGTTGACAACTGGTGTGAGGTGTTTGTGTGGATATGTCGAGTTTGCAGCTGTTGCATTATGGGTAAACATGTCTACTTTGGTCTCATCTGTCCAAGGGGCTTTTAGGTTTCTCTAAACTCTGCACGGTCTGAACTTTAGTTTAGCAGCTGTCTTAAATGTTTTCCACTCTCCGTAGAATAATAGACTCTAAATTATTTGGAAATGACCTTTAACCCCTTCAACAGTTGCTCCTCTAAGGTCATTGCTGTTCTCTTTCCTCCTTGGCATTGTGTTAACGCACACCTGTCTGCTTCAGCGCAGCAAATGAATAAAGCTCCTGCTTTTATAGTTAATCAATACATTTGATCAGCAGCTCCCAACTGAGACCGAACCTCTTTAATCTTACAGAAGCAAAGGTAGCCCTAGTTTTTCCACACACAGCCTTTCCATTTTGGCTTTGTTATTGTTTCATAATGACACAGTGGAAGCTGGTGTGTGTTTCTGCACACTTGAGAATAGATCTGAATATTTCAGAATCTGATAAAGACCAGATCATGTTTATTATGTCCTGATAGACCTGAAAGAGGGTGGACTTTGTTATTTTCCATGACTGCACACTGTTACAGATATAATTGGATTATTAATAATAATAATAATACTCAATGACAAGGTTGTTTCAGACTGGAGAACTTAACTTAAATGGTTACCTTTTTATTCCTTCAGTCCTGTCTGTGTGCTGCGAATAACTTTGATTTTTATATCTATCTCTCTATCTATCTCCTCCTTGTTGCCCAGGCTCCACGAAGAGGTGGTGGACTTCTACAACTTCATGTCTCCCCGGCCCGAAGAGGCAGCGATGAGGAAGGAGGTGGTGACACGAATAAAGAAGATCATCAACGAGCTGTGGCCCAAAGCAGATGTAAGATGTGCGACTTAAAAGTCATGACAAAGCCTTTATATTTTGAAACTGCGCGAATCACCCAGTGATGTCGGTTTGATAGAACTCCCTGCTCTTTACTTAATCACGTACAGCCCGAGCAGTGGGGATTTATCGGCTGCCAGGTTTTCCCCACTTCCACTGAAAGGTAAATGGATGGAGGCTGTCATTTGTTCCAGCCTCCTTTCCCTTTCAGGCTGTTATTCCTGGCCTGTCCTTGTGCCTTGTCGTTTTTAACAGGAGGAAAAGGAAAGGACTCCATTCCACGTCCTCTGGAGAGCTTTCACTTGAAGCCCCAAAGCGCAGCCTTTTTGTTTCTAAATTGTTGTGTACTCAATCTGGCAGCATACTAATCCTGACAGCGTAGAGTATTCCTTAAGAGGAACCCAGGATAGCCTTGTTGATGATAGTTGGATACCATTATCACAACACGGAGTACAAAAGAATGTACTCTTAAAGGGGTTGGGGACAGTCTAACACTTGAGAATGTGAAATATCACGTACGCTGTGGTTATCTTTAACATTTAAACAGTTCTACAAATGGTTAAATGTTTTAAGTATTTTTTTTGTTTGTTTTACTAGGTTCAGATATTTGGCAGCTTCAGCACAGGACTGTACCTTCCAACCAGGTGAGATTTAGTTTCTACATTTGTTTAAAAACAAAAAAAGACAAATTCAACCTATTCCTGTAAGTTTCGGTTCATTTGGCTTAGCGTGAACGCTCGTGGCACTTTCTCACACACAGCGACATCGACCTGGTTGTGTTCGGAACGTGGGAGCGACCCCCGCTGCAGGAGCTGGAGCAGGCGCTTCGCGAGCACAACGTGGCAGAACCCGACTCCATTAAAGTGTTGGACAAAGCTACAGTGAGTGGAGGCAATCGTGCCACGTTTTTGTTTTCTCTCCTCTTCTAGCTGTTTGGAAAACTGTGTCGCTGTTCGTTTTTGGGTTTGTGTTCTTTAAATAAGGCCAAACCTGTTTGCAATCACAGACCTTTATTAGGCATTTCAAAAAGAGATTGACAAATATGATATTGAAATGGGTTTCTGTGTAAAAAGGTTTAATTTTTAGCTGTTGTAGATAGCTTCTTGGAGACGGCAACAGTATTGAGGGGCTTACAATGACTAAATCAAATGGAGCCACTTCGCAGCGATCCATACAAACTCAATAATTTCCCCCTTTAGTGTTGCCAGTTTTGCATTCCACGGTTATTTCAGCAGAAACAGGAGCAAATTCCTGTCCAACATGACCCCTGAAGTGCTACATGTTGGTGCTTTTTATAACTAACCACAGACTTCATGGAAATAACCACGTGACGCAATGTTGACGACGATGTCAAGGCTTATAAAATGGCGTTTGCCTGAACTGCTGTACGGTTTTGGAGATTGGAGCCCTTTTAGGATGGCAGCCGTTCACTCGGCAGTCTGGACAGAGTCAACTTGAATGTATTCCAACAACAACACTGGATTACCTCAGGAAACGATATCTGTTCACACTTTCCACCTCGGATTTTCAGTACAAATCTGAGTTATGTCCTCTGCAATAGTTCTCCGTCTTAGCAGCGGCGTGTAGAAGAGTTGGACAGGAGACAAGTACAGGGAAGAAGTGGACAGCTTTGTGGATTGGTATTGCAGCCACCACCGTGCTTGACAGTTTGTATGAGCTGTTCGTGCTGATATAGCACTGTGTGCATTATGGGTAAACATCTTTACCCTAAGTCATGCCGCCATTTTTCTTTTAGAGAGAGGACGCTTTCTGTTGGCAACCCTTCTATACAAGTTTAATTTTAACCTTTAACCTACTAATGTCCTGATATGTGAAATGCTAAAATTGAAAGATGGTCTTTTTTTTTTTTGTTTCCCCCCATACTGTATTTTCTGAAAAAGCTCAGATCCTTTTAGCGTTTGCGGTGAGATACTGGAGATCTTTGATCAGTTTGTGGTTTTAAAAAAAAAAAAGTGCCCTCTACTGCGCTGTGGTCTGCCAGATGAGCAGCATCAGTGCCTAGAGATGCCCACAGGCTCAATAAAGCCATCATTAAGGCTGGTTAAATCATTACAAAGAACAGGAGGTGAAGACACCCTACAGGAGACAGCAGCTTTTTCTTGCCCTTTTTCCTCTTCCTATTTTTAAGATTACTACTGTTTTAAGTTCGTAGAAACTAAGATATATGATTTGATCTTGACATAAACTGTACTCTTCCTTAGCTATATGCTGTTGTGGCAAAATAGTTTCCCTCCCGGGACTAATGACGTCCGTTTTTCTTTTCTTTCAGGTGCCGATCATCAAACTGACGGACCAAGAGACCGAGGTGAAAGTGGACATCTGTTTCAACATGAACTCTGGGGTGAAGGCGGCGAGCTTCATTAAAGACTACTTAAAGGTTAGAGGCGCCTCTTGTCCCGAAGGTGTTCGCGTCAAGAACGTGCCTTCGGATGCTTTCCGTCAACGGAGCAGATCAGGGGACGAGGCGCGAAGTTCGTTTTGAGTCACGGACTAAATGAGATCAGATCAGGGAGGACATCCAGATGGAGGATTAGCACAGGAGATCATGCAGACTTATTTCAATGTTAAAAATGTCTGCGTAGCACTGTGAAAATCCTGCTTTTCAATCGGACGAGCCAGCAGTCTGAAGCATTACTTCACTCCGTCTGGTCCAGCAGAGCCCAACAGCCGCACACCAGGAGGCTTTAACTCGACCCGTGTCTGTGTGCTGCTTCAAGTCTTGTTGCCTAATCTGTTTAGCCGTGGGACGTTTCACCTTGCGGCTCTGAAAGGACTCCTGTGGATTTTTAGCGTGCGCCAGCCCCCAGCTGTTACAGGAAAGGAATTCCTGGTGTTTATGTTCCAGCAAGATCTCAGATTATTCCTTTTGTCGTCTGCTGGCTCACGTGTCGTACTCCGATTCCCTGGGAGTACGTGTCAGAGCGTGAACATGGAGCGTTGACAACATCACTCAGCTTTATTTCACCTGCGTGGGCGTGGCAGACTGATGTCACTGACGGGTCACCTCAAATGTCAGGTTTTTTAGCTAGCTAGAGCAGCAAACGTCCCACTTTTGATTTGAGTTCTTTAAGCGTATTTGTAAAGTAAACCAAATTCTGCTCCTCCTCCTTTTCTTATGATATATGTTCATCCAGGAACTCATGCTGCCTTTTGAACTTTGAAACAAACGTGCTTGTAGCTCTCATTTCTGAGCCCATGCAGACTTTAAAGGCACCTCATAAGGATCTGATTTAGGTAAATAGTTGTCTTATTAATAATACTAATAATCAGAAGTTTAACAGAAGTCCTTCCCTGTGTGTTCCAGCATTGTAGCTTTCCAGAGCTGATAGTTGGAAAACTGTGAACAGCCTGATTATTTTATAGAACAGCTCAATCAATGTGGTGTTTCCCGCAAAAAGCATTTGGAAATTAAAGGCTTAGTATCTCCTGAAGGAATGTATATCGTCCATCTCTTTGCAGCGTCATCAATCCAGTTTTTTTGCCCCTATGTGACTCGTGTCAGATTTTGTCATGGCAGTGTGAACGAGACAAATCCGATTCTTTCATATCCCACCCGGGTCTTTTCCATATGTGGTACTGAATCAGACACACAGCCGATGTTTTCCAAAGCGACTGCAGTGTGAACGTTCATGTCGCTTTACATCTGACCTTTCCGTCAGATAAAAGGACGGAGGTCCCTCACGTCAAAGTCCCTCCACTCTTTGCTCCGACTGCATCTGGACATGCCAAAAAAAGTCATCGTTAACATTTGCGCTTTTTTTCTTCATCTTCTTTTATCTTTTACCATGTGGATGTACAGTTGGCCCCAATTGGACAGCAACTTCAGAATCAATACACACATGCTTACATTCGCAGCGACCATATTTACTTCTGTAAACTCAGCGTACAGAGGGGGACGTCATACCTTCTTCTGCGCATGCGGAACATTTCGGGAACTGGAGGCTGTTCACACTGGAGTCGCATTTAAAAAGTAATGTGAACGACCACGGCAAAAAACATCAAATTTGAGCACCAAGACCTGCAGTGTGAACGTAGCCATAATAGACAAACTACTTTAGTTTCTTCCTCATGAAGGAGTCATGAACTCCAATGAGGGTGTGGACTCTGGTGGACCAGTGACCCTGAAGCAGGTGTCGGTAGCAAGTCCTTTCAAAAGGGTATCTTCTTTTCTCCGTCTCAGCGTTCAGATTCCAGGTTTCTGCAGCATAGAGAAGGACCGATAAGACAAGTGGACAGAGGAGCGTAACCTTGGTAGAAAAGTGACAATGATCTGTCCTTCCAAACAAGTTGAGCGTTTTTGCTAACAGACAGACAAACACACTCTTAATCTTTTTTTTTTCCTTTTTTTTTAAATACTGTTAACATTGTGCATTATTTCTCTGACTTGTACAACCGAAGGATCTGACTCCACATAATCTGCTGTCCTCTTTCAGGAGTACCCGGTTCTGCCTTACTTGATCTTTGTCCTGAAGCAGTTTCTGCTGCAGAGAGATCTGAATGAAGTCTTCACCGGGGGCATTAGCTCCTACAGCCTCATCCTTATGGTCATTAGTTTCCTCCAGGTACAGTGACTCGACCCCACAGCACATAGTAGTTTGTATAAAGCAGCACTGATGAAGTAATACTTGTAGTAATGACAATATTCAGCTAAAACAGTTCAGTTGAATATCATTTGGAAACATTTGTGGTGTTGTACACTGATCTGCATCCAAGTCGTCTTTTGTTTTGCTTTCAGCTCCATCCTCGTATCGATGCCCGGATCCCCAACCAGAACCTGGGCATGTTACTGATCGAGTTCTTTGAGTTGTACGGCCGCCAGTTCAACTACTTGAAAACAGCGATTCGCCTCTCAAATGGAGGCGCATATGTAGCCAAAGAGGAGATGATGAAGGCCATGACCAACGGAAACAGGCCGTCTATGCTCTGCATAGAGGACCCTCTGGTTCCAGGTAAGTCTGTCCCGATCCACAACCCGTCACAGTGAATATCGAGAAGATTCCTACGAAAACAACGGCTGGCTTTAAAGGGGGAATGAGTAGTGTTTCGAAGCTAACATGAATCAAAAGAAAGTCAGGGGGTGTCAAACTCCAAACTGGGTTTGTCTGCTCCAACACACCTGATTCAAATGGTTTAATTACCTCCTGACCAAATCATCAAGTTCTCCAGAAGAATGTCCACAAGTCATTCATTTAAACCAGGTGTTCTAAAGCAAGAACACATCTAAAACAAGCAGGAGAGCGCCCCCCCAAGGAACGGAGTTTGACACATGTGTGACCTTTCATGGCGTATGCAGAAGCCTTTAATGTTCTGTACGAAATTTGATTTTCACTCTATTTACTATCTTCTCATGTAGGTAATGATGTGGGGAGGGGTTCTTACGGTGCCATGCAAGTCAAGCAGGCGTTTGACTATGCCTACATTGTGCTGAGTCATGCTGTGTCACCTCTTGCAAGGTCGTATCCCAACAAAGACTGCGAAAGGTTAGAGTTGAGTCCACTCACAACTGGTTTGTGTTTCATGGAATAAAGCGGTGTTGATTTTAAAATGCCTCTCTGTTGCGCCCGCAGCACGTTGGGGAGGATCATCAGGCTGACCCAGGAAGTTATCAAGTACAGGGAATGGATCATTAAGAAGTGGGGGGGCAAGGATTCACCACGAGCGGACAACAGAGGTACAAATCAGATTTTAAGATGCTGGTAACGGGATTGTGCTGTATGAACAATACGTTTGAGGAGCAAATGTGTTTAAATTTACTGTCCAGACGAATAAAATTGTTCAAATCCGGTAACTGTTTAAGAATGAGTTCAGATTACTAAAGAGTACACCTCCTATTTTTATTTTTTAAATAGTGCCATCTCCCAAAGAGCCAGTTTCCCATCAGGAGCCGTGTGAGCCTGGTGGGGGCGGGGTTGGAGGTTCAGAGGAGCAGCAAAGGGACTCGGTGTCACCTCACAGCGCAGACTCGCCCATGTCCATCTCCAGCCCTCAGCAGCACTCCTCGGACTCATCAGTGTCATCGCTGTCCGGATCAGACAACGTAAGAAATTGCACGCTTTCAGAACCTCTTGTAATGATGTAGTTCAGTGGGACTATATATTTACACGCTCCATGTTTAGATTTGGTTTGTTAATCTTACTGACAGCCTTTCCTGTTTGGTCTTTCAGGACTCTGATTCAGCAGTGCCATGCCCCCTCCCTCCACCAGCCTTACCAGCATATGTGTCCTTCCCCCCCCTTGGCTTAGCCTTAGCGCCAGGCCTCAACATGGCAACCGGAAAGCCCGGCATGGGAGGGCACCATCTGCTCCTTGCTCCAGGTTCACAGGTAGGAGAATTGAAACTGTAATTCACAGATTCGGTTTCTAGTTCGTCGTGAAATCCAAACGGTTCACCCTCTCCTCCGTTCAGGCTCACGTCTCTCTGCCCGGGGGTCTAACACTGCACTCCATGCCTGGCAGACAGGTGTGTATGGACACTGGGCTCCCTCATTTCTTCCACTTGCCCCCCCCAGCCCACGTCCCCACCCTTTCCAGCCCCCAGCCTCCGCCCAGCCCCCACTCCAGCCACACACACAAGGTAGGCGCCGGACGCTGCGAACACACACATTTAACACTGCTGTCTCTCCCTGAAGCCGTTCTCACCCTTTGAGCTGATGTCTTTGTTTCAGTCTGTCTGATATATATATATTTTCCCCAATGTTTTCATCAACAGTCATGTTTGCTATTTTACTATTTACACAGGCAAAACTACATGGTGCTGAGAGAAAACTCAAATTGTAAAATAATTATGATCTTTTAGTTAATAGTGTAGCTTCACATCTGATAGTAAAGCCAGTGATGTCACAGACCTGGATTCACTAAAGATGTGCAGCACCTTGTTTTTGTTCTATTTGTTGCACCTGCTACCTGCTCCATCTCAGCTTAAAATAGGACTAAATATATGTCAAAGCAAACAGTCCATCAGAATCAACAAGTGTTTGCAAATAAATCAGCTAGAAAAAAGTTTTTTCTGCAAAAATGTATTGCAGAACACTAGCTTAAACGAGCGAAACACTAGCCGCAACGATCGGAACTCTAGCCGCAACGAGCGGAACTCTAGCCGCAACGATCGGAACTCTAGCCGCAACGAGCGGAACACTAGCCGCAACGAGCGGAACTCTAGCCGCAACGAGCGGAACTCTAGCCGCAACGAGCGGAACTCTAGCCGCAACGAGCGGAACTCTAGCCGCAACGAG